>CM065920.1:19405714-20005714 GCA_033439105.1 Magallana nippona | reverse complement strand
ATATTGACTGATAAATGTAAGACTAACTATATATATATATATAATGATTTTGAGACCAGATGGAAAATCTGTTAAAAAGTGACCTTTGGTGTACAAACATATAAAGCATCATAAGGAGGTAAAGCCGCAGTGAATTAATTACACGTATTAATTTTTCAATTCAATTAAAAATCAGTCAAGCTTAAAACAGCCAGCTGGCATTGTGTGTTCAATGGATAATGATAGATAGATTGTGTTTTAAACAAAATGGCTGCTTAATCTAACTATTGCTGGTACTAAAGTAGTACGTGATATCCAATTGACTATAAATTGTTTCTGATACTATTGTACTTATAGGGGTACTAATTTATAGTTTCTTAATTAAATCAGCATCTTAGGATGTGCTAGAGATCATAAAGAGTTTACAAATAAAAGTACTTGTAATTTATATAACTGTGTGTTACTTAGTTAACCCTAAGTATTGACGGCATGATTTCAGCAGTTTAGACAAAATTAAGATGCATGTAATACCAGTAATTCACATTCTAATATTAAAAAAAATTCTTATCCAGTATAGATATTGAACATCATCATAACCTACATAACCTACAACGCAATATTAAAATTACGTTGCATGTAACAATACTATCACTTGGAAGCTATTCCTGTATTAGTTAAATCCTTTCAGACTTTCATATCACTATGGATCCCTATGGATTATTTGCTGCTATTTGCGTCTATGAGCATAGTCGAGAATAAATTTTAAAATCATTTGTATTGATAAACAGAAGGACAGTATCTAATTCAAATATTACGATCAATGATCTAAATCGGTCTGCATTGTGAATGTCAATGCCAATTCATGAACACATGCTGAGAGAGAACAAAAAATAGTCCAAAATCTTAACAGTTTGGAAGAGATTTAATTCAAATAATAAATGAAATAGAAGTACATCTGAACTAGCCTAAGACTTAGTGTTTGCCAGAAAAGGGTCCCCCCCCCCCCCAAGTTCTTTTCATCCTTCTTATACCTTAAATACTTTTAGAGTTGACTTAAACTGTGTTTCCTTACATGGTAACTGTATATTTTGTTGAATTTTGTATTATGTCCTCTAAACTGATTTAAACATTAAACATGTATAGAAATTATAAAATTCTAAAAAATGAAAGAAATTGACTTCATTTTCATACATGTAACACCTCTTTCTCTCTCTCTCTCTCTCTCTCTCTCTCTCACACACACACACACAAACATACACGTAGTAACGTTTATCATGATCGAATTCAAAATGTGTTCTTTACCAGTCTATTCCAACTGTAATACAATTTTTAATTCAAATAGAGAAAGATGACTTGAAAATTGTTTAAAAGTCTGGCCATACGAAAAAGCACTAAATAACATAAAAAAACTGACTTAATGTGCATAATTCATCATTTTTTTGCAAAAGGCACTGGCATTACTCACCCGAAGTGATAGTGTTTGACTTTCAAACTTATTCATTTTATTTCCTTGTCATTTATTCTAAGTAGGAGGTGACAACACACTAAAAAAAAAAAATCAAAGAAAATTTTAGAAAACGCTTGAGTAGTTAAAATGTGTTTGCTTGCTTTCCATACAGGCATGAAATTAAAAAATTCAACTTGTTAAATTAATCATATGTACAAAACAGGATTTCAATGACTTCCAGCGTGGGATTTGTCTCTGTATAAAGTCACAGTCTTTGGACAAATGCACATAAAACATGTGCCACAAACCCTGTCTGTCATCTTCAAACACGTTTACCTGCAAGTTTCTGGGTCACTATCAAGCAATTTACTCTCTTTCAATCACGTATATTCCCACTGATAAAAGCATAGCAACTTCAAAAACCAAACAAAACTTGTAAAAAGGTTATGTGTGCTTTAAATTTCAATTTTATTTACCTAACCCACTTTTTGATGCAAAAAAAAAAATTGGTTAAGCACTATAGACTTTGCTCTCTGTCATCTGTGAAAAATATTTTTTTTGTGTGTGATCATCTCAACCTTTGAGTAATCTCCATTATTTTCAAAATGAAAAGAAATGGCCTAGACATTAGAACAATTAATAAAATCATTTGAATAATGTAGAAAAAGGGGGTTCCCCTCTCTGCTTCACGGATCCTCAGTCACAGTCTACCTGTGTCATTACAATCGATTCTCAGGACTAGAGCATATATTCTTTTGAAATGTATAATTAGCTACTTGAATCGATGCAAAATTACAATGACTGTGATCCCTTAAATATCTTATCCCGTTGATTAGAATTTAATTATGATTAATGCAATTCATATAGAAAACATTTATAGTTTTGTGCATGTTTTTATCTATGGTTCAATTAAAATTAAAACAATGACATTCAAAAAGGCACTTGTTTGTAATTCATACATGCCAAATTTGTTGACAATATGTGTCTGAATGTTCATGTGTTCCAGGTGTGACAGATAATAATTAATATATATTGTATACTTTATACACATACTATTGTTTAGGTGTTCATGAAAATGTAGTCAAAATAAATATTCACTGTTCACTCTCCTTTTTGAACTAACTTCCTTCCTTCCATCCTGAGAGAGAGAGAGAGAGAGAGAGAGAGAGAGAGAGAGAGAGAGAGAGAGAGAGAGAGAGAGAATATTTAGTTCTTGTACAATGTATTTTGTATTGATCAAAGAACTGCAGGGAAGGAGACACAGAGAGAGAGAGAGAGAGAGAGAGAGAGAGAGAGAGAGAGAGAGAGAGAGAATTTACAATGTATTGATCAAAGAACTGCAGGGAAGGAAAATCCTTACCTCCCTCCTGAAAATTCTGTCATCCAATATAACACCTTGTAATGGATCAGTAGTCTGGGCTTGTGTTATTTGGATCAGCTTAAGGATGCTGCATGATGCTCAATGAATTACCCTTCAGATCTACCTGCAAATTTTATATAAGATTTTTAGCTATAAACTATATAATTTTATTTAATAAAATAAAAATTGAAATATTTTAGGTTTAAAATTTGAACATTTTCCTTATATATTTTTTTTTTATAGAGAGCTCTTCTTCTGATGAGATTAATATTGTCTAAAAATGGAGAAAAATAAAAAAGAAAAGGAGAATAAATGTTCTTCAAACAGGCTCTATTTCAGTAATAAGAGGAACAGATACCGGTATCTTGTTGCAATCACAAATTTCATGAAGAACCCTATACTGTAATATTATTCTTCATGCTCAATAATGTAATGGTATAGTGCATGCACATACTTCTGGCAACAATCAGCAATTCAGCAGAGATTACTGACTTGTAAAAATCTCTCAATCATCACACACACAAGAGTAAACACATTGAGCTGTAAAACAGTAAAATCTAACCAGTTGTTTACTCAAATATTGAGCCTCCCACATACACCATGGGATCATTTTACACATGTCAATTTTTAGTCGGTGTTCATTCTAGATATAGACATCCACCATATAAATAAAGTCAAAATAGACAGAAGGAAAAATTCTGCTATACATGTACTTAAAAAAAGCTTTGAAAAGCTTAATTTAACTTAAAGCAATTTTTCCAAGAAGAAAAACAAAACCCTGATTTATTTTCATTTTTCCTCATGACATAATTTGAGAAATAGAGATGCTCCGATTAAATAATAATAACTAGGACAAGTAATAGTGTGTTATTTATGGGCATGCCTCATATAAATGAATTAATAATGCTCAGTGTAGCTCTTAATAGAATCTCAGTCTTCATGAAAACTTTTCAAACTAACAGGGCAGTAAGGCCAGTGGTCTGTCAAAATATACTGGCCCTCAAAAAAATTTACTTGGCCCCATATATTCAATATATTCATATGTGTAACATTAAAAAGTTCACAGGGACTCTGTTATGCAAATTGATTACAAATTGTTTTAGATGTTTGCCTTTTTAAATATTTACAAGCCCATCGGACTTCTCGATTTTTTAATTTCACTGACCGGACCCCAAAATTCTCTGGCCACGGTCTTCGGACCACTGAGTTTTTCGATATTTACAACCCCATCGGACTTCTCAATATTTGAATTTTACTGACCTGACCCCAAAATTCTCTGGCCACGGTCTTCGGACCACTGAGTTTTTTTGTGATGACTGGAATCTATTCTGTTTTATTCAAAAATTTATTGAATTCATCATAGATGATAAATCCACTTTAATTCTTAGGGGTTTTCGTCTTCATTCAACAAGGACTACATAATCTCATTACAATGTACTGGTAAAATCACTTGTAAGTGCATTATCAAAATCTATCATATATGCCATATCAATTGTTCTAGGCCTATACTAAAATCAGGTTCATTGACAATAGTCATTTAATTAATAGTTGCCAATTAAAACACACAGAAAAAAAAGAAGTTAAATGAATTTTTTTTAGATATATTTTTTAAAAAAGCAGCATATGTTTCTAAAATATCTAATACTAAGTCTTGCAACTGAAAAAACAAAATGTAATCAACGTCTCTTTCTGAATTAGAAGAAATGTAGTCAAAATAATATAAAAAGACACAAGCAAAGAAAAAAATAATTTAATTGTGTGATAGTAATATATTGTAGAAATTTCATTGCAGTTTGACATGCAACAGCCCACGACTCATGAATATTAAATCACTTTTCAGTACAAACACACTTAATTGAACTTTTATATCTTGCTGCGGATGTCTTAATACATTTAACTGTGTGGGCTTACAGAAAATACATTCAAAATTTAGTTTCACTCATTGTGATCACAAAGACATGGTGGGACAAGAGATTTTAAACTGAAATCATGAGTCCCCTTGGTTATTGATGAAGCCTTGACAAAATTGAAAAGAGAAAAAATCATTTGATCAGTAGCAATAGACATGGAAGCTATACTCTAGTAGGAGTATAATTCACTATTTGAAATCAAACACATTTAAATACACATGTTCATAATGAAGTTAATTCAAAGCAATTTCTATGACGATTAGAATAGTTAATCAGACGTACAAAAAAATATATTAAAAAAATAGCTCAATAAGTCAATCTTCATCCATTTAAAAAATTCAATAATTTTTTTTTTTCTTTGCATAGTTGGTGCTTTGCTTCTAATGAGGGGAATAAATAGAGCGAATGAAGTTTGTCCTTTTCAAAGACTCGTTTAAGATTATACCTCACTTGTCATCGGAAGATTTTGGATTATAAGTGTAATCCTTCACTGGTGCTCGATCTATAGAGTCAACGTCATCAGCTTTATCTAAATGATTCATCTCTGTCACCATTCTAACTATGTATTCATTGCAGCAGTTATATCTTTTCATCAGCCATTATCATTCTCACCTCAAATTCAAAAGAAATTATGTAGTGCAACAAAAGAAAGTAGAGTCCTAGACCTACATTTTTTTTTTATGATAAATGTGCTAGGGAGAATGAAATAGACTCAGAAGCTAAGTTTCCCATTTTAAGCTTATGAAGGTCAAAACTCAATCATCATTCAGTAAAATAATTCCTACATTGTAATGTATATCAAGGTTTTTTCGTGAGACACAATATTTGCGTAAATGGCAAAAATATGTAACTTTTTCTTATTTGCGGCAGTCATTTTTTGTGATCAAAAAAGTTTCTTACAAGAAACAATACCAGATATAATTTCCGCATTTTGAATATTTTGTGATGTAAAAATGATTGCAAAACACCGAAAATTAGATCATTGCGATAATTATGGAATAAACGGTATAACTTCATTTATAAGAGTTTTTGTAAATTAAATGAAGTACATTGTATTACAGTATATCTGTACATGTACTAATGTTTTTTAATATTAAATTATTAAATATGATTGCAAAAAATAGATCAACATATAAGGGTAGTTGATCAGTGGTTTTTAGCATAAGGTGATAAAAGTACCTTTTATTAGTACATTGTACCACATATTTACGAGAAAAAAGCCGCCTTGCATGGATATCAACATGCATTAATAAGAATTCCTTACAAGATCTGAAAAGGACATGCACTAGGCAAGTTTGATTTGCAAATAATGCACCACAGATTTTGGTGTCTACATAAATATTATTAATAATCAGTACAGAAGCTTAATCATATCGAGACAGGTATCTATCATTCACCTGATTATAATTACCCTGTCTTATAATTGATGGGAGAACTACCGACTGACCACAGTCCCTAGTAAGCAGGTGGTACCGGTACCTTAGAGTTCTCCTGATTACAGCTATTCTAGTGTATGCAATTTTTATCTGTACAGTACCAAAGCAATCATATAGCAGTGAAATGCCAACTGCTTCATTTGAGTTTAAAAACCCTTTCACATTTAGGACTTTTCTCTCATTTTCACTCGTATTTTCACTCAGTAAAAAATCGTCTTTGAAAATCATTGACAAGTTATCCTCAAAATATGGAAACTTTTGAAAAATACACAGATATGTATTTGCACAAGAATATGTTGTCTATATAGTTTCTGTGCATCATATACTGTATATTTTGATCCTTTAATTAAATAAGTTTGTCTTAAAATTGTCAACTTTAAATGTAAGCTAGTTGCTGCCATAATAAATGGAAAAATGGTACGGGTCAAATTTCACAAGTAGGAATGTTAAATATTGGTTAAGGATTACAACCCTACATAATCAGAGACCCTTCAACATGTTCAACCTGTCTCAAATCTAGTTCATCCAAATAGAACAATTTTAACAAGAGCTTGGACTTTGTGTAGTAGTGTCAAACAGCGATGTGACGAAGGCCTGTCTGTTTCATTGCTGGCCACTCAGTCATGGCTCTTTGAAACCAACAAGATTTCTCTGGCGTTTGAGCAAAGACCACACAATCTAATCATATTTCACTTGAAACCAGCGTCTTTTTAAACTTGTTTTGATGCAAGAAATAGATAGTTAGGTCCTACCGAAAGCCCAAGGTCTTGTTAAAATGGTTCTAAATTGTAAATATCAAAGGTATTTCGGAAATATAATAAAAAAAACATGTACACAACATTGTAGCATACCATAGGGACAGTATTGTATTCTATTTTCATTAAATATATATGATAAATATATATATATGTGTATTTTAATTTGGGTAAAATTACAAAATAACAATTAATGCTAAAAACTGCAAGAGGATAAGTTGGTAGAGAGGGGGGAGGTCAACCAATGCTGAAATGCAAAAGAGATGATGGGGGGGGGGGGGGGGGGGGGGGGATTTATGCAGCAAGCAAAAGATATGCACTTATTTAACAATCACCCTAGTCTGGTCAATATAGAATCATGCTTTAATATATATATATATACTATTTCTGTAAGTTGTCCAGTTAGGGCTCTTATAAAATATGTGATTGTATGTACTGGACTGCACCTGCATATGCCTCAAAGTTTTATAATATGAATGGTGGTTTGAATACCATTACATGATGGAAACATATAGGACTTTAATTTGATTTTTAATGCAATCTTGTTACGAGTCAGTCACTCAGTGTATGCATGCACTGTCTGTATATCATCAACGTAACTAACACACAGTTCGCCCTTCGTCCACACAGCACGAGAAAAGAAATATATTTGATTGAATAATGTATGCACCTCCATTGCAGAAAACTTGAACTACGTCGATCAATATAGAAGCACAGTTATTGGTCACAAAAATAGCTACAACATAAATAATTTTGTACGAAGAGGAAGCCCAAATCAATGAACTTCGTGCTACTCACGCCAGGGTAGCTATTTTCTCTCTCAACTCTATATTTAACTTTCTCGAGATGATCGTCTCGCCAGGGATGATTTACGTCACAATAAGCTTTTTTAGGATTCGGGGGAACTCGTTTGTGTCGTTGATTACGAATATTTCCATATATGGAGGTCGTGTTTCCTGTCCGGAATATACCGGAGGTTTCCGAACTCTATTCCATATATGGACAGTAAATTTCCGTCGTATCCCCCTACGTCACGAACTGGTATGTGACCTTGTCTCCCATATAAGGAAATTCTAGCAATCGGAAGGGCAAAGGTCATACTACGACGAGAATATTCCCATGGCCATACTATGCATGTTTTCTCCAAAGTCTGAAATGCTCAGCAAACGAAACTTTGTTTGTAGATACATTGATACAAGAGTAACATAAAATGTAATTTTTTTTAAGAAAATGTTTTAAATAAATGCTTTTAAAATGCGTGACCTAGATTTAACAGGCATCTACTATACAACCGATTTCTATACTATCTCCATTGACGTCACATGTGCGTCAGTCGTAGTCAAGCAACGGGAAATCTTAGTAAGATTTGATTGGTTAAAATTTTACGCACCGTACTAAGAGTTTCCATATATGGGACGAGTAGTAAAGAGAGTTTCATTCATAAATACGTTCAACGGCTCTAGTAGTTCATTCATAAAGTGATCTTCGAATGTGTTTGAGTATTGAAAAAATATAGTATAGGAGAAACATAGTCGTACGTTTACGATCGTATGGTGATCTAACTGTGTTTACATAACTTCTATGAAAACACGTGTCCACCAGTAAATATTGGAAATGATTATGGACGGTTTAGACACTCTGTCGCAAGTTGCACTGGATCAGATTAACCTTACCAACTTGGCTAATCTGTGTTTTGATTGTGGATCTGTACCGGGAGGGGGCCGATTGCCCTCAGAGTCTATTGACGACTCTTTGAATACGCCCGTGACTAGTAATTCGGATACATTCTTTGGAAATGATCCTTTGGGGCCTGTGCCTATAACTGCAACTGGTATGTAGTGATTTTTTGGTTTACAATTGATGTTGCTTACAACTTATGAAATGTATTATAACTTTAAGTCAGTATTATTGAGTATGTGCTACATGCTTTCAGAGTCTTTGTATAACACAGTAATGCTAGAAAAGGTTTAGAAACCAGACAGAATAAGTGCTCTATCGATCAGCTGTTGGGGAATGCTTCTATTATTAGAAAGTCTAATTTGTATTCATGTGGCTATGTGCGTCAGCAAATGTCGATGCCAAGTTCATTCATAAAATGGAATGCCCGGCTACTATGTTGAATTAGGACCTTTTTAAGGGATTTTGGGACAAAGTGCCGGTAGAGTAAAGTTTATAGTAAAGTTCTATCGTAGTAAAACCACGTTATTGTGTTTATGTTGGCCTCCCACAACTTAAAATCGCCTACGCAAACATTTCTATATTAGGGTCAAGGGGCGGAGCTTCTCTTTGAATGTACGTCATAGGCGCATATCTCGAGTGGTCTCGTGCGTAAACGCCATGTCATTAATAGCTGGGTCGATATCTTGCACATTTTTCCGTATTCACTTTAAGTGATAGATGACGACAGCAAAACTGAGCAGATGATCGGCATTGTTAATAATCTAGTTGCAAAAGAGAGAATGAGAGAAAAAACATATCTAAATAATAAATAAATAATAAAAAAAAACCCATAAAGAATAAACATTGACAAATAAATAAAATAAAAAAGAATAAAACATCATTTTAATAATTTTTTATTTATGTTTTGCAGCAAATATTGAAGCCCAGATTACGATCCCTGAGAGAACTTTCGGTGCAGTCCCAAGCACTCACCAGCAAACACAGCCTACCGCTGACCATGCCTGTCATCAAGGCATCACCCATCGCATTCAGTACAAGGGGACCCTCGTTACCTCCTCAGTGACGCCCTCCACTACTACAGCGGACCATCTCTTCCCCGCAAACGCCGGGCAGCCTATCTTCGCTCCATTGTCGCCTTTACTTAGCATTCTCACCCAAGCAACACAGGTGCAAGCAAACGTAGCCACCCCTGGGTCTCAGTGCCACAATATCCCGGACTATTCCTCCTACCAATGCCAGCAACAACAGCAACAGCAGCAGTCCTGCTTCAGCCCTGCTCCATCCACTACTTCACAGCACTCACAGCATTCCCACACAGGTTCCCCACAGCCTGACATGGGAGTCCATGACTGCGATGCCTACTCCACTGGATTTGGGTCCCCAGGGCCATTGACCCCAAGTTCTACTCATTCCACTCCGGAACCCCAGATTCCAGTGTGCGAGCCTTTATCGCTGGACTACACCAGTCCGCCTCCACCCTACTCTCGTGCATTTGAAGCTCAAGTGAAACAGCCTCCAGTATTCAGTTCATGTTCTCAACAACAGCCCATGATCAGTGAACAGCAATCTATGAACATTAGTTACCCAGTGTCATCTTCTATGTCGATGACACCACAGACTGTCCTTCATTTCACAGACGACATGCGCGCCGGTGACATGAACCAGAGTTCAGAATTCAAATGGACAGTGCAACCCGCTCAAGCTGGGTTACCAGACTTTAATGCTCTAAATGTTACACCAAACTACCAACAGCCACAGTATCAAGTTCCAAGCATAAAACAGGAACCAGGCATTAGTGACTTATCTAATGAATTTTTAATTCCTTCTTCATCCCAAGCCGACTACGGCATGCCATCTCAGAGTACCCAATCGAAACATTCGTTGCCTTCATCAATTCTTCAGCCCTACCAAGGAGGGCAACTCAAATTGATGCCAGTAAAGCCTAGAAAGTACCCAAATCGCCCAAGTAAAACGCCATTACACGAGCGACCCTACGCATGCCCAGTGGAGAGCTGCGACCGACGATTTTCCAGAAGTGACGAACTCACACGTCACATTCGTATTCACACTGGACAGAAACCCTTTCAGTGTCGTATCTGCATGCGCCAATTCAGTCGAAGTGACCATCTAACAACACACGTGCGAACACACACGGGAGAGAAACCTTTCTCCTGCGATGTTTGTGGACGAAAATTTGCACGAAGTGACGAAAAGAAACGACATGCAAAAGTACATTTAAAACAGAAAATGAAAAAGGAAGCAAAAATGTTGGCTTCAAATGCTCCTCTCCCTCCGGCTACCTCCACAAGCGACATGATCACAAATATTCTCCAAGGAAGTGTTAGCGGGCCTAGCACAACCTCAATCCCTCACATAGTAACGACGTCCTCGTTATAAAAAAGACAGTGAAAAAAAAAGACAGCTCAAAATAACATTTTTCACTCTGTCTTCAGGGACTCCGGTGATCATAGAACTATAAATAGATATGACGTAAGGTTGTCCATGTTTGAGCGCGAAATGAAAACGAGGTAATTCGTTTTGAGCGCTTCATAAGATGGGAGAACTTTAATACTGTTATCATTATGTACAGACAAGCTTTATTATAGTCATTTAATTGTGTTGCCAAGTGTCATTTTCATATTTTACATAGTTGATTAATGTTGTTCCCGTTGTTTTGTTTTTACTGGCAGCATATCAGGTACTAGTGCTTATGTTAAAACATTTTCGTTATATTTGTTGATTTTTTTTCATCCCCCAAAAATTACATTTCAGTAGATCTGAACCTTCTAATAGCTTTATAAATGGCATTTTGTTTTTTTTTTAAAAAAAACTGTTTTTTCCTTCTCTTTGAATTTCGATGTCAATTTTTATACAGTTAACAAACTCGTATTTTTATTTATATATACCACCTTCTATATTAAATATAGTCATGTACAGTCGAGTAAGGCTTTAAACAATTCTTTAGCAAAGTTTATGTGTACATTGATTTTGTTACGTTGTGATATAGTTTAAATATACGTGAGATTGTGAGCAAGACAGGTACCAAAGTACTTGTATAATACTTTGTTAAATTTGCCTTTTCAAATTTCTTATTTTTATTATATTTGAACATTACATGTTGTATTTTTCCATATTCTTGCTGGCTAAGAGTAAAAAAAAGCATGGTACTATCAGTAACTGATGGTTGACTGTTGAATAAATGAGTTAAAACTTAATCTTTTTGTCAGTGTTATATATATCAGAAATAGAGGTTGAAACGGTTAAGTACATGTATATTTTCAACTCTCATGGACATGGAGCTTGAGAATATTTGTTCGAACAACGAATTCGTCAATATTCAGAAACGTTTATAATACATTCTGTCAAACTTTCTAATATTTCCAATTTAATCAAAGCTGCGATGCAATAGTAGAAAAAATATTGATGAAATAACAGGGAAGAGCAATGCGTTCAAGGTGTGGATCATAATAACATGCATAACAACAATAATAAAAACAAACATACAATAATAGAATGGCAGTTGCAATTTTAAGGTAAACATACACTGTTCATGAAAATAAGGAAGGATAGAATGAAGTTCAATAAACAAATATTTTCTTGAACACGAATACCACAGTTCAAAATATCTCACTTGAATGGGTGAGATTCATATTTATAAACAATAAAGTTAATTAAAAGGATATGCGCCATCCACTTGATCGGAAGAGCTCCATAGGTGGGGCAAGCGATGACTGTAAACAAGAAAACAGATTTTCTGAGACCAACAATAAGACGAGCAAGAAAGACTTGCTAACGAGACTTAATTAAAATGCAAACTTGATAGGATGTATATCCGTTCAAAGAATAAACAAGTGCTCGATAATTACTAAGCTGTGTATCCATAGGGTGTGTACACCCAGAACATAGATAGTCATCAATGCATCGCCAGCACAGAAATAAATAAATAGTCACCAAAGTTTTCGAATCGAAATACCTATCATGTTATGGAGAAAAACTTTTGTTCCATAAATCAAAATGTACTCATTGAGAGTCGGGTCTGGAGATAAAGATAAAGCACAAGCCATGTTAAAAAATTAATTTGGATGGACTGTATTTTCTATGAAAGGCAGATGTTTGAATTTATTGGGTGCAGAGAGAGAGAGAGAGAGAGAGAGAGAGAGAGAGAGAGAGAGAGAGAGAGAATGTTCATAGACCAGACAGTGAGTGGATTGGGAGACTTGAAAAAAAGAATTGAAACACCACACCAGCTTGCGTATTAGTCACTCCAAGGATACTCTTGACAACACAGACCCGACGTCTGTAACTTTTACTCTGAACAGTGAGACCTCAAAAGATAGGTGTGCAAGTGTATACCTTTAATCACATATCAGATGTTGGTAAGGTGGTAAACTAAGTGTTCTTGCGAAGGACAGTAAATTGTATCAAGGTTCTATACGGCCGTAGCTACACCTATAGGGCACCTGTACATTTCCAAGGCTTGTTTTGTACTGACAGTAGATGTACACTCTGTAACTGGGCGCATTTCTACATTATATGTAGGTCACTTGAACCCTATCGCCAAGATTTAGACTGTGTTGTGAATCCTACAGTTTACTGTATAGCTTTAACGAAACCATGTGGACTGTCTGGCCATTTTATAGTGTATATACAATGTATATATGTACATGTATTAATTTCTTACACCGAGGAAAGAAAGTAAATAGCGCAAGTTTTGAAGATGATGAATTCAACTGATAAAATGATGACCACCAAACATTACTATAAAACTCAAAAATATATATAAAAAAAAAACAAAAAACAAAAAAACCGAGAACCATAACAATTCAAAACAAATCCCAGTTTGGATTAAAGAACGCACGAATCATTATTCACAAAGACACATACATTTAGCCCCCTGGGTTTCACCTGTCTTTATCCACATTACATGATCAGCATACAATGCAGCTTGCAATGTACATGTGCATTTCCAAGGGGGAAAAGGTCACCTACAAGACTCTATTATTAGATAATGACATCCATTATTCAAGTACCATGTTTTAATAAATTCATTCTGTCTGGAGATGCATTTTTCATGGCTTAATAAATTCGTAATTATATTTTTCATGATACATATTAAGTATTGCACGCTTAATATGCTGTATCATCGTTAACGTCCCAAACTATTTCTTTAACTCGTGTATTATAGTTTTTATAGACAGTGTACGTAATTTACTTTACTTCCTTAAACTTCACAGACGCAAATACCAAAGTACCACTTGCTTCTAGAGGCGTTTTCCGAGTTTTCTAGTGCATAATAACTATATTGTTTTCAGAAAGTGTTAAAAATATTCTGTTGAACATGAATCAATGCTCAAAAGACTATACATGAAGCTGCTGGCTCTGCAACTTTGCAAGCCTAAATCTGATCATGATATGATAGAAAAAGAAACAAGACAACTGTTTCGGAGAAACAAAATAAAATTAATACTGTAAATATAAAACGTAGTAAAAAAAAAGCGTTTAAAAAAATGCAATTTGAATCAGAACGTACAAGGATCTAGGATATTGCACACTTATCACATGGACATGTAAAATTACACGGATGTTCTCAACCCCACACAAAAACAAAGGAGTTATCAATTACGGTTCACCTAGGAATGATTAACACTATGGCACTGCCGTTCCTTTTATTATCATATTTTAGACTCCATGCATCCATAATTGTGGATGAAGAGAGGTGAAATGTCAATGCTGATTTTAGCATTTCTATTTAGTTTTCAATGAAGAATTGCACGACAATTTGTAAAAATAAAGGCTTTAATAAATTTGCTTCCTTAGGGAAGCATTAACAGCACCAAATTTTCAATATAATTCAAGAGAAAATGAAGTCTTAAAGTTTTGATCTATGGTTTAAATTTCCAAGGTAATAAAAAAATACTAGTATTCTTTAGGTCACATTTTCATGGAATAATACTCCGGGTATTTTTTTTGGGGGGGGGGGGGATTAATTATATTTATAACAACCCCCTTAAAACTTATTACATCGACTAAATGGTCGCAATCGAACAAATATTTAATTATTTCATTCATGTTTTAAAATAGAACAGAATAGGAAAAGAATACTTCTAGGGAGCAATTTGCATCGTACAGGCCTTGCCCATTGATTTTCTATATATCCTAGGTTCCCAGAACAAAATTGCTGATATGACGTCAAGACGTAGTCGATTAGATTGATTTTATGACGATAGAAACTTAACCCATCGGTTTACTTCCCTAAAAAGCTATAATTACATTCTGTTGTATGTAACCCATTTCCATTGTTAGCCAAATGTTTCCCGATTTTATTTTATAGAAGGAAATGTACACTTTACTCGCTACATATTTAGCCCCTTGTCATGTCTTGCGCTCATGCAAGCGCCAGCCTTTTCCCCCATTATATCAAGTATGACTTTTATATGACGCCTCAAATACACAATCCATAAGGAAGAAGTAATACTGCATGAATATACACACAGTATAACTCTATATAGGCATCAACACTAGTGCATGTACGTCGTATATAAAAAATAGACATATATGGATAAAAATAGTTCGTCCTAATTACAAATGTGGTAACAATCCGTTCAAAAGTAGAAATAAACTTTTATACATATAGAGTTACTATTTAGCATACTTGTATTCACAGAAAATGGGATTTTCCCTTTTGAAGGATGCTACAACATATACATAAGCTAATTTATTATCCGATATTTTCAAGTGCGATTTGTATTTTTTTTCAAGTGTAACTCATTTATGGCCACCCAAATTAAAGATGAATTGTAAATGTATTTTCCCCCGCAAGCTTGACTGGCTTTGCATATCTAAGCAATGCAGTTACCATTATTTCTTCTCTATATGTACTTTATGCAAGAAAAAAGACCAAAATACATCTTTCCACCATCAATCAAAATATGCAACGTTTTCTTAGTAAAAGAAATTAGGTTGTTTTATGAATTCAGAATAACAGCGACCGATTTCGCGATTTTTTAATTTTTTTTTTGTCTTTCTGTATATTTTTATATTCATGATTCACCATGTCGCACTCTTTTGTTATAATTAAAGGTTAAGAAGGAAAACGAAAAGGAAGGTTAATAGAGGTTACCTTGGAGCAGAATATGAAAATGGTTTGATAATCGATATTGATCAACGTCTAATGTCAATAAATTAACCTCATATCACATACTGGTGGGGGAGGTTTTTGTTCTCATGTTGAAAAAGAAAAAGAAATCACAGCTGACTTCTTTCGTCGTTTATGCGATATTTATCGACTTCTTTATACGATTTTCTGCCGGTCCACTTGAAACTCTAACCGATATCATACATAAATACGGCTTAATTGTCGGCTAAACAGCTTGTATGGAGGGAACGGACTTGCAGGGCTTTCTCGGGACCAATATCGCAATAAGTAATTAAACATGACAGCATTATGAAGAATCGTCAGGGAAAGTAACACTGAATAGTCGTGTAACATATGAAGTTTTTTGGCATTCACTGTCTCGGAAAGCCATGCACGGCTTTGTCGCCCTTTGGACAATGACTGTGTTGGAAATGGGAAGGAGAAGCGATTTAACAATAGAAGACGCGATATGACGTAGTAATGGCAAAACAGAAAAACAAGTCTTCTTTGCTCAGTCAATGTACACTTTCATAAGCACTGTACATGTTCAACAGAACATGTCAGATAGAGCTCTATTAGTATACATGGACGTTTCTAATCATACGAAAACAAAGTAATGGAAAACGATCCCAATTTCCTTGATAAACGTATTGGCCGGAACGGTATCACAATAGTATGGGAAAATCTGCTAACATCATGCAATAACAGCGAATAGTACCGGCTGATATGGTAATGGCGTTGCTCGGGACCTAATCGCTGTGCGACAGTAGATAGATAATGTATATAGCTAGTGAAGACAATTGAGGAGAAGATTTATGTACCGGTATAGACCATATACTTTCTCTTCCTTTGGTTCGAAGTCTGGAGACAATGCGTTGCAAATATTAAACGCTTTGTAAATTTTTTTTGGGTGGATCATGTTGGTATGAAGGTTGTGTAAGCTTTGCAGAAAAAATAGATACATGTAAACTGCGTCAGTATGTTATGTATTTTTTTCTACAATAATTGCTACTCTTATAGCCCCCTATGGACAATTAAAAAAACCCATTTAATTTTCGTTCTCTCTGAACCTCTCTTCAATTATCAATAAATATAAAGTGAGTAAAAGTACGTTAACTGTCGATAAGTACGTAACAGCGAGGGAGCGGCCAATTCTTCGGTGTATGGAAGATTTTTCAAAACTGGAAGTCTGACATCACTCTGTGCAGCTCGTGAAATCCGAAAGTTGTAAGAACTTGTGTTCGAAATCTTTGTATATTATATATACAATAAAATATGTTCAAACATAATCCGTGCTCTCAATCGAGCTAATGCTTCGATAGATCATTTTAAAAATCCACAAGTTGTCGATCCTAAGCCCCAAAAGTAAAAATTAAAACTCAATTTAGCGATGATTACATGTACATCATTATACCTTGGGTAGGTATTTGTTATAAACGAATTGAACACTGCTAAATGGTTAATGCATGTACGTTTAAAGGCAGTTTTATGAACTTCATAGAATGGTTATATTTGTTGGATCGTGATTTGGTTCAGTGTGTTACTGTATGAACACAATCGGATTTCTTAAAAAAAAATCCCAACATCAGTATATATATAAAATATCGAGTAGATGTAAATATAGGACAACTAAATGACCTACATTTATATTGATTATAAACTCTCGAAAATAACATCATGTCCCTGTATTAATTACCACATGTGTTGATCGTTGACTTGAAATGACAGCAAAGTTAATGATGTTTGCATCCTCTCTCTCTCTCTCTCTCTCTCTCTCTCTCTCTCTCTCTCTCTCTCTCTCTCTCCAAATGTGTGTTTATATATAGAAACTAGGACACTGCTAAGACCGACAGAACTTCGATAAGTTAATTGTTATTATTCCAAATACCACAGTTCCTCATAGAGTATGTTAGTTGCTACATTTCCGGTAATTTGACACGAAAGCCTGTCAAATCGATTTCTGTGTACGGGTTGTTCATTACCTCTCTCCAGTTCCCGATCACATCCATCTCCTATCACGTGACCGAGAGGGTTTCGCATCCGGGACAGAACCCAAGGAAATGCATTGCTCATTGATTTTTTTTCAACAAAAAAAGCATTGTTAGTTAACCCGGTTAGAAGAATTACCCATTGTGTTTGGGATCTCGACGCCTCTTTAACCGTTTGCATCTTTTTGCAAAGCAGTCAGTCAAAACTTGGCCGCCCGAATGCGTCCGTATAATAACAATTCATAACGGATAAAAAAAAAAAACAGTGTTTCATAGAACAATACCATATCTCTTGAAAATATTAAATGAAAATTTCACTGTCTCAATGATCAAAATGTCATCTCTTTATCGTTTGAACACGCTTTACAAGTACTGCAATGCTATTGTAACATCGCTAAAATATTTCATTCTTTTAACAAATGTTATATAGTGGAGGAACTATGGATTATAGCCTGTAATGTCATGATCCAGCCAAATGTAACAATTGTAGAGCTTAAGTTTTAAAAATAACCGTAATAAGCATTAAAGCAAAGAGGAATATCAATGCAGACAGACTAATTTACATGTTTCTTTTTTTCCCCACTTGATCAAACAATAGCTACTTAATAACACAAGGCAGAAATCGGAGATAAAACTCCTATATTTTTGCAAGTGAATGCATTATTTTATCGACAGAATTTTTTTTTTTACAACACTGCGGAGATACTGCAAGAATCAATGTACAATTACACTATGGATCCACGGACATCTACTGATTTCTAACACATTAGCTCATATCTCCCCGGAAATTTAGATCTTTTTTTTTTGTTTGGACTGAAAATGATTAATATCTCGCCGGATCGGATCAATGGTAGGTACATACAGAGTACAGTGCATGTCCGAGTTTACTGACATCGTGGAATGGAAACGTTAACAGTTTGCCGACCTGGTTGGGATCAAATCCTGGTTTCATATTGTTAATTGTCACACTCATTTATCGATGAGTGCATTTGTAAACTGAGAATCTTACATGTAGGTGTACATTTACATGTAGCTGTAACGACCGATATGAAAATCAAGATTCAAAGTTAATGATACATGTAAATATATTTATAATAATTTTTGTACTGTAAAAACACTTACAAACACATTCAGCAGTTCAGCACACTCACCTCCAGCTCCACTGCAGCAGAAGCTCAGGCACTTCCACTGTCTGCACCCGTCTTGGTTCAAGGTCTGTGCTAGTCTCCATCATGTTCTAGCACTAGCTTGTGCTGAGATGGGAGCACAGTCCATGCAACACCAGACTTGGGACACTTGCTGCATCTCTAGATCTACAGAACAGCACATTACCCTTAGGTCAACATAAAGATTTTCAACAGAACTTTAATAAATTGCTGATTTCTCATTTCTTTTCCAAGAAGAGATAGATCTCTTCGTATGTTATCATCAAACTCAGAGCTACCAACCATAAGCTACCAATCTTAATCCTAGTATAAGTCTTTTCAACTATGTACGAAGAACAATTTAAAAAAAAAACCTTGACAACAAATTACGCAATACACTTCTGTTTTACTTTTTTTGGGGGGGGGGGGGGGGGGGGGGGGGTTGGTGGTGATTTCTTTTCATACCCATCCCCCACCCCCCCCCCCCCAAAAAAAAAAAACCCCAAAGAATGCACACACTCATAAACTTAAGGTTAACTGTTTAAAGATTACTTTATGTTTCATTATTATAAAGTACAATGCGGGTTTTTTTTCTTCATAAAAATATAATTTAAGATAAAAACTTTTGCGATTTTCTGATTTATTATCTCACCGCGTCTGTATTGACTTGGTTTATCAAGTACACTTTCTTATCAGCCCACTGAAATAAAGATACACAAGTGTATTGCCCATAAAAGCAATTAAAACACCACGCGATATTTAAAACATAGCATATATAGATACTTTATCAAATTTAAAAAAGCGGGATGTGTGGGACGAGCTCTTTCAAGGGTTATCTTCACTTGAGACTAAGGAGGTGATTTGGTTCACATTTGTTTGCAGTTAGGGTCTTAATTAATGGCAACACCAAATAGCGTACGACACATTGCTGCTTTGATTCTGACTTGCAATTCCAACGGCAACGTTTTTGCATACTTTATCGAGTGTTTGTAATGTCCCACATTCTTGGTGTAACCCCCTTTCCTCCACCCCTATTGCCGATACGATTTGGAATCTTACCCTGATGCTACGATGTCGTCTGGTTTTGCCATGTGATTAATTATAAGAGAGAGAGAGGTAGAGAGAGAGAGAGAGAGAGAGAGAGAGAGAGAGAGAGAGAGAGAGAGAGAGAGGCATTTGTTCACAATATAAAACTGCTGTAATCACTTCGAAATCTTATGCTTACGTCATTCATGTATATTACTATTGTATGGTTTAAAAAGTGAGTTCTTATAAAATTCTCCAATGAAATACATTCTGCCATTTTTTAAACTAATATTACATTTAAACATAAATTTAAGATTATTTCTAAAAAAAAAAAAAAAAAAGAAACGTCTTTTCCATATTAATAACTCATAATTAGATTATAAGGATGGGAATCAGATTTGTTTTGACAACTTATCACGTGACTCAAAATCACCTTTTCAAAGTTTGCAAAATTACACATGAATTCATTTTAATGCTGTGTCATATTGCTAAAGGAAGGTTAAATCTATTCTGTCATTCGAAAATTAATTTATTACAGGGAAGAGGCTACACGATTGTCAAAATGAAAGGAGACCAATTAACAATGAGTAGACCTTACACGGATATACATACAAATAATGTTCTCTCTTCTTTGTCAAAGTAATAAATGTATATAATATGTATATATATCTCATCTCACCTTGAACTTTTTTTGTTGATTTAGCTCTCAATTTCGCTTTGTCTCTCTATGTGGACAAATTTGCCCAAAACAAACGCACTGAGATAACCCCCCCCCCCCCCCAAAAAAAAAAAAATTAAAAAGAATTATACAAACCTTTTTTATATTAAGAAGAATATTGAAGAAAAACCGAATAGAGTATAAAAAAGGAAAGATAGAATAAAAAAGGAGGAAATGCAGGACTTTTGATATAACCACACACCTTTTTGAAATATACCATTCCTCTTAAATTCAATATAATATATTGCACAATAAATTCTTACACTGCGCCAGCGAAATATAAAAAAATAAGTAAAAAGAGCAAACAAGGAAAAAACTACAAAATAACTGTTATTGCATACTGTACGTGTGTGTGTTTTTTAATTTTATCTTGAAATAAACAGGTAATGCCTAATAAATCCACAGAAAATTAAGAACAAAAAAAAATATTAAAAAAAATAAAAAAAATTACTGCCTCCGACACGTTTCAAAATGAAGATTTTAATTGGTCGCTTCCCCGGCAATCACCGTCACCCAACCTTAGCAAGGTCGATGCCCTGAGCAAACCTATCTGTTTCCGCTAATGCAAACGAAGATCAAATGAATTTCCATATAAATTGGTCTGCGATTTCGTTAGCTTGTAATTTTGATGTTTGTTTCGCAGTGGTAAGTTGCCGTAAATGAATGGCAGGGAACGTGCGGCGAAAAGTGAAACATACACTTCCGCAATAAGTCATAGTTTATTGGAAAACATAAAGCTATTGTGTTACTGTCTGTATTAAAATGGATGATACACAACTAAGATATCTCATTCATTCTTCGTGCGGCAGAGAAACATATTTAGTGATCTTCTGAAAAAAGTACTTAGCCACGGAATTACCTAAAGCGCATGTACAGATGCATAATGAAAGCATAGTTTTGCATAGATCATTTCCAGAATTCTTACACAATGCAATGACGTATAGAAAACCTGAAAGATGAATATGTTCAGCAAATAGGAGCAATAGAAGAAAACGAAACGTCCATTTGAAGATTTTCAAGTATAAATATGTCCGAAGTACATGCAGAGGAGGAAAACCTCAACGCAGTGTTTGATCATGCAGGAATGATATATTCGTCTTAAACCAAATTGGCCGTTTAGTTTTTTTTTTACTTTCATCTGTCAAAGAATCTATATTTTCTCCTGGATATATCCATGCAACAAGATAATATAAACATGATATCAGCATTTTTTTTAAAACTTCAGAACATTTGTCAAGGTTGAAAATTTCTTTAAAAGAATAAAGTACATTTCTAACTTTGATGGAACATTGCAAATGCATTTTTACAAGGAAATAAAACTTATTAAATCATTTTTAAAATAATTATTATTTCAATGCATAATTCACTAGAAAACCAGAAATCAGGTGCAATATCTCTTTCCACAGATGACAAAATGATTATATTTGTTGTTTCGGTTATTATGAAGGTACATCTGCTAACAGGTCTTCCCAATCAAAGCCGTCTGATGACGTAGACAAGATAGACAACAATGGACAAAACACGGGGTCAATGGCGGACAGTATAGATGTACCAACAACTTTCTTTGAAATCATATTCTATTAATATTATTATTTAAGATAAATATGATAAAAGGAGATGCGTGCGAGTGACAGCGTTTATTAAAGACGAAAACAAAACAAAAACACCACCAGAAAAACATTCTTTAATCAAGAGACAGTCGAGGAATATGATATATGCATAACGTCTGTAGAATATCTGCACCAGAATGAAAGACAGGCATTACATCATAACAGAAATCAATTCATTTTATCTCTAGGAAAGTTCTTGTCTAGTATCTTGCTTAAATAATCTATTCAAATATTAATAACGTAGTTTTATATTAGTATTTGTTATGGATATTTGAAATTAAGATTTTTAGTTTTTAACGCAATAGTTCAAATGATAAATTATTTAGCACATTACTTTGCATTTCTTAATACAATATATCTAAAACAATATTTCAAAAATAAAACGTAATGAAGAATGTTTACAAAATTTGAGATAACGCATTACAATCCGAGAAACCGATTTATCTAAATTGAGAAAACGAATCACAATCCGAGGGAACAAATTGTTGAATTCGAGGGAACGAATTATTAAGCTGAAAGAACGCATTAATAATTCGTGATTACGGATTCTCAATCCGAGAGAACGAATGGATAATATGTGGGAACGAGTTGTGTAATTCGTGATTTCGAATTACTTTTTGCTTTTTTTAAAAATCGACATGTCCCTTCAGGGCTTTCGTATTTACATGATAGGAGAAGATTCAATCAACCAAATATCATCAAATCTTATTCATAATTTTATCATTAGTAAAAAACAATTCATAAAAAAGAGATCATCATTTCCACCAGAAAAATATAGTGTAATATTACTATCATTTGGATTCGTGAAAATACACAAAAAATTGTTTGTATGTCCTTGTTGAGACACAATGCAAGATAATCAGTAGGATGGGGAAAAAGCGAGCAAAAATTATCAGCATTATATTAGTATATACATTCACCAAGGAAGGCGACAGAGCGTGTTTCTTGTCACATGCACAGGTGAAAATCGGTTATATTAGCAACCCCCACGTGTGTAGGTGAAAAATTGCCATATCAACAAATTATAGGTAAGTAGTGGCATTGCAATTTGCAATAAATATTGGTATTTTAAAAAAATATTTTGTTGTATATTAGTATTTGGAATATTGCCAATTTGAAATTTATAAAAAGGACTAAATTGAGACTCATTTTAAGTTTGATTTTTCAATCCAGATGAATCGAAATAGCCTTTTCAATGATATAAACTTAGATATCTCATCTCAAAGATTATAACTATTTGTACTTAAAATTACATTGCATAAAACATTTGTGTAAAATCTTTTAACGTACATACATGTATTTGTTAAAAAAAAAAATCCAACCCGTAATCACGTTTAACCCTATAAACACAAGACTAAAACTAATTAAGCTGAGAGGAATTTGATACGTTGTGCTTACACACGACGCACACTTACGTAAAGGCTTCTAGAAGTCAAAGATTAAAATTGCCATATAATGTTTAATGCAGTTTGATATGTTTAACAAAATACCACACTAGGGCTGACTCGTGAGTAAATTGAGGTTGTTTTAAGCTAAACTTTATCGTTGTACACTCGTAATACTTACTATCACTTTACAAATGGAGCATACGCAATATAATAGAGACTTTTCTAAAACATTAAAAATTATTTTATTTTGTATGCTTTAACATCAAAATTTAATTTTTTTTGTATGTAAACCCTTATCCCTTAAATATAAAAATGACATACATGGATATAAAAATCAAATTAACAGATTAACAGTTTTAATAATTTAGTAACAATGGCATTCGACACTGTACCATAATATGTAAAAAAAAAAAAAAAAAGAAAAAAACCCAGAAAAAGTGATGAGTTGTTATATAGCGAATAATATTTGGGTTAAGTTAGTAAAATGTCCATGTAAAACTTTGAAAAGTATACACTGTTAGTATTATAAATATTTATACCTTGATCTCTGATGGAGATCGAGAACTAATATAGACTATATTTGCCTGCTGTTTAATCCATTTTCACTTATATACTAATATACTTATATATATATATAATGTTGATATATTTTTGAAATATTTCTTAAACTATATTATATTTAATATATTATATTTAAATGTACAATAAATGGAAGAAAAACATGTCAATTATAATTAATATGTATACAATACAAGTTTTAACAAGGAAATGAAAAAAAAGAAACCATCCGTAAGATAACTAAAAAAATGTTATCATGTTTGTCTTTTTAAAAATCTCTCCTCAAATAAAACAAAACATCTATATTAAAGCAATCTATCAAAATTAATTGTTACGGAAAGTATAGATTAAAGAAAGACACTCCATCATATAGGAGCCTATTCATCACAAACGCGCAAGTCATCAGCGTGGGAGAGAGGCATTTTAAGGTGACATAAATAGGACCTTTAAGACAACTGAGAGAAAAACGGCTCTCCAAATTCTTCGTGCAAATCATCAGCTCCTATACGTACTGTAGTTTGGTACTGGACTATTACACAATTATTCCCTTGGGTGTTTTCTTCATATTTTTGTGAATTCACACCAGCTATTGTAATTAAGATTTAAACAACATAAAAATAGTTTTGCGTTTTGCATTTACTTGCTTCTTTTAAAAAAAAAATGACCAAAAGCTGAATAGATATTTTTTCATTTAAAAAAAAGAGTCCAGGATTTTGAAAAAATGTTTTAGTAGGCAAATTTACATCTAGGTATTATAGATTATACACATACAGTTTTATTAATTGAAATATATACTTTTACGTTTGTATGTACACACGTATAATATACAGTATTACTGGGTGAACGCTAGGCAATCCAAGCAAAGAGAAGCAATCGCCATCCACAATAACTTTAAGGGAAAATAACCCAAATTCCTAGAGAGCTATCATGTACATCCACAAATGATGAGCACACATAATTTAAGCAACAGTTTGAATTATGTGAAAGCGTTTAAAAAGTAGTCTTTTCAATGCAATAACTTTTTTCAATTTTGATGTATGAACGCATGTACAATTATTTGACTTCATATACTGTTCGAGGACAAAGTGTTTTTCGCAAAATTGAAGAACTTCGAAGGTGACAGTCCAGGAAACTGATTGAATATTGAAACCAACATGAACATCTGTGGGGCTGACCACAATCATTGGCAATTTTATTCGTGCCACTGATATATAGCTTGTTTGATTTGGAATGATTTTAGTATTCATTTAAATGATAATGTTTGTCTGATACAGTATTCTAAAAATAATTTTTGTAATGATAATGAAAGTGCAGATGGAGAAGATATTCATTTTGTGTCCCTTTACATGTACAAAAAACGAAGAAGAAAAAATCTTGTTTAGTGCAAGATGGTTACCACTGATCTTTTTACACAATATATTTTGCAATCAACAAAACCTCATGCTCTACTGAACTTTAATGTATTCGTAGTAACATCTGATGCTAAAACTATATCTCTTGAAAAAACCGTCACAAAGATTGCAACATTCATTTATTATCGTTTTTTTTTTTAAAGCAAAACCCAAATCTGTATGTAATGATGTATGATAAGGATTTTTAGAAAATTAAAAAAGCATAATAATTTGTCACATTTACTGTGTTAATATGAACATTATTCATAAACTCTCTAAACTCTCTGTGCCGATATTACTGCCATTGTTTTAGACAAGAAGAGACGAGATTCACGCAGTACAGCTTGACATGTTTTTCTCAACACAATGATATACATATCTCTCCACACCACAAAAGCATGATTCACACGACCTCATAAATATAAATTTCATGCAAATGAACGCCCCAAAAATATCCAGTCAAATATGATATAAGCCACATGACGCGTCGAAATGAAATAAATACGTATGTAGTAGAGATATCCTAGTAGTAAACACCAACCACCAAAAAATAGAGGGAAAGAAAAACACGTAATAAATCAAGGTAATTAAGTTACTCCCCCGCAATTTTTTAACACCATCTTACGTCACAGACACACAAACACTCACTCTCTCTCTCTCTCTCTCTCTCTCTCTCTCTCTCTCTCTCTCCAACCGGATTATTAAAACGTACGTGGTAACTATATTGTGACCCCAATATTTCATCCTAGGTGACCGTCTTTTGATCGACCCTTCGGTATTGTGCTGACCACATACGACTCACACGGTCTCATATCTAGTACAAATTCGTGTCAGGGACGAACGAGTGAAAACATTCGGTTCATTTGAATACATGTGAGAAAGACAAGCCTGCCCAGCAGGAGTGTTTCGTAAGATTATCACATGAGGCGTTTTGAAGATATCATAAGCGATCAACACACAAAATAATATTAAGCTTTAAGGATAAAATTTTAAACTTAAATTTTTCGAAGAAAACGGACGGGAATAGTTGGGGAAACAGTATAAGTTTTCCAAAATTTTTAATAATTCACGGGACCAAGATCAAACTTAAGCATTAAAACATATAAATGTTGATTCTAACTTATCTTAAAAACTATGTATCAATATATCGCCTATACTTAATGTGGTTAATCTGCTTCAAATCAGATAAAACAAGATGTTGTCCTTTGTACTTTGATTTAAATCTCGATCATTTCTCGATCACGTGCCTGAGATGGAGGATGAAGAAATATATACAGTTCGATCATCACTGAGTAATAAAATGATAATAAATGAAAGAAAGCCCAATGCACAAACTGTCTTGTGTGGTGCAGATTTCAATACATCAAGAGGAAACCAATACGTCAAAACGACGGCCAAGATTTACATACGTTCCTCTCCCATTCTGGAGAGAGCTGCACACATTATATAATTATTTGTCGGAAACCCACCGACGGTCTCGCTTCTCTTAAGCCCTCTATGCAACGATGAACATGGAGTTCTACTAAATTTTGAGCAAAACCATAGAATATTATTTTGCATGAAGATATACAATCTGAGTTTAGGTATTTGATTTTCAATTTGATTTTTCATTTTAAATTTGAACAGGTGATAGCTTCAAAGAAAACAAAAGAATAGCCTTTGCTTGTGTAAGTGGGAAAAATCCAAAGAAATAAAGTTTTAAAATACTAGTTCATTATGCTGGTCTAATATTTGATAACAATAATAGCAGCGACTTCAAATCATACAATTATCATATAAAACAATGGAAATTGCAGTATATCCAGTTTTATATCATTTAGTTACCATACAAAGGTACCTTGAAAAGGCGTTAACTGTAGAGAGGGTCATTTAAATTGGTAACTAACGCCTCGCTTCACGTACACGTAGATCGTTGGTTTCTGACGATGGAAGTTTGCTTAATTGAGATATGACAGTATTATGCTATGTACCTTAAAAATAACCTGACATTGTTAGTATGTGAAAACCAAGACAAAGAAGGGGATGCGTTGACTTTGTGCAGGGGGTCTGTCACAGTTTGGTGTTAGCAGGGGGTCTGTAGTGTTAAGAAAATTAGCTTTGTTTGGGAAAGAAAAAAGAGCAACCTTCGCTGCCAAAAAGGCAACCATACGTACAATGTTTATTTCCACATCTTTCTGCTGTTTGATGAAATAGAGATGTTATTGATAACAAAACGAGTTTGTAAAGAAATTAAAATACCCTCTATTTTACCTGCGCTCCGACATGTAATGTAATAATAATTCATGCAAATCACTGGTTTAGATCAATTAAAGAAAAAATAAACATCTCTCTCAAGGTGAAGCGTGTGATTAATAAGATTACATCGCTGAACATCTCACGGACTGAGTATGTGAACAAACAACATTTGATTACTTAAGCAATTAGGCAGGATGCCATAGAATTTATAAAGTGAAAAAAACCCGCTCACAATCAACGTAAAACAACGAATAGCTTGAATGTGGAATTTCCGATGCAGGAAGGCCTCTAAGGGGGTACATTTCTTGTCCTGTGACTTATATATATATATATATATATATATATATATATATATATATATATATATATATATATAAAATGTTGCAATCAAAACGACTGTTTTGCTTTTATTGCTGTATACTTCTGTAAAACAAGAATCACAGATTTCGAAAATTAATACATTTATTTATAAGCATTTTCTGTCTATTCAGTGGCTCTTGTTGCACTCTCTAAAGAACCAATAAAGGTATGCTGAAAGCGCTAAAAGTAAAATGGTTTTTTTTATTGATTTGTGACTTATTTAGAGAGAGAGAGAGAGAGAGAGAGAGAGAGAGAGAGAGAGAGAGTTACAATAATTTGCATGGTTATGTAACTAATACAAAGAACGATAACTTGGGTTAAATTTGTTACACGACTAGTGCGATATCCTGCTCAACACTTGACATTCAATAAATTATGACCTTTAAAGATCATACGAAAATTGATTAATGGTGTATAATGAAAATAATCACTTTGTTAAACGACTGAGTAATTTTGATTTGCATGCTGAATAATCATAGCCACTAACTTACGACCTATAGAAAGTCGAAAGCTGGATAGATATAAGGTTTTACCTGAAAATTAAGGCACGCTTTCTGTAACATCTGGAGGTGGTGTTAATTGAAAGTCTACAATAGATAATAATTACTCGCCATAATGAAATAACTCACTTAAAAGACACGTACTAGATACAGTTCATTAGCACATTAATGTCTGGCAGATGTAAGGAGGAAATTGGATAAGGACAAGCGAAACGTTCACTGGCTGCGGAAAGGTGTCGCTGAACTGGAAGTTAACGCAAGATTGAACTTGTAATTTTTTTTCGTTTTCTTCGTTCAAAAATTTACATTATTTAACAAAACAAAGAAACCCTTTTAAAAGAGAAACAACAACACATGAAAAGTGCTAAGTAAGATTAAAAAAAAAAAAAAAACTAGTTTAGTAATATTGCAAATATACATAAAAATTCCAAATCAGTGGGGAAGAGGTAGAAGTTCTGTGACTTTGAAAGTGATATCAACGATAACAGTCAAGATGACAATGTCTACATTAGGATTGGCAAATCAGCAGCAACATTTCAAATAGACATTTCAAAATCTCAATATAAACAGAGGAAACCAAAAAATGGTTCAAAAGTTACTGTCAAATTGTCTTCTTGTTTGCTGTTGATATGTGGGAAAACAGGGAGAACACATCATGGTAATATCACAGAAGAAACAAGAAGGTGTCAGAAAGAACAGGAATTAAGTGAAGAAGTCAAAGCAACTATTGCTTAGGTTGGTAGAAGATATCAATATAGCGAGAAAAGTAATAAAGTTGACCCACAAGGCAAAAATTAAACACAGAAGACAAAAAAGGAGCACATGGAGGCAACAAATTTGAAAGAAACAGGATACTATCGTATTAACACCAATAGTAGAACTACAGTTACAGGAACCGATTAAAAGACCTATTGCAACCAGATTTGTACAATTACACGAAGAGTAGTTTTGAAATTACTTGTCAATTACACAATTAGATGTGTTCTGTAAATATGTATTTGGAATCGATTTTGTTCAATATGGCTAATTTTTGTTCAAAACGCTGCATTTTTTTTTATTGGAGTACTTTAATTAAAATAAACATACACAGGAAATATAGTATTAACTTGAATGAAATCGATCCAAAAGGAAGACCTTGCTCTACAATTAGTCTTGAACATGGTTGCGTGAAAATTACAAATACAAGATGAAGACACAGATGTATGTTTATGCGTATTTCAACATAAGCAGCTTCAAGTTCAACCTAAACAGGATTTACAAAAACCGGACAACTCCCTGTAAAGCATCAACCATCTGCACTGATAAACATATTGATGTATACATAACAACTCCGCATCCCGGATATTTAGTTCCATAATAACAAATTGAATTTCTTTTTCGTGTTTAAAAAAAAATGAATTGCTTCAGTGCACGTGTTAATTTAAAAGAGGTTTTAGAATGATTCGATGGATTTTGAAATATCAATTACTGTTAGTAACACAGTGCATACACATTATGTTCTTTTTAGCAGTAAAGTTGCACTGCATTTTATTATGGATACGATATATTGCAATTGGAATCCAGACCCGTTGGAGTAAGATCCGGTATGTTAAAAATATCTTATAAAAAACAATGTAAGATGATAGTAGAATGATATAGCCGGTCATTCAATACGATGAACACGTGTGGTGGAGATAACTAAATGTATTAAAAAAATAAATAAGCGGTCATCATAAAAGAGTGGTTTTACTTTAAACACTATGAAATTCTCCTCCAATTGTTTTCTGTAAATAAAATGACAAATGAGCAATATCCATACACAGGCATGTATTATTTTTCTAGACAATGTGACAATAATCACAGCTACGTAAGAGAATATATTATATTAATTCATCAGTCAAAGTTAAGAGTTGTCTGTCTTTTCAAAAGGGAATAACACCTTAAGAAACAAATCATAATGTCTGAAACTTATCTAAAATGAAATTAAATGTACATCAAATGTTACTATCATACGGTACTGGTACACAATAACCAATTACATAATATCCTACAACTACATTAATTCCCTAAATGGCTTTTTGTCCATTTTTCTAAATGGCAAATCTATTAAAACTCTGGAACTGTAATATACATGTAGTCTTACAGAACACATAAATTCTATTCACGTTAAAAATGTCTTTAGGATCTCAAAAAATTGCCATTCAATATAATTATCCAGTTGTTTGTATTTATCCTAAAAGATGGCTGAATTAAAAGAAAAAAGATTAACACAAATGGCAACAAAATATTACCGTTTACAAATCAAACAGTCAAATACTTTGTAAACTCATTGCAGCATACTTACATTAGTTAAAGTTCCGCAGATAATGATGTTCCATAAATTATATGATATTTAAAATGTCATGCCGTATGGTATGGACACAGAATATGACAATTTCTTTTATCTTCATTCTTCTAGTCTTCGCTCAGAAAAGGGGTATTTATGAATCAGTATATCTTCTTTCCAATTAAAAACATCGTGTTCATCTCCTCTTCATATAAAATCCACCCATATTTGTTTATTGTGGCAAATTTTATTAGCATAGTATTATAGTTGTACTTATCATTTTGGCAAATTACAAGGATACTAACTAAGAGACATAACTTGTAGATATATTTTACTTTTTGTAGTTTCTGCCAAGAACATTCATTAGCAAATCTCAAATATTTATTGTTGATTTCTCCGACTGCATATTATGTTTAAAAAGAGACATGGAAAAGAGATATGTTGTACAAACAGGGGGTCTTTAAGAACACTATTGCAAGGAGTCTGCAGTGGTTCAACAATCAGTTTTGTTTTGTTTTGGGATAACAGAAAGACAGCCTTCGGTGTCAAGTTTACAAAGGATTACTTTCGTTATCTATGTTTACACATATCTTCTTTTTGATGAAATAGATATTATATTGATGAAACAACGTGCTTATGAAATTATTTCTACCTCTGCTCCGCCAAGTATTTAACATAACTATATTCACGAAGATATAACATCTAGATCAATTTACGAAAGAAATGGCTGAAGGGATATTCAAGAGAGTAATAATTTCCAGCTCCGACTAAAATAATTATCAGCATAACACATGGATTTTCATCCAAACTGCACAGGTTTTCTACACTTTTCCAATAATAGCTTGGTTTCCGATTAAAAGACATCATGTTCTTTAGTTCTTTATATTTTTTTATTTCAATATTTAAACTGTTTCCTATAACCATAGATCATTGCCTAGAGAGTCTTTTAAAAGCATTTTGTCCTAGTGCGTCTCACCTAACAGGTACATGTAAGATAAATATTCACCGTTGAAACTGCTTCGTCTGTCCGATTTATATGGCTAATACAACATTAGATAATTTTCCATATAAATCAGATATCTACAAAATTATAGACAATCACCTATCTACACCAACTGAATCAGTCTCCTTTCGGAAATAAAATGACTTCTGTATGGAAATACAAAAACAATCTCATAGGTCGTGAAAGGGAACCGTTTGGCTTCGTCTCCCGATTGCTTGGGAATGTTCATCCCGAATATTAGGCATCGATTGTTAGAACTTCAGAAAGATTATTTAAAACTAAACACATTTTTTATTTGTGCTTTGCAAAACCATTTTTGATAGCTAATTTACGTTATTTTTAGCAAATGCCAAAAGTCGTAATACAATCATACCCACCTCGATATCGGGTCAAATCTTTAAATAATATAAAGTTTATTTAGAAAACAGTCTTTCCATAGAAACATACCTTAAATGAATGGGAAAACTTGTGCATTGCTTATTATACAAATGTGTTTTTGATTATTTTTTTTGGTGATCAATCTATTGATGCTACATAAATGTCAATCGAAAGACGTGTTATTTCTAATCAAAATGTTTCAAAAAAAACATGCGAATAATCATGTTATGCAATAAATAATCTCATCGCACGGGAAGGACAAGCAGAAAGACGGGATAACTTGCTCCAATAGTTTCGTTGTTTCTGCAAAATATCACGTAGATTGAATCAATTTCAAAATTAAGTTAATAATTACGTCCTGGTAAGTGCATTTACAATCAGAAAGAAGGAGTATCTTAATTCATTATCATGTTCACTTGCACACGACCGTGTTCACTTTTATGGCATTGAAACGTCATCATCATACAACGAACAAGAATAACGGCTTTATTCCGGAAACTTAAATTCCCAACCTACAAGAATTAATTAAACAAAACATTCTAAGTTTGAAGACTGAACATATTTTGTTCTAAGATGTGTATAAAAGTTGGACATGCCTTGAGTATTACTAAATATCCGAATGCAAATCTAGGAAGCAGTAGCTAGACCTCATAGTTCGGCTATATTCAAATAAAATGCAAAGTCTGCATGGGTCATCAGAGGCTAAAATCCGTTTTAAATTTAGCAACTTAACCACATCCATATGCGAATCATTGTTAATTTTAAGAATTGTTTCCATAATTTGATTTCTTGATTTAGTATCTGTGAAACTGTGTAGTGAAAAGCAGGAATGCTGATTAATATGCTTTCGAGATACAACAAATAGTAAACACATACTTGACTTAAATGTCGTTTAATAAATATACAGAAACTATGAGAAAAACTGCACATAAGCATATCTACATAAAATCTTATTGTAAATTCAAGTTGTTAGCAGAATGAACAATTGGAATGGTATCGAAGTCACATCGCAATAAAGTTATGAACACAAATAGTAAAAGCAGCACTAAATAAGAATACTACTCATCATCTTGAATGTACTGAAAACACCGGTTTATGTGCTAAAGCTAATATCAACATCAGGACTTAGCAGACGGGTTTTTCCGTCATGTCCACCGTGTCCAGAGAGTCAATTAATGGTCGTCTGCACGTCTGTAGAAGATGAGAACCTCGGAAGTCATCGAGAACAGTTTCCCTGCAAGACAGTTTGGTGGATACGGAATAATATGGTAGTCGATTTTTATAAGTATACCACATATATTGATAATATGTGGACATTTTGATGATGTCAATTCTTAGGTAAGGAGTGCCTACATAATCCGCAATATTCAACAGTGTTTTAAATATCCTTAATACAACAAGAGGCCTACAGACCTTGACAGTCACCTGAGTACAATAGCACTTTTAGAGTCTAAACCCTAATCCGAGATCCTCTGATTGTTACCACCGCCTTTTTATAATTTGATGTTTGAAAAACATTTATTCAAAACAAATTGGGGGGGGGGGGGGGTCAGAGGAAATATCGGGATTATTTATACCCTAGCTCCAGGTGCCAAAAATTGTAATCTTTAGATAAAAATAAACCTGCAGGCCTTAAATGTCCAATCTAATGTAATATCTATATATATTTTATAATAAATTAAAGTAGATTTTATAAAAAAAAAATGGCAGCAATAGGTTACCAAAGTTACTCATGCAACTTAAAAAAAAATTACAGGTTCACTATACGGCCATATTTGTCACCCTCCCCATCAATTTCACTATTTATAGAAACAGTACAACAGTACACTGCGTATATTATAACAATACATTTAGTTCATCTCCCATGACTGAAAGTACAGAGGAAAATATTGCAAAATTCAGTACATTTTCACTATGTGGCTATACTGCCCCCCCCCCCCCCCCCGGGTCCAGAACCCCTGATCCATGGGCCACAAACTTCACAATTTAGGAAGAGGGTATCATGAATAGCATAACCATACATTCAGAATAGCATAACCATACATTCAGTAAATCTCCCCCTGCTGTGGGTGTAGAGATAAAAAAAATTAAACATTTAATACATTTTCACTATATGGCTTAATGGGTCACACCCTATGACATGAACCCCCGACACGGGGCGATTAATTTTACATTTTTTAGTGGAGGGCTTCATGAACATCAGATTAATGCATTCATTTTATCTCCCCCTGCTGTGGATAGAGAGAAGAAGATATTAGATTTAATACATTGTCACTATATGGCCATATTGGCCCCGCCATAGGACCCGAACCCCTGACACAGGGCCATGAATTTTAAAATTTAGGTAGAAGGCTTCACGAATATCATAACGATGCATTTAATTTATCTCAAATATCAAGTATATAAGGAAGAAGAGAAGAAGATTTTCTATAATAAAATACGATTTAACAATATCGCCATATTGGTTCCACCCTATGGCCTAAGCCCCTGACCCTGGAAACATGGATTTCACAATTTAGGTGGAGGGCTTCATGGACATCATAACCATGCATTCAGTTTTTCTCAAATATATATATAGGAGTAGAGAAGATTTTCTAAGATTTAATACATTGTCATTATATGTCCATATTGGTTCCGCCCTAGAGCTGGAACCCCTGACCAAGGGGCCATAAATTTCACAACTCTAGTAAAGGGCTTCATGGACATCATAACAATGCGTTTATTTTTTTTTTCAAACATGTGTGGGAGTAGAGATGATTTTTGAAAATTTGGCCCTTTTTTGCTGATTTGGCCCCTCCATGAGGCCCCGGGGGTGGTATGCTCATATATTTCACAATCTATATTCCTCTTACCCTAGAGATCCTTCAAACTAAAAATGGTAATAATTGGCCTTGTAGTATAAAAATGTAAAATTGTTATCAGACGACGCACTATGGACGATAGGCGAATTTTGCCCAAAAAATCCCCATAACCCCCCCCCCCCCCCCAAAAAAAGAAAAACTTATGTCAATATGCTTTATTTTCTAGAAATTCTTAACATATATTTCAGACTCTGAAACTTACAAGACCAGGTATTAAACGCTAAAATATATATATATAAAAAAAGATTCTTACCTATCATCAATAACCAGGTTAGCCATTCCACCTAGGAAACTCTCTGATCCGTCCTCCTCTGGACCTAACGTGATGGTGTAATCAGTGTCGTCTGTGTCAGCAAACAGCCAGCCAGTGCTGTATCCCACACGAACGACACTATCATTGAAACGGACTGTAACTCTACAAACATAAACCAACATCAATTCAACAAGGAAGGTACATTGGAGTTGGCTGCTACTGTACAGGTTAATTAGGTTTTCTGCAGGGTGCTTTCTTTTTCAATTTCTTTTTTTCCTTTTTTTCTAAATGTTGTCCATCACCTCAAACGCCAAAAAATTAAATCGCGAATAAATGTGCTAAAATTGTTATCGTCTTTCACTGTAGTCAAACTAAACATAGCAAAAAAATGCTATTCATATATAATCTCAATGGCAATTAAAGGCTAGAATATAGCCGGAATGAAATAAAATTATCATTGTTTTTTTTTCAAAATTAATTAAATGTGTCAAAAGTGCGCTATTTTGAAATTATTACTTTTTATCCTTGTCGCTGACAGACAGTACCAACCAATGACTGTTAAGGTCAGAAGGGAAAGTGAGTGGATATCGCTCATCTTCTTTGTTGTCTACCACTTCAAACCCATTGCCATCCACAAAGACGTCGATGTCAAAATGCTGGAAAAGACAAAAAATGACACAATGATTGTCTTTAATTGAATAATGGTCGTATTTAGAAAAATATGACGAAAGTTGAACATAGATGATGCAATTTTTAATCAAAGCTAACTTTGAATACACATTTAGTAGTTTACCTTTGTCTTGTAGTTGAAAGCTCTTCCAATTGAATCTCTTGTAATGGCGACAGATAGAATTTGGCCATTTCTTCCCTTTTCTAGTACAATTTGTTTACTTTTGTCTATAAATTGTACACACTTGAACCATGCCTAGTTAAAGGATAGCACAATTGCAAGGTATTAAAGAACATTGCAAGAATGTGACAATATTGCTTAATTAAAACATAATGAATAAGAAATTTAAAGTTCACACAATTCACAAAAGAAAGTTGATATATCAGGAACAATGTACAATGCTTACATTATGCTTACAATTCCCTAAATGTACATCTTTGCTGTGCTCAGCCATGTAAAATGGAAATTCTTTGTTTTGTATCATCAGATTTGATATACATCCAACAATTGCTCTGAAAAAGATATATGCAACATAAATTTGTTTTTTAAGGACACATTTTTTAGAAGTTGTCTAAATTAGATCAAAATCAAGTTATTATTAATTTTATTCTTATTTTTAAGATTGATTTTGTTTTTACCATGGTGTGAATACTACATATTGCTCGTTTTCATTTTTCGTTTCTTTTCGTTTCATTTCTTACAGCATGTTATTTAGATTACATTATTTATTAAAATCTCATGAACAAGAAATTTGGGATTATTTGTTTTGCCTTTGTCCGTGTGTCACATAAGATTGTCATTCATTTTGCTATAGATAGAAATACTCATGTTATTTAAATTGATATAATTCTTGATTTGCTGTTGTTGGCAAACGTATGTTGAAATGTTCCATACAATTTAAGGTGTCTTATAAAATCAATTCTCTGCAAAAACAATCAGTCTTTATACTGTACACAATGATAAATATCGATATTAAAAGTAACAAGGTAGTGTGAGTTGATTGCTAAGAGTATCCGTTCTTATGCATGGATCAAAAGGTTGCAGATGAAAAAAATAAATAATGGCAAATCGTAGCTACTTTTAACTCGTAGGAAAAGTAAAGTCAGCAGATATACATGAAGTCTATCAAAGGTAAAATTTAAAATTTATTATATATTTAATAATTAAACTATGTAAAAAAAAATACAGATACATGTAAAAGGTTAAATAATCATTCATAAATAAATGTAACTGTGACCAATTAACATTTTTAATATGTCATTTTATTCAATTTTATAAAACCAAAATGGATAACTGTGGACAATTTTAAATTCCCTTATGTTTTCTAATCATATCATATATCTAAAAATGGACACATGTAACTGTAGATAAACGGTACAAAATGAAAAACTGACATTTTAAAACCTTGCTTTTATTGAATTTTATCCTTTGATTTCATACAATTAAAGATCTCTAAAATGCTGTTGCTTGGAAATATGTAAATCAGAAAAAATCATTAAGAAATTCTTACTTTTTAATACTCCATTCTTTTGGCCAAAAGTCAAATTATATAGGGACACGTCTGGTATTCTCATTCATTTAAGTGTCATGTTACAAGTACGAGTTAGATTCTTTTAAAAGATGCTTAAAAAACAACAACAAATTTAACGAACAAACAACCAAAATCAAACAAACAAAGAAACACTCACTTGCTTTCTACCTCATTACCATAGCAACGTTTTTTAATTTTCACATATAATTTCTTTATTGCACAGTTTTCACCATGGGTGAAAAAAAATCATGATAATATATGTGGGTTTGAAAAAAAATGAAAATCTTATTTTGAAATTCCACCTATTTGCAATGGTAACATTATTAAAATATTAATTAACCAACATTTTTAAAAATGTTTTATAAAAATTGGCATTATTAATTTCCTATTTTATCGTGGATAACTTAAACTGTTACTATTATTTACAGTTTTTCCTCAGAATTACTTGAAATTGTAATTTTTTATCTTCAGACTGTATTTTCTTGATTGTTTTAAAGAGCATTGATAATGAAATGTCAGATGCTTCTAATTAAAAGCAAACTTAAAACGCAGGTGTATTAAGATGATTTTTCACAACATTATTTAATCAACATTTACTTGTTCTAATTACGTGAGTAAGATTCAATCGGAGTGGTAATAAATTAACAATTGTACGAATGACTCGACAGTTTATCGAAAGTTTTCACAGTTTAATGGTGAGAACTTTATCACATGCTATCCCATGCCATTTTGAAGTACTAATTCAACCTAACCTTATTTAACCAAATGCTAAGCTTAAGGCAGGTTAAAAAGGATGACGGAGAAGATCGCGATTTGCTCAATTCGCAGCAAATCATCGGGGTTTTTTTTCATCAGCATACGGTTTCTTTATTAAGTTTCTTAATTAACATACTATATACATGTAATAGTATATAATTACAGCTCAACTGCAAAATTTAATGAAAACATACCTTCTTGTTTAAAAAAGACCCCTTATGAAATTGCTTTTCCTCATTTAAAACCAAATTACTGGACCAAGGTATTTAAATTTTACTTAAATTAATTGTCAAAAGCGATGTGTATTTCATCATACATCGTATTAATTTGGAGAAACTCGCGATACTACATTTATAAATTACGAATATATATACATAATTTTTTCATATCAATAATAATTCATCTATAATGGATACCAATGATCCGTATAAAAAATCAATCAACCCTTCAAGTTGCATCAAACTGTGATTGAAATTCTAAAAACATGCCTTATTGATAAACATTGTATTAAATTTGTTTTATTTACACCCAAAACTAACTTCAGTCACTCATACCGTTATAAACATACACTGGCACATACCCTAACTATCAAGTAAAATAAACCATGGCAACACTTTTGTTTAGGACTCGACATGCATGTAGTATATCATATCTCTAATATACTTTTTAGAAGCGCTTTTTAATTTTTCAAATTCAATAATTATGTTTATACTGTATATGTCCAAGCCGTACTCAAATTAGTGACTTGCTTATCTCAAGCACTTTCATCAGCTAAGCTGCAATGCTATTCAACGAACGTGTTGGAGACAATTTCAAAAGAAAAATTTTTTGAAAGAGGCTAGAGTGCGTCAAAAAATGTCCCATGCCTCCTTAATAATTTTGATTTTTACTATATGTTATTTTGCAACGTATCAAAATTGAAAAAAATGTGGATAAGAGAATAAATTTCATAAATGTAGTATGCCACCTTTCATAATAGCGAAATATAGTGCAATATACACCCAAGAAAGCAACCTTAATCTATAATTTTATTCAACTGTGCGAAATTTTGAAATGGTGCAAAATTCTATAGAGTTCATAGCGTTTGACGCAGGTTGAAAGTTCTGATATACCTGAGTTTACTCTTCCCTGATATCATTTTATTTTGAGACCCGAGTCCTCCTAGATAAATGCCATCATTAATTGAGGGTGTTATTTCCTGTGTACTGGATTCTGGGAGAAACACCTCATCTAAATTACTTGTTTTAACTTCTACGTTCTGTCCAAATATCAACTGCAAAAAAGGGCATTATAGTTTAATTATTAAAGACATAATCTTAAAATCAAAGAATGTCAATTTTTCTTTCCCAACAAACCCACTACCTTTATCATTAATATCAATATCTATTCATATTGTGCACTTCACATCTCAACCTATTTTCATTTAAACTTTCGAAACTAAAATATCTAGAAATCATTAACATACAAAAAGACAAATTATTTGACTAGGAGGATCCCTGTCTCTATTAAAAAGTAAAAAAAATAATTCCTAACCATGTTTTCATTTAGAACAGAATATTATTCTTTGAATTTATCGAATCCTTACATTGTCAACAAATCATCAAAATTGATATTAATAAACCTTCATATTTTGAAACTTTATCGTTGATCTCATTCTTTACAGCTTTTGGAACAAAAATTAACAGACATTGGATACAACAAATCTAGACCACTATTTTGTTAAATGACAAAACAAAATTGACACGATTACCTTTACAAATTGCTGTCTGCCATTACAGTAGTTTGTAGAATTACTCCGAACAACAGTAGTCCCACGATTGATCCGCGCCTCAACATGAAGTTTGCAGTCCATTATAGAGACTAAGACTTGCAATGCCTGAGAAATAATTGAAAGATAACCAAATTAACCCAAAACAATGGAAAAGGCAAGCATTTCATTGTAGTAGTATAAATGATGCAATTTTTAATGGTAAAAAATGAAATTGATATAAAAATAAGATGTAAAGTTACCTGTAAATGGTCATTGAAGAATAATAATATACCATTTTCTTGACGAGTTTGATATTGGAAGGACATTTCCTTGATTGGATATAATTGATATACCATATCAACGGAATATCTTACAAATCCACTACCATCAAACACCATACTCGCGGCTTTGCTATCTGTTGTACTAAAAAAAATAACCCTTAAAAATTATATTGATTTGTGAATGGACCATCTAACTTGAATGCATGTTTTTTGTGGCCTTTTATAAGTGATAAATAAATTTATCATAAAGAATGAAAAAGAAAATAGTATAATGTCACTGTAGTCATTTTTAATCGTTTTGACGATTTGCTCACTATCTTACCAACTACCGTTGCAGAACTTCTTCTTAACACTTGAAGCCAAAATGCCTAATTTTTCGTCGTTAAGAGTGACGTCAGATATACAGCCAGAGAAATTATTCTTATTCTGAAATATCAGAAGTGTTTTATGAACATCTTAAGATTTAAATACTATATTATTTATTGAAAGCAGAGGTCTCGAATATTTTGTAGGAGATTCCGTTATTTGGCTACCTCTGCAAATCCCACATTAGCCATTAGAGGCTGCTCGGCAACAAAAGGAAGTCCAAGAACAGCCTTCGCTTCTACCACTGAACTGGAAGTTTCTAGGTCAGTTCTGTTCAAAAGAATAGAGCTGCCATACCTAGAAAAAAAGTACAAGTAATTTTCTTTTAATGATGAGTGAGAGATTTGAATGATATACAACAAATAACATGTTGTTGTATAAAAAATTCAACACTTAATGAAGTTCATCATGTACAATGTCATGGTCATCATTTTGACAAAATAATACAATTCATTAAAATGTATTATTAATTCATTATAGTAGTAAACTGTCACTCCAGAATTACACTTTATCTATATAAGATGTTGAAACGATTTAAGTAACGAAAGTTTAACTTCAAAAACTTCAATGGTGTAGGACTACATCCACATATATTAAAAAAGCTTCTCATTTAAAAACCAATGTTGAATGAAAATTTACTATCATTTTAAAGATTTTTTAAATGATTCAAAACAAATAATTGAAACATTATGCATTTATAACATATATAGTCAAATCTAATGTTTATATATACCGCAGATTATTATGTTGTAATAATTTACTTACTTCAAAAATTTCAAATCAACCCATTTCTCTAAATCAACCTCCGTCTGTGATTTGAGTTGACCCTTTTTCTCTCCGTTAACGTCAAAATAGCTGATTTTTGGTTTCCTATCTTCCAACTCTACCACCCATTTAGACTATATAAAACAAAATGAACATCGTGAACCTTAACTAAAGCTAAAAAATGAAAAGTATAGGACATAATTTACAATGTTATTGTCATGTAATAATATTTTCTGTGTAACTCTGTTATATCTATCATCTATCTATCTATCTATCTATCTATCTATCTATCTATCTATCCATCATATATATTGACAAAACACTATCTTTTGTACATTATTTGTCAAATATAAGTCAATCTCTCTCTTTTTCTCTTCCCCTCTTTGCTTCTTTCTTCCTTTGCAAACACTTACAGAGGATGGATTTTGTAATGTCGCTATTGCCATAGACTCTTTGTCAGGTTTAAGACAAAATCCAAAAGCAGAGAATGGTGAACTGCTAGACGTGATGGACGTGACGGTGACCGGAAGTGATTCTTTACCATTCATTACCACGGAGGCCTAAAAAGGATAATTGAATCTAAGTTAAGAAATTTATAATTAATGTTTAGATATTGATTACTATTCAGTTATTATTTTCATAAGCATTCGAAGTACTAGTATGTAAATCAATGTTTGCATCATGATAAAAAAATGGCAGTATTGTTGCAAAAAAAATTTTGTACAAACTTTCTTACAACATTTTACTCTAAACTATAAGAATAAGGTTCAATACTCCATACATGTACTCCAATCCAAATATTTCATTCATGGATCTGTGTGGTTAACAAATTACCCATCAGATCTAATGTTTTAAATATGATATTTTTGGCCAATAGCTATTATTGATATACAAAAAATCCAAGTATTCTAGTTTTAAAATTTAAAACATTTTCTAACATCGTTATACAGAGTTCTTTGTCTAAAGGAAGTAAATATAGCCTTAGAATGGTCACTATACTGAGCTCTACGTCTAAAGGAGGTAAACATAGCCTAAAATGGCCACGACCATTCAGCCGTCTTAACATGAAGTAACACGAAGGTTTCACGAACCGGCAGTGAACTAGCGATACGTTTAGCCCTCTGAATCTTCTTCCTAAGGTCGGCTATATTGGTCCTCAGTCTGGAGGCACTAGTCTGAATCTTGGCGCAGGGATCGGCATTAAAATTCAAAACGTTTCTGGTCTCCAATCTGTTATTCCGAATTTCAGACACTGAAATAAAATGAGGCTATAAATGTGTTAATTGTGCTAACATAATAAGTTGAAGGCTGCAAAGGCTGAAAAAAGTGGATCTTTAAACCATGCTTGAAAACAGTATTATTTTCATACTTTTGGTCAATAAGTCCGTGAGTATCTCTGCGGTCCTCTTTGTCTCCTCACTTTTCTTTGAGGACACAGAGATGTCCTCATATTGGGATAGTTTCTCTTTTGCTATTTTGCTTAACGTTTCTGATTTATTTAAGATTTCCTCAAGTTTATTTAGAAAGGGTTCTTTGATTTCTTCAATCCTTAGGGACACGCTTTTCTTCTTGTCCATGGTATCTTTCCAGATGTGTTTAATCTCAGTAAGATTAGAAACATAAACCTCTTGACTGGTCATTTGTTCAGTTAAAGCTGTGTTTCTTCGTATTATATCTTGAAAAGAACATGGTGATTTTGTTTTTAAAAAAAGTCAGTGATAAAGAATAAAATCAACACTCTACAATTAACAATGTCACATTGATTTACCTGCTTTTCTTTTTTGTATAGTAACAGAGTCTTCAAATAAGTCAACAGATTTAGTTTTGTACAGATTTGCTCGTTCTGCCAGTTTGTCTCCTGTTTGAAAACATATGAAAACGATTTGACATATATCTATTAAAACACAAGATTAAGTGAAGAGCACTGCACCAATTAAAGGATTATTTAGAAGAATAAAAAATTTCACTTACGGAAATAATTTGGATATCCAGCATTAGGGTCATCCAAAGGCCAACCCCACCAGGATGATTTTGTCGTAATTATTATCGTTGGGGGAGTTGTTGATACAATCTGGTTTTTGATATCGTCAGTTACAACGAAGTCATCACCGCTTCCATCTATTAGAGGGGGCACAGTATCTTTATCTTCAGTGGAAGGAGGAAATTTAGATGGATAAAGCTCAGTTTCAGTCTTTGTATCGTCTTCCTCGTCATCTCCACTGCCACTTATTACTAGCTCTACTGTCTTTGTTGTGGTTGTCTTTGGTTTTGTTGTTGGTGTTGTCGTTGTTGACTGTGTTGTCGTTATTGGCTGGGTTGTCGTCGTTGTTGGCTGTGATGTCGTCGTTGATGGCTGTGATGTGGTCGTTGTTGGCGATGTTGTTGTCGTTGTTGTTGGCTGTGTTGTGGTCGTTGTTGGCGATGTTGTTGTCGTTGTTGGCTGTCTTGTTGTCGTTGTTGGCTGTATTGTCGTGGTGGTTGGCTTGGTTGTCGTCGTTGTTGACTGGGTTGTTGTCGTTGTTGGCTGTATTGTTGTCGTTGTTGGCTTTGTTGTCGTGGTTGTTGACTGGGTTGTCGTCGTTTTTTGCTGTGTTGTGGTCGTTGGTGGCTGTGTCGTCGTCGTTGGTGATGTTGTAGTTGTTGATGGTGCTGATGTTGTTGTTGCAGTTGTCGTTGTTGTTGATAATATTGTTGTTGTGCTTGTTGTTGAAGAAGTTGATTGTGGTGTAGTTGTTGTAGGAGAGGTTGTAGACGTTTTCAGGGGCAATGTTATGGTTGGTTTCATTGTAGAAGCAGAAGGCTTTTCCCAAAAATTCCACCATGGATTTTTAGTAGTTGTAGTCGTAGCTATAGTGGTAGTGGATGAGGTAATTATTACTGGCGGCTTGGGAATAAGTGTCACCTCGTCTTTGTCAATAAAGATAAAATCACTGTCTCCATCGCCGCTTGAGTCGATGTCTTGCTCTGTCTTGTTTTTAGCAGGCAGGGTGGTAGGTTGGAGGATTATATCTACATCTTCGATTTTATCATCCCCCGATCCACAACCACTTCCGTCTCCATTTCCTGCAAAAGGGATTCGTAACAATTGCATTGCATTATACATTAAGAACGAACAATATCCAAAGTGATGGGTAGATGATCATCTAAATTAAAAATCATCTTGAAAATATCAAAAAAGTGGTATTAAGAGAATTTTTTTTTTAGATATTTACCGTCACAATACGGTGTGCAATCCAAAACACTATCGTCAAATCCATATTCGCCAGACGCAATCAATTTACGACATCGCTCTTCAATGATGGCGTCATCTCCAAGAAACTTTCTGAGGTTGTCTAGCACTCTGTCTATTTTCTGTTAAAAATTTGAATAATGTGTTTGGTTTCGTGTAAAAATACTTCTTTTTTGCGTCGAAATCGGTGGTGAGGCTTGCAGTTTTCATTAAAGGCAATTCAATAATGAAAATTGTATCTTTGAGAAAAAGCGTGTCTAAAATTTGCGATTAAAGGGAATTGCTATTTATTTACAATATAAGACTTGATTTACAATTTGAGACTATAGTTACAAGCAGAAAATCAAACTTAGAAATTCCGTCTAATACCTGTATCCCCACTTTGGTAATTCTATTCCACATTTAAAGTTCTATTGAGAATGCAAATTATGTAATTTTATAAAATTTTGAATTCAATATTTCTAGACGAGGCTATACACACAGGTGATTTATATACAATATGGAAACTCATCAAGTTCTCGTTCTTTTTCTATTCTGCAGGTAAATGTCATAATATACGACTTCATTGTATTACTGCGTTTCTCCACAAAGTCTTTCTTTGTTCATCATTCAAACATATCTTCATATCTCACTAGACATAGGTATGCGAAGTTGTATCTAACCATTCAAGCATTGAATGCTACACCAAAAAAATGTATTTATTGGATCATTAATTGTCATTACTGAAATACGACTTTAGGGCTTTACCTTAATGTATGATCTTAGTCTGCCGTCACTCCGGTGAAGTTGAACCATTACTGGTATTGCGCCATCTCCTTCTGTGATCTGCCTAGCTTTTGCTAGTAAAGGACGGATTGTTCTGACAAAAAATAAAAATAAAAACCCGTATAATACAAGGACCAAAGATTGTGTAAGGTACAAAATGTCTTTTATTTAAGGAGAGAAAAGTATGTACTATGATCTACTACTATCTTTCTAAAATTTATTATTTTGAGAGTATAACGTGTATTTCAATTGCAAAGGATATTTGTTTTTATGAAAATAATAAAAGGAGCAACTGTTTTATGAGTGTATTGATAAAAATCATATTCTATCATGGAATGATTTTTATTTTGTTTTCAATAAGATGTATCAAAATTCTTTCAATTACCCAAATGACCCATAAAGTAACAATTAAAAAACCATGTGCCAGTACAGGTACTGTCCATGCAGGGTGTTAAACAATCACTTGCACAAATCACTGACAATTAGCAATAATTATTACCTATCGAGTGATTTATTGGTCATTTGTAGGTAACTTGACTTTGAGTAAACTCTGTTCACCAGCGTGCGTGCGTCGGTGCGCGTGGACCGCCGTCTTCTAGAGCGTCCATTCCTATTGGAACGAGCTCGATCAATATCCTTTTTGAGATCTGCGTTATCCTAAAATTTCAATCACGACTGATACAGTTGCTTTTAAGATGAAAGAGCACATCATTTTAACCATAAGAAGGCTGGATGGTCAACAAATTAACCATATGATCTTCCTTAAAGCGTTAGACATTATTTATTAACCCATAGACTATTGTATAGTAAAGATAATTTGCATATATTTGAGCGTAAAAGTTTGAATATTTTCCTACTTCTCTATACAAACCTCTTCTTCTAAAAGAAAAAATAATATCAGTGCATTCGGAACTCACCTGATGCATTCGTCGAGCGTATGAGAGTTCTCTGTATGCAGAAGTCGCTAATGACCGGGATTCATTGAGGTACCTCCTTAAGTTGTCCTCAAATTTCTGTTAGAAAATTAAAAGATCAGAAAATGTTCCCATGAAGGTGTTTTGTATAAATATAACTAACAAAAAGATAAATGACCCTGTAATTGCTCTAAATATTTTTTCTTCAAAATAAAGAAGTTCACAGTGTTTGATTTTTTTTTCATTCCTGCTATACACATAATTAGTGGTGTGGTTAACCATTTGTGTTATAAAATGTAATGAACTAGTAATGTAAATTTGATTTAGGCAGCTTTTAAGAATCATATACTATGTACATCAAAGAAAATTCCCCCGCTTTATTTTTTATCCCTTTTACCATAATTATAAGTGCATAAGCAAACCTGAAATGGTGAGTTATCTAATGTCTTTGAAAAACAAATATACAACCTTAAACGAAGAAAAACTTTTTACAAGTGAGCTTGGGAAAAAGAACTAATTTTGTTCACAGTGTTTATAAAACCAGAATACATGTTTCTCTCTGAACTTACCTTATACCTGTCGACTTTCTTTTGAAGAACTGTGTTCTTTATCCCGACATGCAATTTCACGAGCACCTGACCAGCGTGGTACTGTAGATCCCTGAGCCGATCCAAATCGGACATGCCGTTCTTCATGGCGTCGTTCAGTTGTAGCATTCGAGCATCTTGTTGGACAAAATTGCTTTTAAAGAAAAAAGCTGCATTAATAATCAAAACCATTTATATTCAAGAATAAATTACTACTTCCACTGCACTGTTTTGCAATATTGCAAATGTAGCCACGAAAAGGACATGGGTGAATAAAGCGGGTAGGGTGCCTAAACATATAAATAAAAATCCGTTCTTATAGATGTTTTTCACAATATATAGAATCTATATTCTTATCACTTTAAAAGGTGCAATGCATGATACATATTGATACAAACTGATGTTCTGTTCCAGCATTCAATAAGCTTCATTTTATGAACTTCAATGATTTCAATCAACAAAAGCATGAAGTGATAACCCAATAAACACAAGAATATTATCCATTTGTAATACAACTTTCTAACGTTTTATAAAAATCCCTCCAAAGTCCTTAGACTCGGGTACAGAATATTGTATAGCATTTGACTGTATAATTGGCGTCTAGTGATTTTCATATGTATTTTACGAATAAAACGAAGACAATAACATTATCCAAAGTAAGCACACATTAACCCAATCGAGTAGTAATCATAAATTGCTTTCATTTAAACTAAAACTGGAGAGAAAATGACAATTTATTTTTCAAGCATAATTTAAGAGAAGGAATAATTTCTTACATCTTCATATCCATGATTTTTGACAAAGTGTCGTTTACAAGATGACACTGATCGTTAACATTAACCATCTTGTCATGGTTTATACGGCCTCTTTCCCATATCATGGTTGGCTTCTGCATAAGACGAGCCGGTGCTGGAGCCCCGTGCTGTTTTAGTTTTAGCATTACCATTCTGGTTAGTTGTGACACATCAAGAATTACATCTAGAAAAAAATGAAATTTATGTAGTTTCAACTCGCTTTCAATAAACTGCACCAACAAACTTTTTCATGTTATAAATTTTACGTTCTATCATATGTTCATGACGATTCTCTGTTTTTAATGCATTTTATATTTAGTTTGCCTCGCTATGGCTTAGAGTGTTATTGTCAAGAAGTAAAAATCTGTTGTGGGTTTTTTTCTTTTTAAATAGAATATTGTCATTTGTTTTAAATTTCATCTAAATAGCAAAATCTGTTCAAACAAAGAGAGATAATTCTTAATTTCAAAATATACATGGCAATATAATATGTTTAACTGTTCAAAGATCTCAAGGAAGCTGGGCGGTTACAAATTTACACAAACATCTTCAAAAAATGCTTAAATTAATTCACTCATCATTTTCGTTGATTTTGTCAAAATGTTGACATTCTTGTAAACGTAATTTCCTGAATATATTGACTGGATAAATATCTAATATAAACATTTCATCAGTATTTATTGGGACATGCATTATAGATTTGGAGTAGTACCACGAAAAATTAGATAATAACTCAGAATACAAGTTGAAAAAGGTCCAAGAATATACATTTTCTTTTGTCTTAGTCCTAATAATTGTTTCATGATTACAAAAAGTGTTTCTTATGTAAATTTAACAAATACCATATGCGTTGTTATTTTCTTTTGTGATTTCTTGCAACTCCTCTCTGACTTTCACTATACCCTCCCTGGCAGACATGTGGGAATTTTTCCAATCATACTTCATCTAAAACCATTTGTCAAACATTATATATTTGCGGATTATAAATGTTTTGAAATATCAGAGAGAATTCAAACTTAGAATGTGCATTTCAGATTACATTGAAAAGTTTTCCTTGGTTACCTCTTCTAGTTTGCGTTTCATCTTTTCAAGGATGTCTGTAAGGGTTCTCTTTAGTTTACCCACGGAATTGGATAACGAAGGATGCAATTTTCCTTCCTAAAAGAAAGGAAAAAATGAAAAAAAATTAAAAGAGGTTTGTAAGTGAATACTGTAAACCAACTTTTTTTTGAGTGCGAGAAATATTCGCGAGATTCACGAGAGCCTTTTCACGATTATTTCTCGCCGCAAACAAGTCTTTGTCGTATAGATGTTATATAAATATTAGTGTGGATAAAGCGTGGTCGCGAAAAATAAAGTCGTCGCAAATTAAAGTTTACAGTAAATGTTTCACGTTATCATCTTCTAAATCTCTAAACGTACCTAACTAATCACAATTGAAATCAAAGTGAAGTAAAATACCGGGTATATAACTAGAACTATGTTAAACTGCATTTTTATTTGATATAATATAATTTCATATCTATAAAAATTTCATTTCTTGTGGTCCCCCTGATTGAAAAGTGCTAAATTTGTCTACAATCATTAAACAACATTAAAAGTAATTTAACATTCTATTTAGTTAAAGAAAACACGCAGTAGAACGTTATATGTATTTTAGGGTACTCAAGTTTGATAATATATCTTCATTAGGTAGATTAACTGTCATTTGATTTTGTTTTGCATGAGTAGCAGGTCAGTGCCGTGTATTATATTTAGGCGTTTTATCAGTACTTCGCGTTGTGTTTATTTTTGTTTTGAGACTGAATTTGGTTGACCTCTACATTAAGAATTAAACTTACTAACTTCCAAATATTACGTGAAAACGACTTTACTCTCAATATAAATGAATCAGATATAATAAACCAAACTCAAAGTAAATGAAACCCAAGATTAACAACCCTTTATAAATTTATAATAACAAAATAAGAACAAACAAGTCAACAGCAAGTACTTAAAATCCCCCAACCATGAAACCTAACTTTAACATTAACAGGGACCAAGTTTAGACAGACGAGACGGGGACTCCGGAGAAAAGTAGCTAGTGAAACCAGCTGTCTCCCTCGTCAAATATGAAGATACACGACTTTATATAGGAAACAGAACAAAAGACAACTGTCATTACAGTTATTGGTTATCGAATAAAGTGGGCGTTACCAAAGTAATAGAATTAAATCCCATCGGGATCGGAATATTAATAAAAATAAATATAAACGAAATCCCGATCTACCACACATGATAATATTCTGAAGAAAAAATAAGTCTTGGTAACTGTAGGCTTTTGTGTTTAGTTCCATAGGGCTTTGGTATATTTACTATAGTATTTCAAAAGGCAATTTGAATTATGTAAACATATTAAATAAGGACCGTTCGGGGGGAAAAATATTCAAAAATGCAAAAATATCTGATTGAGAAACAAAATCGTTATAAAATCAAGTTAATGAAAAGAGATTAAGGTACATCAAGGATATTTTATATAGTAAAAGAATCAATGCACTAAAATGCGTTTCCAAAAAAACCCCATTTCGTCGAAGTGCGCATACGAATAAGAAATAGAGGCAACTTTTTGTTCGTATTTGAAAAAAATGACACAGTGTAAGGTGCCCGTTCAGATTAAGGGAAGCAGAAAACCCACCTGCAGGACATTTGATACGTTTGAATGTGAAACTGAACTCCGGTTTTATGTTGAGACTGGAGTATAGAATTCTTGTTCGATATACGCGTTACAAGTATTTTAACAGGATGAAAAAAGATATGTGCTGGCATGAAGAAATTATTGTTATACTACAGTCTGTCCCAAGATATTCATGCAGCACATTTGCACGATTTTTAATGAAAATACACATACTGTACCTGTGTAAGAAGTGCAATTGAAATAGATGAAAGTGAAAATTTCCAAGATAACTTCATTCCCACATTACTAATTTTCACTCGTAAAAATTCACAGGAACGAAAACAGATTTCTTACAGAGATTTATAATGGGGAATGTTGACACTTTTCTCCATTCAGAAGTCACTCGCAATACCTCGCAAAATTTCTCAACGTTATCATCCGGGTCTGTTGCAATAAGAAGAAATCTTGGAAATTGTTCTTGAAATTTTGAATGAAAATCGTTTTAATCCTGAGGTATTTATAAATATCGAGTAATTAAGCAAAATGTGAATCGAGGATATCTTGGGACAGAGTATAGTCTCCTTTATTCTCAGCATCAGGAACGGGAGATGCAATGAATTGCGTCAGATGATCATAATATTATTAATACAACACAATTTTAATTCTGCTAGAGAAAGAGAGAGAGAGAGAGAGAGAGAGACACACACACACACACACACACACACACACACACACACACACACACACATCAAAATACCCCCAAAACGCATTATTCGCTATAAAGCTATAAAAAAGATTGTTCGTATCCAAAGTTTCTGTCTTCATCATTTCTATTTTTGAGATAAACCATACCAATCGTGCAACAGCATCTGGCAGCTCGGGGTGACGTTGTTGGTAACGTGATTGATAGATCACGTGATCTACCGATGGATCTGATGCTACCATGGCGTCAAGAGAGTGTTGTTTTAGTTTAACATGATCTCTGTTTCGGCGACCACTTCTTTTCCTGTGTCTTCGCCTATGTCTTCGTCTCTGTCTGTCTGTACTCTTAGTGTTGGGTTGGGTTTGTTTCGACAATTGGTCGTTTCTTCTTTCACTTTCATCTTTGTACACACAGTCTTTAATATGAAAGAGAAAAAGCTTCTTGAATAAGATATTTATTTTATAAGCTTTACGTCTTATTTTTAATTAAGAAAAGTTTTATTTATCAGTTCAAATATTGTCACGAGCATAGATAACACAAATTAACATGTGTATATATGTGTTGAGGGGGTGGGGGTGGTAGAGGGGGCTTAACTCTAAACTTATACTTAAAAACGTGCAGGTCACTTGTATGATAAAATATATCTCACACAGCATTTTGAATCAGTACTATGTTAAATCTAGGCGTTTTATTAAGTTGATGATACACGTAAACTGCTGGTGATTTTCTGGACATTTATTACTAAAACTGACAATTGAAATAACAGTCAAGATCGATTCCGTAAAATAATAATGTTAAGTCATTTTCTGCATAAGAGAAAAGGTACACATTTATCTTCTGTTTAGTATAATAAACTTGGTATATACTAATTTTCAAATGAATAGAGAGATATGCTCTTTAAACTTTCTTCATTTATCTGTAAAAAGGTAAACGAATCAAAGCTTTCACATGTTCGTTGGTAAATTCATTAGGATTTTACGGTAACAGTTAAGAAAATGCTGTTAAAAGCAGTAAAGCTCCGTTATCAAATTTTTATCGAAAGTGAGAAAAAAAAAAGCAAGTTCAGGTTGAGTCAGTCGTACGTTCCTGATGGTCCAATAGCAAGGCAGAAATGTGGTACGATTAACTTTAAATAACTCTGGGAATATGTCAACAGTGATGTTTCCATAACGTATGTGTTGACCCTCCGATTGTCACAACCTTGTGTTAATGACACGATATATAGAACCAGCTGGGGATCAGGGACTCGTAAACGGTCACGTAATTACGTGTTGATTTGGATGATTTATTTATAAATCAGACCTTGATAAAAAGTACAAAGTACCAATGTGAACAACTTCATATCAACGTGCTGATAATATTCAGATCTCGATACGATATAGATAGAGTATCGGTCGAGTAAGTACAGGGTCTAAAATCCATTTATAAATTTAAATATTAAATTTTGTTTTGAAGTCTTGTGCCAGGTAGCATATAAATACATTCATAAAATCCAGCATAACTTTATGTGATCGATTTAATTCTCGGCATTCTTAACCACAATCCGTAGAGCCAACATTTAAGTTTCGTCAAAACGTTCAAGAATCCCCTCGTCCTGGTTTGAGAGTTTTAACTATGACCTCACACAATTCCATGCCAGGGCCAATTTACAAGCATTTAAATATTTCATGTAGTGTACTTCGATTTTCTTGTGATTCATTTAATAATATTATGACCTGTTTATTTCATTTGATCATGATTTAAATAATATATTTTGTAAACATCGTCCTAATACGCCTAAACTTATATAGTGTTAAAAATGATATTACCAAATATTTCTTATTCACTGAAAGAACACACTGCAGACATGTCTTTTATTTTATTCACGCTTGCACTACAAACTAAGAAAAAAAATCCCATTCATTGACGATTTATCTCAGGTGTACAAACACAGACCAAGAATGTCTCTTACCTGTGCATTTAATGTTCAGTGTATCGGCAAGTTTGGATTTTGCAGACAGTCCTCGTACAATGGATTTCCTTGGCACATCGGATACCCTTCTCCCGTAACTAGTTGGCAATTTCACACACAATAAACAACCAATAACCAGGAACAATACACACGAGATTCGCTGCATGTTTGAAGGTAAAAATAGTTAATCAAAATACAGGTAAAACGCTACACTTCCCAATCACCTCACGAAACATGTTTTCCCGACAAACTTTTTTCCTCGTGGTGTGGGTCACTACAAGGAATAATTAGATTAGCGTTACGTCACTGGTGTAATATTTTTAAACTCTAATATTGTTAGACACAGGATTGCCTATTTACACTTCGTGTCATTCAACCTTTTAAATTTTTTTAAATAGCGGTAGACGTCAATTTAAATTTCTTTTAAACTGCAGTCAAAAAATTTCTATAAAGTGTTTGACTGGTAGGTTTCAAACTGGTAGTATTGTTACACCATACAGTAACAGAACGAGTGTATAGAAGCGTTCAGGAGACTTCACTAAAATGAAGAACATTTATCTCTAATTTAGAACCCGGACAGACAAGTATCAAATTATTACAATTACAAGAGAAAGATATGCCAATGAAATGAATGAATAGTATAGCAATTATTAAAGTATTACAATTACAGTAAATGGCACTGTCGATTCCAACATATTGTACCATTTCAGTTAAAAGGAGTACAATGTATTAAAAGTGTATGACTACTTTAGCATGTTATCATTTATAAATTTCCCACAAAATTAAGATTTTCCTTGTATTCAATATTGAGTAACCAAAAAGGTTTTTGTTCATTATCGAAAGCTTAATGTTTTTGAAATATGCTTTTATTAACTGAAATATTTATTTTCTTTGGTTATCATATTTTTCACATGTTATCAAAAAATGAATTTCATCATCTATACTGTTAGAATTACTTCTATGACATAATTGGTCTTCTTTAGGGATATTGGTGAATCTACCTACTTCAATTTGCAACCTGTGACAGGAAATTCTTAATTTACATAGATATTTCCTGTGATCAAAATTTTTAACTACTGATTAATAATTCTCATAACCCCAATTTTGTTTGAGTTTTACATAGGTGCTTAATTTGCCATCAGCATACGTTGACTTGAATACCAATTCTTAACATAATGATCTAATAAGGTTTTATGACAGACTGACTTAAATATGTTTCAGTGATAAATAACTTAATCTTTGATATTCAGAATTTTTCTTAATTTTTGTATTTTGCAAACCATGAGTTTTTGCCAGTTACAAAAAGATTTTTTCTACATTCATATGCAGCAAAACTCGTTTATAGCGAATTTCAAGGGACCATAGTAAAAACTTCGTTATAGCCGCAATTCGATAAACGGTTATAGCGAATTCGTAAAAAATCTTATCACAAATTCGTTATAGAAAATTAGCTTCAAAATATAGTAGGTTATAAAATCAATATTGATATCATTTAAAAAAATGTCAATATAACCTCTGCTCTTCAATTAAAAATAAATCATGTATAATGCATGTGTATGGATTTTAATATTTTTTTATATGCATCTTAGAGTTTCATACGAAAAACGAATAGGGCCACATAAAAAACATTTTTATCTCGTTATTACGTAAACCACTAAGAATATATTTACAGAATTTAATGTGTATTTTTTCGCAAGGTAAATTTCTAAGGCAGTCTTAAATTTCTAACTTCTTGCATTTTAGGAATCGTTAGTAAATATATTGCTTACATTACATACATCTGCATTATACAGAAGAATTGGTTTAATATATATTAATTTTAATTCCAGGATTTAAATTAATAAAATCATTTCTCAATTTGTAATATGCTTTTAACGCTTTTTTATAGAGCTCTGATCTTGCTTCATGAAAACTTCCAGATACAGTCAGGGGGACTCCAAGATATTTGTAGCTAGATACACAGTTTATCACGTCATGCGCTAGATTGATGATTTGTGACTTTTTATCATCATGTGGTTGTATTTTTTTTCTGTACTAAGAAAAATCTAGACATCATTGAAGTGGTGACCATCTTAAAGGGCCCCGCTTAGCAATAGACAATAGGATGAAAAGCGTTGTAGAGAATTTACCCTCTGACTTTATTTGACGTATGTCACTCCAAATTCCTTACCTATAGTGTTTTGTCTTTTGGTAAAATCGGATAAAGAGAGGGGTGATTGTCCAAATCTGGAGAGATCTGCTATGACCGTGAGAGTCATATGTGAGATTTGACCAAGAAACGTGATACAAGGTCCCTGTAATCCCTTTTACCAAAAAGCATTCTTCATGTGAGGTATGAGCCAATAGGACTGCATAGAGAGAACATATGGGTCAGAAAGACGGACGGACAGACTGAGCTAATAATTGTGATAATAATGTTAGTCGAAGTTGAAAAATGGTAATGTTGAATTTAATATACATGTAAACCATTTCATAGAATAATTCGCATGGAATTACATTTTATAAATCTTTTAAAGCAGAAGTGTTGTTAAGGACAGAAAAAAAATATTTTATGAGGACGCATTCAAGAAAACATTATACTAATACCATCCATATCATATTTGTATAAATTACAATAGACAATAACATTTAGTGGTTGTATCTATATAAATTTATTTTATTCGAAAGAGTTTGGAAGATAACAATTGGTATATATACATGTAGATTATCACTGACATACTAGAATTTCACAGTAAAAAAATAATACACATACAGTACAACTAAATCTACTTCATATATACATGTAGTAAGAATAAATCAAGATTTCTTTGTCTGGGGGTAGAAAAATATCATTTATTATTTTAATGATCACGACCTTTAACACCTCTTAATTGCTGGGGTAAGAATGAGATTCTGCGTGAATGGCAAATAAGAAAGTAACAATTTGCCATCCCAGTTTTAAATTCAAATAGTACCTCGGCCATTTGCTGTTTGCTGAATGATTTTGATTTTTACATTTGATTTCAGTGATAAAATTGGTGCACAAAAATTAAACAAAAACACCACCGATCATCCTCTCGAGACAAGAAAAGTTTTTTTAATACTGTGATTCTGTTTTGGAAAGGGATATATTTTTCTTATAGGAAATGTCAAGTCGATATGTGTCATACTTCTGACTATTTATATGGTGGATTTTCAAAATTGCTAAAATTGGTCTTGATTCTTGAGTACCGATCCCATATCCTAAGCAATCTATAAATTACCATAAGAAATGTAGGGTTATGTCTCCCATTCAAATACTTTGCAATAAACATCCAACAAATAGCCACTCAAACCTGGGGATTATTCAAAATTATCTACTACCACTTGATTATTGGTTCCATTGTTTTGTTCTTGGCTTTCCATGTTTTATTTCTAAACAACATACAACAAGTTTTTGTTGAAGCTCAACAAAGGCTTGTTTGTGTACCTTATTGTGGGGGTTCCTGGGTCGGTTATAGGGACCAGTATATAGATGTAATATATAGTAGCATAAAATTCGAAAGTTGATAAAGTAAATCATAATGTGAATGAACGCTTTTTTTGGTAGTAATTTCTTAACACTGAAATAATTCTATGCATTTATAACAGTAATAACGAAATTAAATACTACTAGTATTTTAAAGACTTGCTCAAGTATCTCTGTTTAATAATCAGTGCTCTATCTAATACATTTTAATTAATATGGCTAACGTAGACTTGTAGTTGAATTAAACACTTTTTGCACTTATTTTACTAATATTGCTTTAATGATGATTTTAAGAAAAAAAACTGATTATGTATTTTTGTGTTTGAAATATTATTTTATACTTATAAATTTTACAATCTAGATAGTTTATTTTCATAACCTTATAAAATATTGTTCTTTCAACAGTTAACTCATGAAAAATCCATAGGACTATTTTCATGAGATATTGAATTGTATTACTTCAGATATTTTCCTATAGTATTTTTTCTTCTGGACATCTATATACTAAATGTTTAATATATTATTTCATGTTTGCAACCTGTACATTTTTTCTCCTTTTTAATTTATTAAGGTCTTCCCATACGGAAGACCTTTAAGTGATTGTAATGTTTCTCCTTATTATTTTTCTCTTTTATTGTCCACAAGATTTCTCACAGATGGCTGGATAGATATTAGTGAAATTTTCAGGGATGACAGAAAAAAATAATATCTCGAGGCAAAATTTGTGGGATGATAGACCTATAGCTGAAGATGTGTTTAAACTATTTTGTTTTGTTCGTCGTAACTTCCGGTCGTCACCGGAAGTACTTCAAAATTCATTTTATTTACATATTTAATTTATTTTACATAGAATGAATATATAAGTATAAATCCTCACATCAGTCTTCTATGCGGTGTTAAATAAACAAAAATCTCAGATTGTAAAATCTACTTCCGGTGAGATATCTCAATTATCTCAGGTAGCTTTTTTAAAACAAATTTTGTACCCGCGTGATCTCAGAAACTGAAAGTGATCAAGACACAAAACTTTCATGGGTGATAGACATTTGATTGAAGATGTGTTTAAACGGTTTCATTTTATCGACCGTCACTTCCGGTCCACACCGGAAGAGTTCAAACAAATCAAGTTGTTTATCAGTTTAACTGTTTTCCTTTGATAGTTTTAGTTAGTTCGATAAACAATAAAGTGCGATAGGCAAGTGTACAAGAAATATTTAATTAAATTTTCATTGATCACTTCCGTTTGTTCGTTTCATGTCCCGGTAAGAAAAACCCTTATTTCGACGAGATCTCAAAAACCGTAACGACTTGAACAACCAAGCTTTGTGGGATGATAGACCTATGTATGTACATGTGTTTACACTATTTTGTTTTTTCTGGTGTAACTTCCGGTCGTCACAGGAAGTACACCAAAATTTGAAAAAAAATTAAATATTTTGTTTATTTCGCATGGAAGCAACATTTTAGCAATATAAATACAAAAGGTCATCTACACATGGTTAAATAAACGAAAACATTCTTCTTCCGGTGAGACATCTCAAATATCTCGGGTAGCTTTCTTTTATAAAAATGTGTACCCGTGAGATCTCAGAAACTGCAAGAGATCAAGATACAAAACTTTTATGGATGATCGACATTAGATTAAAACATGTATTTAACGGGTTTCATTTGGTCGTCCGTCACTTCCAGTTCTCATCGAAAGCGTTCAAGCAAAAGAAGATTTTTAAAAGTTTAGATTTTTTAAAAACAATTTTAAAACTTAGTGTGATGAACAGTAACGTACCGTAGGTAAATGTAATACATGTAAAAGTATCTACTTTTAATTTCTTTAATCACTTCCGTTTGTCCGTTTCCGGTCCTGAAACAGAAACCTTTCTCAGCGAGATCTCATAACTAACAAAAACTTGAAAATCCAAGCTTTGAGGAAAGACAGAACAATGTATGAAGATATTTTTACTTTGTTCTGTCTGATTCGGCGTAACTTCCGGTCGCCACAGAAAGTACTCAAAAATTGACTTTTTGTCTTTTTTTTTGTTTTACATAGAAAAAAATTACTGGGAAATTCCTTTACAGTATTTATTATATCAATTTTCTTTTTACAAGAGAAATGCATTTTTTTTTACAGATACAGATTAATACACGAGGAACGGAAGACCTTTTTGTTGCTATAGCGACAAGAGTCTAGTTTACATTATAGTTACAATTCAAATAATTGTTTTGAGCGAAAACCCATCATCCTCAGCCGTCTTAGACTGAAGGTCAGACGCCGATGGAAGTTGTAAGTTTGGATTTCAGCTATTTGCTTATCGAAGAATACAATTATTTTCTAAACCGTGTAAACCTTTTTTTTTTTTTTTATCATTTATAGTTTGATATATTAAATTATTTTTACCATTTTGATTTTTTCCCGACTTTTCTGACAGAATATATGAGGAAATTCCGATTTCTCAAGTTTTGGATTGTTTTTGGTCCGTAAAATTTAAATCTAATCAATAAATATTCAATCTAATTAAAATTGGATCTTTGATCTGCTCCAAATAGATCATAGCGATCTATTTGGAGCGGATCAAAGATCTAATTTTAATTTGACTAATAAGTAATGGATTTTGAATATTGATGTTGTAACGGATAAATTTTGAGTATCTGCTATAAATTGCTTCAAAAATTTATCCCGTTAATTCTTAAAATGTTATCAATGTATTTTCTGAGCTCATTTTTTCTCTAGAACTCATGATGCATTCGCTTTGATACTTTAATGATTGCACTCAACATCCGCAAGACCATTATTATCATATATTTGCCCTTAAGTGACTTGCGTGTGATTCTCTCTCTCTCTCTCTCTCTCTCTCTCTCTCTCTCTCTCTCTCTCTCTCTCTCCTCTATGATTTGATACAACCATACCACTACAGAAACACACTATAATTGAATTTAACTGAATTTTGATACATTCATTATTCGGAATACTGGTTTATGTACATGTATGTGCAAAAATATTTATGTACAGTGTTCTATGTCCAGATTTTCGAGTACTATAAACAAGAAACGTAATAATTGTATGCATGCTGAATCATTTTAATTCATTTATTTTTCCTATTTAAAGCCTTTATACTTTGATAGATTCTAGAAATTCAATAACAATAGAAGAGAGTAAAACAGAGAGTTCTATTGTTAACTATAACTGTTAATTTGATATGTACATTACTTAACGATATTTGATATATTGAAATCTAATTCAATATGAAAATAATGAATGGACTTTGACTTTTTACTATGCTTAAGAGGTATACAAATCTATTACGTCTTAGGGCTTTTCCTTCAATCTTGCCCAAAAGCTTTTGTGCGCTAACAGGTCAACATTATAATAAAAACAGACAAACACATGGAACCTCCGAATACGTACATGTAGTTAGCTATTTTAAATCCCGTATGCAACAATTTATGCGACGAAGGGATATCAAATGTCGGTTGTTACATAATGTAGAATATAAATGATACGTGGGAAAATATTATCTTCTAATCGCAACTACTCAAAATTGTCCTCTTCGTACTCTCACTGGACGTCTGACTGGCCTAATTTCTACAAAAGTAGAAAAGTCATTATTTCATATCATCATATAAGTGACCGTATTCTATTATATCAAATATTCAATTTAAATTTTAACCAATTGGTGGCCCACAAGAGGCAACATTGTGATTGTACAATCCTGTAGATAAACACTATATATATAAATAAATAAATAAATAAATAAATAAATATACATATATATATATATATATATATATATATATATATATATCTCATACGTTTGGTGTATAAAACCCGTGTGATAAACTTTAGCTTTATCAAACGGGTGATGCTTTATCAAATACTTCCGGTCCGAACTATTTTTGACACAGCCCCTTGCTTCAACGCTTGAGTGATCTATTTTTGAAGATTTTCCAGTATATTCCACATCTACTACTTCTACTACCAAAACTTGATTTAAAAAGGATTTTGTCGAAGATTTAAATTACAAATATGAAGGATATATTATAGAACTTACCAAAATAATGCCTCCCGAGACTATTTTACCACCAGTGAGCATCCTCACTCAATATTTTCAACTTTGAATCATTAGTGTTTGTTTTATAATACATCAACAACTGTTCCTCGTTCGAGTCAATTTTGAGTAGGCCTATGTCAATACACTTGGCTATTCAAGTCTTCAGTATTTCCATTAAATTTAGAAGTTAAACTCTAAAAAATACTTCGAGATAAAAAAAATTAGTTCAAGGGCTATTTCAGTGAAACTTTACATTTAAACACCTAAATTTACCTCCGAAATGACGTACTAAATTGTATTGCGCAAGGTCACAATAACCGCACAACACGACGTTGCATCATCGATTAGGCTAAACAAAATCAATTCGATGTCATTTAAGGCGCTGTCTCAAAAGCTTGATAATATAAATCAAATCATATGAGATAAATAGAACATCTATAATTGTGTCATTTTCTATTTGCTTTATCCAAACTCGTTGAAATGGTTATATTCGCTCGGCAAGCCTCGCGAATATATACACCATTTCAACTCGTTGGATAAAGCAAACATAACATCACACAATATAGATATCAATATTATATATACAGGTCTTAAAAAAGTCAAATACTTTTTCTAGTCTGAAATTGGTTTTCAAAAACACAAATTATATCAAATAAGTAACAATTCTGCCATCTTTAAATGTTTACATGCATATTACTACTGCCAATCTGTCATTCTTTTTTTTTAAATATCAGATTGTTTTTAAGAAGTAACAAAGTCCTTCATAGAATATGTCATAATGTTTTGAATATCAAGAATTATGTTATGTTCTGTCAATTTGTGCTAACGTTTTTTAAACACTTACTTTCAGGAATTCCCCAATTTTTAATGGTTGGCCGAAATATCTTCTTTCCTATTAAATAAGCGAGGAAAACGGCAAATTATCACATTTTATATTGAATATTTTATCTAAACTTTTTTCCTATATTCTATCGTATCATTTAAACATAACAAGACATTCAAATTTTATATCATCAACAATAATGTCGTGTTCAAATGTATTTTTGCCAAAAAGACAGCCGATGGTTTCTTCTTTTTTTTTGTTTTAGATTTGAAAATAAATCAACTTTGAACTGTACCTCAAAACTTAGTATTTCTACGTTGATTGCTATATGTAAATATCTTCTTTCCTATTAAATAAGCGAGGAAAACGGCAAATTATCACATTTTGTATTGAGTATTGTATCAAAACTTTTTTCCTATATTCTATCGTATCATTTAAACATTATAAAGACATTCAAATTTTATATCATCAACGATAATGTCGTGTTCAAATGTATTTTTGCCAAAAAGACAGGCGATGGTTTCTTCTTCTTTTTTTTAGATTTGAAAATAAATCAACTTTGAATTGTACCTCAAAACTTAGTATTTCTTCGTTGATTGCTTTATGTAAAATCGTGTTAAAACTAGGTTTGTTTAACATCCGAAGATACTGCAATAAATATAATTTATTATGAAAAATGACAATTGAATACATATTGTGAAACCAGAGATAACAAATTTCACTTTAAATCAATTTAAAAAAATTGTTATATCTCTACTTATTTTTCACTACTAGTTTATAAGAGTAATTCTATATATTTCGCTGATTCCCTGAAAATCGCCGTAAACAGACTGATTCCATGCAAAACAGACCGATTCCCTGCTAAAAGGTGTGTCAGTTCGATGAACTGATACACACCTATTCGGAACACTTAGTAATTTCTGTTAACCAAAGGAAAAGTTGTGAAATATTCCAAATAAAATCATGAATATTCATAGTCATATTATTTGATTCTAGTTGCAACGTCCTTTTTGATTGGCTATACTTATTCATCCTTATCGTATCACATAACTTGCCTACGTCAGAATGCATTTCAATTTTTATTTATTTTGATGTTATAACTTGTTGGATACACGAAGAATAATTTAAGAAATGAACTCAATGTCTACCCAAGCTATACGAGTTTAACCTGGATTGGGGCAATTAACGCTTTATAATCCGCAAAGCGGATCATAAAAAAGCGTAGATTGCTCCAACCCAGGTTATACGAGTATAACTTGGGTAGATATTGAGTTCATTCCGTATAATTTCATTTTCTGTAATTTACTGTACAAATTGATTGCGTTTTACTTTTAAAAATGATATTAACCTGTTCAAAATTCAATATTTTTTTTAAAGATATAGTCTCATAAATGCAGCGGTGTGTGAATACAAATTGAGTAACGCGCGTTAGCGCGCTATGAAAATTTGTATGCACAGACCGCTGCAGATATGAGACTATATCTTTCAAAAAATAATGATTTAATGCTTATATTTATATTTTTTTAACTTCGTGCCTTGTCTGCAAATGTGATTTATACCTTAAAAATCTTAGTTTATCCTAAGGGTAAGTTCAAATAAATGGAAGAGCCACTGTAACAGCTACAAGCGTGAACTTTGATTTTCGCTTGTGACCTTGCATTTTTCAGCGATCAACGATTGTGACGTCATAATAAAACTCGTCATTTTAACCTTTCAGTACCCTGTGTGTGTGTGTGTGTGTGTGTGTGTGTGTGTGTGTGTTACAGTGTTATATCTGCAGTAGCTTTCCACACACTTTACATGCAATCAATATGTGGAATGTAAATATTAAATTATATTAATCTGAACAATTTCTGATTGATTGCTTGTATCGGTATAGTAGAACAGTTAAAGTATACCATTGAGGGAGTCAGCAAGATTCCAGTTCTATATAGGCTTGCTTGAAGGGAACTGGAATCTTGCTGACTCCCTCAATTGTATACTGTAATTGTAAATTAATGCTCTATATCGCATTCTCTCTTTATATATAAACATGTTATGTATATTATATAATATGAACTTGAACTCTAAACTTATTCATTCACCTATAAATCTTTTAAGACAAGGAAGAAACAATCAACCTTTGAAACATGATTTGCATTTTGCATATCTTTGATGGATTAACCATACAAGTTTTTTTTCAGGAAAAGTACTAAGTTACTTAGCAGTAGACCAGATCCATTTTCCTGTTCAATCATCAAAAATACAGATCGGTCAGTTAAACTATCAAAAGTATCACTTGCATTAAGCATTCAAAATGGGTACGGTTCAGGTGAGCTAAAAATAAAAAAAGTTCATAAGTTTTGAACGCTTGACTCGCGGATGACCATTAAACCTATTGTTGTAAGACATAAAAAAGTGACAGCAAAATGTAATTGTAATTGTAATTGTAGATATTTATTATTTATTTCGGAAGAAAATATGTCACAGTATGAAGGTGCCCCATGCTCCTGTTCATTCATCTGGAATTTAGAGTATCATACGGCAACCGTAAACATGACTGATAATTGTATCATGTATCTCCAGATGCATTATCCTTGCAAATATATGCTTTGTTTTGTTTCGTTTTTTTTGTTTTGTTTTTTTTTTTGCTTGTCAAGATTTTTTGGATGAGGTCCCCCCCCCCCCCCCCACTTTCAAAAACGATGCTACGTGCCTGAACATCGAAAACATGATGGTGGTTATCATTGATTCCAAAAGATTGGTGAAGAAAGGACACAGAGTCATTTAGAGGTACACCTAATGTTCACCTGTTCATATATCCGGAAAATAAATTCATTCTTTTCAACTAGACATTTGTCAAAAACTGTGATAATGATACCATGCGAGTTAACATGCATAATGAATTTTATTTGTTTCAGAAGTAAATATGTTTTACCGGGACATGGATGCGTTTCTTTTCTTTATCCTCGATATGAAGACCAATGATATTACAGGAATGGTTGCTTAATTCATCGCTTGTGTCCATTGATGGGCCTACAATATGTAAATAACACCATAAAGATAATTTTAGAAATGCTTGAAAACAAGTCTTTCTCTTTTTAGTTTTAGTAGGTATTCCAATTAGTACTGTATATACAGGGAAAATTTCCTCCCCGTTTTATTTTTGCCCCTTTCTTATCCGTGGTCAGCGGACAAATCGAAGACTTGACGACATTCAAAATAATTTTTTAAGTTATCATGATAATAAGAAAGAGTATTTTTCTCACAACTGTGTCGGGGCGAATTCAAGAAGTGGCGAAACCGATTGCAAATGTAGAAGGGCGAAAAAAACACAGTGGGCGAAAATAACCCTGAATACAGTAGTATACGATCCTCTATAATTACATGCAGTCACAGAAATGTGATCTGCCTTAAGCTTATCCTCGTCCACAGTTACTGACCTGTTACCAGCAGGATGTGTTTTGGTTTGGTAGTTCGTCTGGAAAAATTGGTCCTAGACTCGAAAATTGTCATATTAAGAGATATCTTTATTACATAACGGCTTTTTGATTCCAACGCAATTCTTCCTTCAACATTTGCTATGTAATCATCAACACAGCAACAGTCAGAGTGCCAGATAACTTCTTTAACCGTCTTTCGGATTTCAACGCACATCCTATGAAAGCTTGATAAAGTCGAGTCTGGCATGGTTACCAAATCTTCAACACATACGGGTTTATTGGGGTCATCCAAATACACAGTGTGATTTACGCATGATATTTCGAGTTCCTCTAAAAATAAACATTACTTAAATTAGCGGATTAGCACATTAACGTTTTCGAAAGAAAAATTGGACACGTTAGATGATATTGTAAACATTACCTGGCTTACGAAGTCTTAAGGACTTGGCCAACGACTGTTTCTCCCTACGCAGAGAGAATTTGGATGCAAGAGGTAATTCCACGATGTCTTCAGGACTTTGAAGCCTTTCCAATTGTCTCTTGAGTTTTTTTAGTCTAAAAGTCAAGTTCAGTCCGACTATGAGTATATCTAGTATTACCTTATATAAGGCTTTATTAACCGTTGTTCCATTCTATTTCTTTTTTCCATTTTCATTTACATATAGCAACGAAGATTTCACAAATAATATTATCTATAAATAAAACACATACAATCTCCAAAAATGGCAAGCGCAAATTTAAGAAGGTAAAGATTTCCTTCGTTTTTGCAATCTGCAACATGCAAAAATAACCGATATACTGTTCTCGTACTCACAAAACAGACTGAAATCAATAATACATTTTAAAAAATTAAAACACTTTTCACCCACGCCCCAAGATGATTAAGATAAAATAATACATTTTTTTTATTTAAAAATTTCAAACAATTATACTTTTATTGTGCTACATGTATATAAAAATTATGGACTCTTTTGTTATCGGGAGATAACTCTCAATTATTATTCAAATTTTTTTTTTATTAGCGATAATTAATCCATTATCAGCAAATACAAGTCCTTAAAATGAAGACCATAAGGGTCGGTCATTATCTCCCATGATCTCCGCCCGTAAAGTCTAATGGGAAAATCTTTTGATGGGAAAGGGTGGTAGAACTGTAGAAAGGGCATGGTGTTGGCAATACTTGAATTACATGTATGTCTTTTTTAAAAATCTAGTTTTGAAAAAAAAGAACCATAGCTAGCCGGTAAAGCAATTTGTATAGATGGTAATATATTTACCGTTCATTCTTTGAATACTTGTATCTTACATGTTTACTGCTTACACAGCAAACGTTTCCACTGATTAGAGTAAAGGTGAGGACACGCGATACGATTTTTCATCCGATCTTCAATCGACTTGCTCAGGTAAATCGATTTTACAATCGATTTTCGATTAATAAAACCTATTCAATATTTTTGATGTACGGGAAAAGTCATTGTGACGTCACGATTCTCATCAGAGAGTCGATTGAAAATCGGACGCACATCAGATTTTCAATCGACTTCAGACTTTGCTTTCGACTTTCGACTTAGATGGTCACACAGTACGATTTTAGTCGATAGCGAATCGGATGAGAGAATCCGATGGAAAATCGCATCGTGTGACCGCACCTTAAAGCAATTCAAACAGTACAAACCTTTCCCATATTTCATGTGCGTCCTGCAAAAGAAACATTAAAAACTAAGACCTATGTATCCTTATGATTGTAATCCCCCCCCCCCCCAAAAAAAAAAAAAATAAAATAAAAAATTATATATATATAAATTAAAATTGTGGAGGATGAAATTGATTGCCAGAATTTCATATAAAAAATCGGAATACATACAGAGTGAAAAGTAAGCAACGACTTAGTCCCTAGGCTAGTCAAGGACTTCGAGAAAAGTTCACTATCTTCTTTCGCGTATAAGCCAATCGCTCTGCGTTGTTGACGAACCTTTTTTCTTTGCAATTTGTATTCCTGTTTTAGGTTAGAGTATACAAGATATAACATACAAAAGTAGACAACTAATCAAGAATGAACACAGTCAGGAAGTGGTACCTGCTCTAGATCTCTCCACATCAGTTGCTCTTTTTCAGTGATCAATAACCGAAGTGAGGCAAACTCTTGTCTAAGTGTTTCCTCATTTTGCAGTTTTGTCATCTGGAAGGTTTAAAACATTTTTTTTATGTAGATCTAAATGCGACAAACAAAATAAAACATCTAACAATTATAAAAATACAAATGTGAAAGCCATGAAAACTTCCCATTAAGGAATTTCTCATTTTATGGTTACCCTAGCTTACATGTACAAATGTATACATAAATGTTTATAGATACCAATATTGAATATTCGGTTCTGTCAAGTTGCTCCGATAGAAAATTAATGGTTTGAGCGCTGTTGTTGAAGAAATTCTGCGTTTCATTGTCAAGGTCTTCCTAAAAAAAATTAAAATAGAACGTTTCAGAAACAAAACGCGACTTCAAAATAAAAAAAAAAATCATAAATCGATCATGAAAATGGTTTGTAAAATTGACAAAAGTAAAATTCTACAATTTGAATTTCTTACCTTTTCTTTTGAGACATATTTTAGTATTCTTGTGATTTTATGTTCAGAGCACTTTCCATTCATCAGAATGCAGTCATCGCATCTCATTGCTTTGCACTTGTCACAAAAATAACTGAAAATATTAATGTGTTCGGGGCAGCCAAAGAAACTGAATGGTTTTGATCTACAAATCCTGTGGTAGCTCGGATGATAACGGATCCAACATTTGTCACAGAAATAAATCATGCAGTCTTCACAAATATTGTATAACTCAGATTTTAATCCACAAAATTTACAGGAATGATCAACATTACATTTTTCTTCGGAAGTTTGTAAAGTTTGTCCGGTAATATGTTTGGGTTGCATGGACTGTATTTTGTTTGCTTGAGTGCATTCATCTGACTTTGTTTTAATGTTTCCATTTTTATAGTCTCCCGATCGATTTAATTTAACTTTTTTATTTCTGGTTTCAATTCTACTTCCAGAAATTTCAGAACGCGTTAGATCGAGATGACCGCTTAAATTCCATCTCTGATGTGGTTCGATGTTCCGATTTCTGTTTCCATGCCAATCGGATACAGATTCTTTTTCATCTGAATTGTACTCGGGCCTAATCGTTTCTTTTCCGTATGAAGTACTGTCATCATCTGACGCCCCTAATTTAGTTTCCAGATTGTTTATGATATTAAAACTTTCGTTTCCTTTGCATCCATCGACGTCTTTCTTTAATATACGTACATGAAACCAAGAAAAAAAAATCAAAATATACACATAGCGATCGAAAGTTTTAGAAACTAAAATAAAATTCACCCTTATTTTTTGTATTTCTATAAAAATAACACAAATTGTATTAACTGTTTCCTAATAGATTTATTTTACAACACTTAAAACTACAACGCACCAAAGCTGACCAAGATAAGCTCTGTAGTTCAAGGAAAAAGCTTTTTTTTTTTTTAAATTTTAAGACCGACACACAACAAACAGCACACGACGCACACACAAAATACATCGGTGATTACAAAGTTAGAAAGCATCTCAAAAGAAAGGAAAACCCTATGTGAACCATTACTCATTTACTACTTTTTTTAATTCCATACGATCCATCGTTAAGTTCGGCCAAATACAGGCCCCGGGGCCATAAAACGTAGAAGAGCTCAATTTTGATCTCAGTCTCACTATTCCTTTTGTAAAAGTGATACTTGGATCAATAGTGAGCTCGTCTAAGTTTTATGACCCCGAGGCCAGAATTACCAAAAATACAGTTACTGACCTGTTCAAGTGCCAAGTGGTCCCCTAATTTGTGAAGGCTATTTGCGTGGTCGGAACAAAGTTTTTCCAAAACTAAACATTCATCACACCTCATCTTCTTACACTGGTCGCAAAAGTAACGATAAACGACTTTGTGTTTTGCACACGCAACCTGACTAAATGATACACCTTTGCAAACTGCATGACCTTTAGGATGATACAATGCTAGACAAAAATCGCAGAAGAACTCCATACAGTCTTTGCAAAGATTATACTGTTCTTGGAAGATGGAGCAGTATTTACAACAAGGCTTGGTTCCTGAAGAAGCGCTTTTAATCGATTGTGCTGTCGAAGCTTCTGTTCTTTTTCCCTCCAAAATATTTCCTTCCTTTACCTTATCAAGAGAAACAAAGTTTGTTTACACACTTACCATAAAACTCTTTCAATAATTTATTTCAACAAGTACATATTGTAACATTTTAATTTTATTTACCTTTCCATGACCAGTGTTGTCTTTGAAATCTTTTGTAATCAGATAGTGTTCCCTGCATCTTTCCTTTTTACAGTCTTCACATCTGGGTCTGATGCAATCCAAACAGAAATATTTGGAAATCTGAATGTGCGCAAGACATCCAAATTCTGAAAATGCCATGTATCTGGTAATTTTGTGTTTTAAATATTGGAGAATGGCTAATACTAAAGCAAAAATCACAAAGAAATATGTTGCAGACTTGGCAAACATTCCAAAATAGGCAATACTTGTTACAACATCCACAAGCCAACTTCTCCATCTGCTTTAAAATTTGTGTTTCCTCTGAGGATGGTAATTTTAACTCTTTACGATCTGATGAAAAGGAGAATGGAATGGAAGTATTAGTAGAGGCTGTTTTTTTGTACAAATGAGGAATATTTTTCCATACAGGACCTCGTTTTGTTTGATTGGTCGTTCTATCTATCCCTGGACTGTTCCATAATCTACCACCAATGCCTTCTATCTTGTTGCGGCTTTCCTCTTTAGATGACTGTGTGAACAAGTATGTTTCTTGTTTATCTCCCTTTTCGAGATTCCCTTTCCTTTCATCATCGATCATTAATCTTTTATCTTCCATCTTGGGAATCTGAATCTTTTCTGGATTTTTCATTTCTTTGTTATCGACTGATTCATACTTTTGGACGTCCTCCTCAAAAAGCTGCGTCAGTGAATACACCTCGTCGTAGCTTGTGTCATCATCGCTCTCCTTCTTTTCATCGAGCCTTTGTGAAGAATTGAGTTCATTAGTACGTGTACTACCGCAAGCTTCCCCATAGGGCGTCTTTGGAGAATGCAATTCACTGTCAACGCCTCCCTCCATTTCTGGATGTTCATTCTCGGAAATTTCCTGTATAGAATCAGTTTCTTTATTATCGTTATCTTTCGTTTCCTGAACCTCCTCACCTACCTCACTATCAACGGCTCCTTTTACTTCATTCTCAGAAATCTTCTGTAGAGAATTTGTTTCTTTGTTATCGCATTCTTTCGTGTCATGGGCCTCCTCATTTACTCTAATTGGAGAATGAATCCCGCTATCAATTTCTCTCGCTTTTTCTTGATCTTCCTTCTCAGAAATTTTCTGTGGTGAAATTATTTCATGGTTATCCCTTTCTTGTAAGCTACAACATTCCTTATCAAAAGGCGTCTCTAGAGAATTATCTTCACTGTCACTTTTCCCTTCCATTCCTTCATCTTTCTTCATAGAAAACTCCTTTTCCCTCTGAGTTTGAACCTCCTCTGCAGAGAGTGTTTTTAAAGAGTACACTCCACTGCCATCTTTCTCCAAATCTTGGTCTGCTCCTTCAGAAAGCTTACATGGAGAATTCATTTCGAAACTAGTTTCCTGCCTCTTTTCTTAGTTTTTGTTTATTTTGTTAAAGACTTAACAAGAGCTGTTCGTATTTCAGACATTTATTTGCAATCTTCACCCGAATGGTCCACTTGTTTTTCACTCGAGCATTACATCTTAGTGTTTGGGTTTTACATCTGTCTGCAGAACATGCGTGAAATGCTTCAATAACTATCATTTTTCAAAAGCAAAGGAAAAATAAAGCAAAAATCTAAAGAGGAAACAAAAAACAAACAAACAAACAAACAAACGCAGAGATAATCAAAACTGGAACGTTATGTTAGCATTATAATAGAAATATATAATTCACTTTATTTTAAATTTGCAACAGCTTTTGTAGATCCGCCCATCATTGCTGAAGTAAAATAATGTAGTCCGAAATATATCCTGCATTTTTTTTTTATTTCTTCTTTTTTTTTGGACTGACATGCCAGGAACGGCAAATACATGAATTACGGACTATAAATGAACAATATGAACAGTTGATCAATTTATACGTTATGAATAAAAGAAACCATATCAATTTAATTTAGAATAAAATATAATGAAAGTACTTACTCCCTTTGAGCACAAATACATTTCGTTTTGGTTTCTTTTCAAGGAAATAAAAATGAAACAGAAAGCTGAACGAAATATTCTATGTACGATATATCAAATAAATTTTTGACGCAGCACAAGCGACTGCTTTTAAAAATAGAATATTTACATTCTACTGTGTTTTCCATTGAATTTTGTGATCTTTAAATGCCTATATTTACATTCTACTGTGTTTTTCCATTGAATTCTGTAATCATCAAATGCCTCTAAATGCAACAACCTAATCACTGCCTATGAATTTACATGTAATTTACATAGGTAGTTCCCAAACATGGATATCTATGCTATCGGTTAAAAAATATATTTCATACATGTTGTTAAAACACCATGTTTTACACTTATGCATAAATAAAATTGATTTTATTGTAAAAGAAAAATTTTAAGAGTTATTTTGCATGGATCATATTTTCCTGCTCATCTCAACAGTCTATGTGATAACCAGTTTAAACCGGTTCTAAAAAACAGCTGGTTTTGCTGCTACTAATTTACTCCCTCCGTGATCTGCAATTTATTCCGATTTATTTTAGTAAAATAATTGATTTTATCAAAAAGGGAATGTAAATATAAGAATTAAATGATTTGTTTTTGACGTCGTCGTGTCAATAACTGCCGTCAGTTGAGCATACAAATTATCATAACGCGCTAACGCGCGTTATTCAATTTGTCTGCTCAACTGACGGCAGTTATTGACACGACGACGTCAAAAATAAATCATTTAATGCTATACTAAATGCAACAACCTAATCACTGCGTATGAATATACATGTAATTTACATAAGTAGTTCCCAAACATTGATTTCTATGTTATTGGTTTTAAAATATATTTTATACATGTTGTTAAAACACAATGTTGTACAATTATTCACCAATAAAAATGATTTTATTATTAAAAGCAAAATTTCTAGAGTTAATTTTAATGAATTATATTTTCATGCTCATAACAACAGTCTATGTGATAACCAGTTTAAACCGGTTTTAGAAAACAGCTGTTCTTGTTGTTACTAATAAACTCCCTCCGTGATCTGCAATTCATACTGATTTATTTTGATAAAATAATTGATTTCATCAGTAAGGGAATGTAAATATAAGCATTAAATGATTTATTTTTGACGTCGTTCGTGTCAATAACTGCCGTCAGGTGAGCAGAAAATTGAATAACGCGGCAATTTAAAGATTACAAAATTCAATGGAAAAACACAGTAGAATGTAAAAATGAAACCGAAAGCTGAACGAAATATTCTATGTACGATATATCAAATAAATTTTTGACGCAGCACAAGCGACTGCTTTTAAAAATAGATTAAAATGCAACTGCTCTATTTTTACCACAGTTAAATGGCTATTTCGATTATGTTCTTATGCAATGTAGCATTTGAAATCAAGCTGTTATGAAGAGAATAACAATATTTAAAAATGGCACGCCAGCAGAAGGAAGGGTAAGCAATGATAAATTGTACATCGCATTTCACATCATGTTTTTGTTTAACTTTTACGGTATTGTATAAATCGTATCCTTTCATCTGATCATATCAAGTTTCACAATATCCTATGATTTGATTTGTTGCTGTTTACTTGATTTATATTTATCCCATTTCCCCGGTCCTCTGCACCCTAAGGCGAAAAAAAAACCCAGTTCAGAAAACTGGCAAATAAAAATGTAGGCCTATACAATAAGTTGAACAATCCACACTTTGCAAATAACGAGTAGATAAAGTTGTGTTTCTTTACAGGTTGATCCTAAATTTAAAGAAAAAACAGGCCTTATATTTTTCTTTTAGCTACCAATCATTTAATTTTTTTTTCTTTGAACGTATGCGGGAACCTAGAAAATATAATCTTACAATGACCAGGCTACGCTCAGGTTAAACCAGGTTTGTAGGACAGCTGTCATTTTAACGATAGAACATTTTAATCTATCAAGGGGAAACTCATCATGGGGCCATAAAACTTACAAGATGAGCGAGTCATCCTGTCCTGTTGCTGAACAACTGCTGTTCTATTTAGAGTTTGGGGATGGAGATTTAATATTCAAATGATATAGTATCAGACACAAAATTTACTAGCTTCTGTGAGAATTCAATATGGCATTACCCCTAAAGATGGTGGCCTAATGACATAACCTTTTTGGAAGGTTGAGATCAACATAACTTTTTTGGAAGGTTGAGATCAACTACCTGGGTTTAAAACACCCAACAGCTGACTATTTTAGATTGAAATTATTGATATTATGAAATACTATTTTGATTGTTATGAAGATTTTATTTTTATTTCATTTTTCTACAGTTACTGCTTGTGTCTCCAACACACACATTCGAAGAAATACTAGAAGAATGCGGTCTAAAGTTGGAGTTTAATGCAAAAGCATTGTATACTGCACAAGGGGCACTAGTAGATAATGTAGTTTTCATCAGGTTTGAATAAGAACCTTTTATAATTAAGCATTTACTCTCTGATTGTAACAAATATACATTTCTGGTAAAGCAAATTTGCATTTTTGTAAAGGAGGAACTACAACTGTCCTCAACTTTTTTTCCAGCTATTTAATTAATCAATTAATTTGTTGTGTTTAGGGATGATGATGTCTTTTATGTCTCAGATGGCAAACCTTTTATGGGTAAGTTTGCAATGAATTACTTAAAAAGTATTTCCTAATATTTGCTTCAAAATTTTTAAACAACATTTAAAAACAACATGGGTTTTTTATTTGTTTGACCTATTGACTGAATCATTATCAGAAGTTGTTTTTAGGCCAAATTGTTTTTAGTACCCAGTAAATAGTAATATCATTTTTTATAAAAATTAAGGAAAGGAACTAGTAAGTTGAAAGAACTTGTTTCCAATCCTTTTAGTTATTATCAATGAAATATGTTCAAATTAGTAAGAATGCCACAACTTTATCAAGAATCTACCAAACATATTTCATATGCATGTATTTTGGCATACCTGTTTATGTTTATCAAATCAGTGCATAGGTGGTTTTCTTCTGTTTTTTTTTTTTAAAGGTCCGTCCAAGCCACAAGCAGCTGTGATTCGTCCAAGATCATTTTCCTCCATCAGCCCCAGAAACGATTGTAAGAGACACTCTAGAACCCCGACTGAAGGTACCACCACAAAATGTACTTGCAGTAGTTCTGAGTGGGTGACACTGAATGTTGGAGGACATATGTTCACCACAACAAGGTCAGAAATGTAAAAATTAGAACATGTAGAAAATTTATTGACAGTTGTATATTTCCCATTCCTTTTTTTTTTTAATGTGATTTTTTGGGAAAAATTTTGAGTATGATGTATGTGTATTTAAAGGTTGCTACCATATAGTTGTTTGTGCAGTTTATCTGTACTCAGTATGGAATTATTACAATTTTGAGAATTGTACGAGATTTCAGATCTATTAAGAACTGTTCAAAAGTACTTGTTTCATGTACAGAAAAGTTGTCATTCTTTTTATACTGTTTCACAGAAGTACTTTGACTCAACAAGAACCAGAGAGTATGCTAGCCAGGATGTTTTGTGATGAAGATCGTAAGTTTATATGTTTACTAATTTACAAATTTTGGAGAGGACATAACTTTCAAGGAAAAATAGGCTTTCATATGCTTACACTGTTGTGAAACTTTTGATAGTATATTCTGTAGATTAATTATTTCACGCAAGTACTTTATTCCACTTTCCTAATGTTTTGTATAAAATTACGAGAACATAAAATCCCGAGCACTGAACTTTTGTAATGATTCATATAGTATACAACTATAAAAAGCGAGATATTAGACTCTGCAAGGGAAGCTTCTCACAATTTTATGCTGTCAGATATTAATTCCTCATGTTTAACAAGGAATATCCAGTAAATTTCAATTGTTTGTACTTTTGTAGAATGGTATAGCAGTGTTGATGGCAGTGGAGCCTATTTGATTGACAGAAGTCCCCGATATTTTGAACCAATCCTCAACTACCTCCGGCATGGTCAACTGGTTCTAGATAAAGATATTAACCCTGAAGGTAACATTACAATGTACATGTCAAGCATTTAAGACTGCATGAACAGGCTACACTGAAGAATACTAATAGGGTTCATATTCATACATGTATGTTTTGTGTGTAAACATAAATATACTCCCTATGTATAAAGCAAATATACAGATTAATTGTATGAACCAGTAATAGTAATATCATACTTGTTCACTGCTTTTATTTACTTCATTCATCATTTACCTTTCTTTTCTCTTTTTTTTTTATTAAATCAACCAATTTTTTATAAAATCTGTTTTTGGTTTTTTTGAGTAGCATTTCTTGGAACAGAAAAGTATGATTAAACTCTTGCATTCATTCAGTCAAGTGTTAAATATCTGTAGCTACAGTGGATTCAGGGGGTTTGTAGGAATTAATGCAACTTATTTAGGAAAAAACCTCTAATATTTCATTTACAAGTACATGATTTATGTAGATTTTTCTTTTCTTCATTGCAGGAGTCCTTGAGGAAGCTAAATTTTTTGGGTTGACCTCACTAATGGAAATTCTGGATGAAGTAATTGAGGTAAAATCATCAAATCATCATGTAAATCCAAAATATCAGTAGTAAGTGTCAGCATGAAGGTGAATGATGGTGGTCTATTTATCTCATATGTATTTAGTATTTTACACTCCAAGGTCAAAGACTTAGAAGCAGAATTGTGCTGTATTTTGGTCTTTTTCTTCTTGCTTCTTTAATTAGCCATGGTGTGGTGATGCATATTTTGAACTTTATACTCCATATTTTGACAGAGGTCAGAGGTCTGTATAAGTGTAGGTTCAAGGACATTGGAAAAAGATCAAATTTGCCTTCAGGCAGCTTTGTTGGAAATTGGAGCAAAAGCTTATAACATATCTGTTGATGATTTGATCTTGCATATAGACATATTACTGTGGATTCATCAACAATGGTCATCAGTTTGCACTCATTGCATTTTGGGGACCATATCAAAATTAACAAGCTAATTTATAATGCCCCGTCTCTGAAAACAAGAAAAAATGTTTATCCTTGGATGATTTTGTTTTATTCCAGAAAAATCAGGTGCCGGATGACAGTACACCCATCAACAGGAGGGAGTTTGTTCTCCGCCTCCTCTCCACCCCCACCAACAAGGAGCTGCGCTGTCAGGTAAGTTCAGTGTACACCCCCAGTACAGTGTACACCCCTAGCCCCAGAGGCATTCAATCAAATTGTTTTGCATTTAAACTTTTTTGCATTTGAGATGATACATTAAAAATAAGCCACATATAGCACCATGCAAAACAGAACCAAAATCTAGTGGTACTTAAAGCCAGCATATGAAATTATTTCCTTTTATGGGCATTTCAGAAAACAATAATATATGCTGGAAGTTCACAATTTCTTAAATTCTTGTATGAAACAAACCACACATAGTACACTCTGAAATGAAAATCCCCTCTTCAATCTTAAGATTTGTCATCTGATCTTCAGAAAATCTGTAAGATATTTTATCTCACCTTATCCAGGGTATGAATTTCACCAATGCTAACTTATCCAAGCTGGACTTGAGGTATATCAACTTTAAGTATGCTGTCCTGAAGAATGCCAACCTGAGCGGAGCCAACCTGTCCTACTGCAACTTCGAAAGAGCTGACCTCTGCCATGCTGTTCTAGATGTAAGTTCATGTATATCAAGAAAGTTTTTTTTTTCTTTTTTTTTTCTAGAAGAAATGTACAAGATCATAGCACATTGATTGTATGCAATTGAATTTTTAAAAGTTTTAAAAAAAAATTTTGTATTAAGAGGGCTTGATGGTTGGGGCCATTTTTAAACTACATGTATTTTTATTTCCGTAAAAAGAAGAGCTCTATATACAGATATAGAAAACAGCCAAATTTTAAAGCTAACATATTTGGAATGTTCTTTACTAAATGATAGTTTATGACCAAAGTTATCATATCTAAATTTTAAAAAAGATCTGATGGATAATTTGGTGACCACCCAGCCTCCTTAAATAAAGTACTTAAAAATTCAAATCATTCTTACTCTTCCATTCCTTGTGAGAATTTGATAATCATATTATGTAAAAAGCCTTTATTCATATGAAATTTGAATTAATGATTTAATGATAAAATTAATGCAATCATGTTCATTGAAATGGAAAATTTTACAAAATACAGATACAAAAAGAGAAACAACCAGTGCATCCTGTGAGATGAATAATGTTAAGATATGAAAAATAAGTACAGACAAAGTGAGATAAGATATACACATACCGGTACATGTATGAAAAGGATTTTTATCATTTTATCTACATTGAATGGATTTTTCTTCTTTGCAGTCTGCTAATTTACTTGGAGTGAAAATGCTTTGTGCAAACATGGAAGGCACATCGTTAAGAGGATGTAACTTTGAAGATCCTGCAGGCAGTCGGGCTAATATGGAGGGTAAATGAATCCATAAGATTAAAATATGTTAATTCCTAAATATTCCTTGGTATTTCAGGCTTGTCTGGTTGATTAATGAACTGGTAATTTTTTTTGTTAAGGTAAATTACCCACTGATAAGAGAGATAACTCTCACAGAGATGAATAAACTATCATTTCTTTATAAGAAATTAAAAGAATAGTTTCTGTTCAATTTCATCCCACAAAGTATGCTGAAATTATGGGGATTCTGTTCAATTGTTTTGTGGATTCCATTTGGGTAATCATTATCACTGTAGCAAAATTTTACATGAGCAAACAGGGGGACTCTAATCAGAATCATGTGACACATTAATGCTGAATGCATGAAAATACATGTAAAGTTAATTCCTAGTTTGGTTTGATGCATTCTTGATAGATGCATACCAGTAAACATACTCTTTATACAATGTATAGAAATTATGTATTGTCTGTAAACATGTAAAAAGGGTTGCAGTGTCTAACAGCATTAATTGGTTTATTGATATAGAAAATCTTCTGATTTATCAGATAACCAAAATTTGTAAAGTGATTTTTTAACTCTTGGTTATGTATGGAACAGGTGCCTTGATGAAGAGTGTTAATTTGGAAGGAAGTCACATGGCAGGGGTAAACTTAAGAGTGGCGACTTTAAAAAATGCCAACTTACAGAACTGTGATCTAAGAGGAGCAGTATTAGCAGGAGCGGATCTAGAGGTATGTCGCTTGTTTAGGTAGATTCTCATTTGATACAGCTTTTATTTATCAAGCTTGAAAGCTTTTGAATTTTTAAAGGAATATTTTCTTTATATTCATCAGTACATTTGTATCCTTACTCATTTAAATACTTTACATAACATGTACTGGTATTTATTTATTACACATGTAAAAATTAATATAACCAATGGCTTGTAAGATAAAATTTGTATCCAATCAGCCACTTAACGCCTGTATTACACCCCTTTTTGGAATTTCTTCTCGGACTTCACATTCAAGGTGTGTTAGCCCTTAATCTAACAACCATTCATTCCTTGTACCTTAATACTAATTTATTGAGCTGATATGGAGACAAGAATGAGGGTATAAAGATATTCATCATTTTCTGTTATTCTGAAGAAGATTTATAATACTGTTTTCAGAACTGTGATATGTCGGGTTGTGATCTCCAAGAAGCCAACCTGCGAGGGGCCAACTTGAAGGGAGCAGCTCTAAAACTTATGTTGAATCCCCTCCACATGGCCCAAACAGTGAGATAAAGAACCAATCAGAAGACGTTTTATTTTTGGTGACATTAACCGTTTCCAACAGTGGGAAAACAGACAGAGTAACTGCACAGTGCAACTACAGCAGTGATACAATACACTTATATACATATGAATGGCACTAAAAATTACCCAAAGATGTACATTTTTATTTGTCTCAGGAATCTGTTTAAGACTTCCCTATTGCTCTCTTTTTTTGTCTCTGATTCAGTTGGAGAACAGGCGTCTCTGATTTAAAGTGTAATGTTATGTGCTCTGAAAGATGTGCAAATGGAAATAATTTATCAAATATTTTGATTGCTGAATATTTATAATTACAGGAATATGTATCAAAATGTTCTGTTTATTCATGCTTTTAATAAAGGGGCATGGTCCTGAATTCATTGGGAACTGTTTTTATTATCTATTTTTAATGTTTGAAATGCTGTCTTTATTATTTCTAATACTTTGCCAAAATTTGAATATCAGTTGATCTAAACAAATAAAATTCCATTTTTGTTTTTAAATTGGCAATCATACTACATGTGTTTACATTTATTTTCAAGTAATATGGGAAAATGGGATATTTGAGCTTGCTCACTTTCTCTTTCAATTAAACAAAAGTAGTGTTAGGCTAATGATTATCTGGCAAAGAATTATTTGGGAGCACCAGGTACAACTTCTCTCTCCTGGGAATACCTATTAGTAATTGATATGCCATTCACTGTTCATAAGACAAGCAGGCAGCATCGTTTTGAGTTTCCATCGATCATCTAATTTTTATTTGTTATAAATTTGCAAAAAAAATTTTCAAGAAAAGTGGATGGGTCAGTTTGCTTTAAAAAATCACTTTTATGTATGTATAAATGGAAAAAGGTCGATTTTTTTAAATTGAAAAGGGGGTAATCTGATTCCTCGTTGCGATGTGTCAACAGACTAAAAACGCAATAAAAAATCATTTCCAATTTAATAGTTTTTAATTTTTCAAATTATAATGTGCTAGTGCATTGGCCTGCATTTTCCCCGCTGCCATTCGCGTCGTCCATTTCTTCTAACACCGAGTTCTCCCTCTTAAGCCTAAATTCATTACAAGGCTCATAATGCAAAGTATTCACGTTGTCAACGTCCGCTGACTGAGCACTCCAGCAACAGAAGAAATGAGTCCTTTCCGTGAATCTTTGTAAGCATTGCTTCGTTGATTTCTTGTCCATTGAGGGAACATCAAATAAAAAACTTGGCTTGGGCCTAATGAATGATCTTTTGGACTTTGATTTTGACATTCCTAGTTCGCTGATTTTGAGCGTCCTTTCATTATGGTTATACTTCACACACTGATCTACAAAGCACAAAAATGAAATAAAGATTAATATCAAATAATTTATTAATGAATTAAATGAGAAAAAAAGTATATTTCAAGCGTTAATTACTTAGATTCATACTTGCGTATAAGAAAAGTTCGAATACGTTGTTGTCATCAGCAAGTTCATAGAAAATAAAGAAACGGTTGTCTGGAGCTTCGGGTGATATCGGCTGTTGAATCTGTATCGTACAAGTCATATCAAGAATATTGAGTGAAATTTTATGTTAAACATCACAGGGTGTTAACACAATGTGCCCAAAAAGGGGAATGTTTATGGGTCATTATCAAAAATTGTCGATATTTTGGTACTAAAAATTTTAAAATTCTACGTTGTGATTTTAAGTTATTTATTACTTGATTATATTAACCAAAGTATGATGTATGTATGAGTGAATTTTGCAATCTTAATCACATCACGTTAAGCTCTGATGGCAGGTCATGTAAACTGTGTTGAAGTAAAATGTCATACCTGTTACCAGATATGAATGTTTTAAGATTTAGTAGATTAAATTAAATTTTCTAAATTTTTAATATCAAGTTGACTTATTGCAGTATTATTCAACATATGTGTGAATGATTGTTCAAAAGCATGGATTTTGTTGAAAATATGCAATGTTCAAGTAAAACAATTGAAGTTGGATTCATTTTTCAATTTTTGCAATTTGCACAAAATGCTTTTAGAAAACCCTTACATACATATGAATGTTTCAACCAATCCATATTTATTATCATAATATACTGTGAAAGTATCATTTAGAATATGCAAAGCAAATTGCAATTAATTTAAAAAACTTCATCGCTAACAGGACGGACAAAGCAGTAACAGGAATGACATTGGTGTATCAGAAATCACATTTATCAGAATGTAAGACGATTTCACATTCTTATTGCTGGCGTGTGATAAGAACAAGTACCTCTAAAACATCATTTAATATAACATTACTTAGATGCAAATGCACAAATTTAAGAAATATGGTCAATGGTAAAAAGAAGGAAATATAGAAACAAAAAAAAGTGCGATCTTGGTGCTTGTGATAAGGATTTGAATGTATTTTATATTCACATTTGTTATATGCTATAACAATACTTTGGGTTGCTTACGCTTCAAGAAACCCAATCCTATAAATTAGTAATTCTCGATCCTTTTAAAATTTTCATTGTTTCTTCAGAGGAAAACCAAATAATATAGTTAATTTCAAAATTTAAGATGGCTCAATTTTAAAGGTAACAGGAATGACAATTCAGTTTAAATCTGCATCCTTTAATAGAATGAGCGACAAATCTAAACTTTTTAATCATGTCTACTGGACTTTATTAAACCAACATTTATATATGATGGCAATTATGATATTTTATTCTAAGTATCATAGATTCCTATATTATCCACTTTACATAATCAAATGTCATTGCTGTTACTTGTCATTCCTGTTACCAATCACAGAAGTGTTTATGATAAGCTTATATATTGCTTCTAAAATCAATATCAATATTTGATGTGTTTAAGCAACAATTTCTAACATTATCAAGCATACTTCATGTGCTTAAAACAAGTTCTTTGCACACAAATGATGTCAAACTATCCCATCCTGTCATTACTGTTACCATTTGTGTCCTTCCTGTTACCTTTAAATGAGGTAAAAGAAATGACAGTAACAGGAATGACAAAATCACATATATTGTAGAGTAAATCATATAGATAACTACTGCTGATATTGATTGTAAATGAATATTAGTGTGGTATGCTATTGATAAACTATGCAAGTTAAAAGAAGTAAATTTCTTGTCTATTTAAGGAGTTACATTGGTCATGTTGGTAACATAATGACACTTGGGAAAGGTAACCATGCAGTGAATCCTCTGAGAAAGAATTTTTTTCATTTATTTGATGTGAATGGGTTATATTTTCCCTACTATCAAACTTAATGAATAAAGTGGGCTGTTTTTGTGTTAATTCAGAAGAGTTTGAGTATATTAATATCAATTTATTCTTTATTTTACAACATGGTAACAGGAATGACATTAATCTATGGACAGGTACATTGGTTGAAATATATTCCTTTTCTTACTTGCAAAATGTGAAAAAATATTTTCCACACTTTAATTAAGATATAATAACAAAATCCAAGTGAAGAAACTACTGAAAATTTGTTATTATTAATAAAATTATGAAAGCTAATTAAGCATACCCTCAGTATGGACAAATATTTTCTTGAAAAATACACCTACATACTTGCTTGTAATTTTAATTTTGTGCATGTTAACCTTCAATGACTATTGTAAAATGTTACACTATACTCTGCCCCAAGATATCCTGGATTCACATTTTGCTTAATTACTCGATATTTATAAATACATCAGGGTTAAAATGATGTTCATTCAAAAGTATGAAAAATTTCCAAGATATTTCCGTTGAAACGCCCCCTCTAGCTGATCATGTTTCAATACACGGCTAAAAAATGTAATGTCTACGGGGATTTTGTATTGGTGCAGACCCGGGTGATAACGTTGAAAAATTGCGCGAGGTATTCCGAGTGACTTCCGAATGGAGAAAAGATGTAATTAAAACATTTCCCATTATAAATCTCCGTAAGAAATCTGTTTTCGAACTTTTATGAGTGAAAAATGATAATGTGTCAATGAAGATATCTTGGAAATTTTCCCTTTCATCAATTTCAATTACACTTCTTTCACAGGTATGTATATTTTTATTAAAAATCGGCCAAATGTGCTGCATAAATATCTTTGGGCAGACTATAGAGTAGTATCAACAATTATGTCCAAAATATTTATGCTAGCAAATACAGAAATATTTATTTTTGTCTATGGAGATGAATTTCGACAATTTTTGAGAATGACCCTTATATACAGTATACTAGTAACCCTTTTTTCCTCAGATGGCGTCAAAACAATGTGTTTTACATAATGGTAAAAAATATGCAACTTTTATTTTTTTATGCTGAAATAATTTAATTCTGGTTATAACGCGGCATTTGATTGAATAGAAAAATTTAGTTAAATTTGTATAACCTGGTTTGATGTCACAAGACACGTCACAATGCACCAACGTCAAAAACGTACTAATCCGCTTGACGTTACGTTTGAATTTTGAACAGATTAATATCACTTTTAAAAGTAAAACGCACTCAATTTGTACAGTAAATTACAGAAAATTAAATTATAAGGAATAAATTCAATATACGAGTATAACCTAGTTTGGGGCAATTTACGCTTTTTTTATAATCCGCTTCGCGGATTAAAAAGCGTAAACTTCGCGGATTATAAAGCGTAAACTGCTCCAACCCAGGTTATACTCGTATAACGTGGGTAGACATTGAGTTCGTTACTTAAATACCTGAAGTATTATTTCTCTGTTGTCGAGATCTGCCACTATGTCATAGATTTGGTCGTCTGCTTGGCAGGTTATAGTGCAGACGTACCGCGACACAGAACGTTTATCCAAATATACAATGCACTCGTAAAACGTGAAACTGAACAAATCTGCAATATCATTAAAACATCTTCTTTGGAATTAACATGACATACACAAATTGATTGATTAATTGAGTGATAAACTAAAAAGGAAATGCATCGAATATGTCAGAATAAAATGACGATTACAAAAAAAAAAACAGGTCAGAAATACCCTTACAGAACTGTAATTCCTCTCTGTTTATTTCCATGCCTGTTAGAGTTTTTGTTTCCGTCTGAAATCGAACATATGTCCCCGGATCTTCTCTCTCAATTTTTATACATCTATGAGGGAATAATCCCGTTCGCTGGAGAGCTCCATGTTTTCGAGTATGCAGCAATTCGCCCTCACTAAACTGAATGTTATAATTACAATGGGTGTCTCATGTAAGCTACAAACTTTCTAGTATTGGTTCTACGTAAGATATAAAATAAAATTATATGTATATAAAACAACGGTCACACTTAAAAAATGCAATACCTTGCAACTTTTCTCGCCTTTGAAGTTCAATTGCACTGTGATTTCTGATATTTTCGATGTATTCCAACGCCATAATGTCTACCAAAAATGATACAATAATCTAAATTAATAACTTTGATTTGAAAAATTAAACTTTAATAATGTTTGTTAGGTCCTCAAGTGGGCTACTACAAAAATCAGCACAATCGCAAAACTTTGCACAAAATGTTATAATGTTATAAATTGCAGTTTGCGCAAAACTCATCACGCACTGAAATTTCACATGCGAAGAAATTATTTTAAGGCTTTTAAATTGCCAAAAAGCTGAATAGAAAAAATACATTTATTTTTTTTTTTCTCTTTTTGAAAATAATCAATATGTACCAGTTTTATTCGCTTTTTACAGGATTTTTTCAGACTTTCCACCTCCGAATTTAGGGCACATTTAAAAGCATTGAAGTTTGAGTCCTTTACATCATTTCCATTGACTCGAATAATTCGATCATATTTCCTGCAGAAAAAAAACATGTACAGGAAATATTACAATATACTGAATTGTATTTATTGAATGAGTATGAGAGTGACAAGGAAATTACCTTAATTGGTTTAAAGTCTTATTCTGATCATTCTTATTAAGATATTTATTGGTCTTACACAAGAAAATGAAACGGACAGACGGACTGAATAATGTCTAAGCAGTTACTACCCCTCGCCAACCCATTTAATTTTGGTGGGTTGAAGGGGCACCTTAACAATATAAAAGCTTTTTGCATGGGAAAGTCTCTCTCTCTCTCTCTCTCTCTCTCTCTCTCTCTCTCTCTCTCTCTCTCTCTCTCTCTAGATCTGTTATAACACCTACCGTATTTCAGACACTCCCTCTGCGACATTGCTGACCACATGGTAGTATCCACTATGCTGTTTTCGTGTAACAGCAACCGTTTCCACGGTAACCAAAACTTCCTGGAGATAACACAATTCACAGGAATTGGAACTGTCCACTTCGTCATTGACCATCTCTGAGTCCACAGAACTCTATAGCGATCCAAGCATTAAAAGATACGCAACTCTTCATTCGATACATGAAATTAAATATCATACTTCTGGCACAGAGGTACTAGAACCATTTTAACAAGACCTTGGACTTTCGGTAGGATGTAACTATCTTTTTCTTCCGTCAAAACAAGTTAAAATTGACGCTGGTTTCAAGTGAAATATACACATATTGCGTAGTCTTAGCTCAAAAGCCAGACAAATCTTGTTGATTTCAAAGAGCAATGGCTGAGTGGCCAGCAATGAAATAGACAGGTCTACGTAACAATGCTGTTTGACACAACTACCCAAAGTCCAAGCTCTTGTTAAAATGGTTGTAAGTCTGTTTGACCCTCTGTTCCATGTAATCATGCATAGATTTGGTACAAGTTACAAATGCATTGGGTCTAAACGGACCTAGCCCCGACGCTTTTCAACTGGATTTTTATTATTATTACTTATTCGTCATTAGTATTATTTATCAGTATTTAATTCACACTGTTTTTAAACAAATCAAGAACCTTTAATTTGTTTCTTTCAGTTTCTTGCAAGTTCACCTCTAATTATTTTCTCCGGATGAGTGCTGTCATAGTAGAGTTTGATTTGCATATCAAATAAAGATTGATGAACAGTTAAAATATACAAATTATTTATCACATTTATGAATATATATAGGAAAACAAATTTTGAGACTTAAACTGTATTATGATTAATACATGTAACACACTCTATAATATAACTTGAAACGTCATTTAGTCAACGATGAGGGATTTCCTGTATATGGTAGATTTGACATTATAATAGGACTTCAAAAATACTTTTTGTTATACAATTGTAAATATTTACATTTTCCAGTGTCTCTGTCTGTGATAACACAACGAATCGATTTTGTACTATACAGCCCAATAAATTTAAAAGATATATTGTTGGGGGCGCAAGCGGGTTTGCATAATTAATATTACAATACTTAATCGTACAACTGCTGAAAATTATATAAATATAAGTAATAAGGAATCATTCTTTGAATATTATGAGGTGATAATTTCAGTCGGGTTGTGATCAAATCCAATAAAGCCCGAAGGGCTTTATGATAGATTTGATCACGCCCCGACCGAAGTTATCACCTCATAATACTCAAAGAATGATTCCTTATTCCTCAATAAAAAACTACGTTACCACTTAGATTAAAGACCTTTTAAGTAAGATCTAGAGCTAAGAAGTTTGGATCATGGCATATACAATATATGATATCACTTACCTCTGAATCGCTGGAAGAAGATGATGACGAAGAAGATGACGAAGATGACGATGAAGAAGACAATGACCGCTTTCGCTGTTTGCGCATAAGTGACTTCGGCGACACAAGTTTCCCTTTATTCACAAGATCGATGGAATTTCCTAGCGTCTGCATCTCAGGAGCAGACGAAAGCAATAGTCTTACCGCCATGATTGAGCGTTTAATGGACTTTGTCCGATTCCTTGATAGTCGTACTTTTTCTTTAAAATTGTTTTTTTTTCTGAATCCTCTTACTCGCTAGTCAAGCATAAAAACCTACGATAACTATTATTGACAGCGACACGTAGTGGTGATCCTCTTGGATACACTAATCCAGGTTAATGATTTAACAGGAAGAGGAATGCGCTCTATATGAATATGTTAAACTTCCTTATCATCAACTTATACATAAATAACACTTCATCCTCCTTGATTAGATTGGAATAAGGAAACGACATTAAAGGGTTATATCTTTAATATCTTTCTATTGTATACAGTGACTAGTATCTTCAAACTTTAGGTTAATTAACTGACGTTATTGAATATGGTATACATGTACTAATAACTTAGTTATGGATCTAGAGGGGGTTACGGGGGGTGGAAATTCCACTTTGAAAATCCAACACACAAAAAAGAAAGAAAAGAAATAGAGAAAGAAGAGAGAAAGATAGAAAAAAGGAGAAAGAGTGTAAGGTGGAGACGGTTATACTTCGTTATATTTTTTCCAGATTCATGTACCAGTGTTAATACAAATCACCCTGTCACTCAGACATGTGACAAATTTACAAAAACCTATATTTTTAGGAGACATGGATGGTCAACAAACTACCCATCAGATCCACCTTAAATTCTTAAGGTTTATAGCTATAAATTATTATCTAGGAAAAAATCTAAATATATATATAAGCTATTTTCCAATATCATCTTACAGAGCTCTTCTTCCGATTGCCAAGGAAATTTTAAAAAGTCTTAAAATGACTACGACATCCGAGTCCTCTTCAGTCATCAACCAAATGGATAGGGTCCTTGGCCGATAATTTATATATACATGTACTTGACACTAGCTGATGGTTTGTAGATGTTATCAGACGTACACGTGCAATTTCAATGTTAATAAAAAAAAATATTATTACCGTTTTAAAAAAAAAATAAAATATTTTTATGATGAACATTGTAAAATTCTCATTCGATTTTGACTAAATAGATGGGTGGACAATGCAACAAATTTTACAATGTTGTTAGAAAACAAGATTTTTTGCTTTAAAAAATCTCAATAACGTAGATTTCAACTCAAATTCAATTTCAATTTCAACTCAAAACCTCGTTAACGTTTTTTTCATTAATGCAATTTTTTTTCTAAATATTTCTTCGAATAATGCAAAGTTATTGAACATATATTAACGGAAACACCAATATTGAGAAAAATATTACGGTTTCGTTTTACTCTTTAAATATAGAAAAATTCAAGAGCTTTTGAAGCCTTCTGAACATATTTAAGGGTCTCAAAGTAGCCCAAAATCCCTCTGCCTGAAAAAAAATTTTTGTAAAAGTATTTCATATGCTGACGATAGAGGAATTTTATTTTCTCATAAAAATCCAAATTTTATTCCAGAGAAGCTTGGTGCTGTTTTAAAAATTTTTTACACCCCCCACCCCCTCATTTGAAAAATTTCTGGATCCGCGACTGGGACTATAAACATACATCATGTACATTGTACATATAAAAGTATTCTGAATAAGGAATGTATCAAAAATTCAGTTAGGATTAAAGTCAAACAGTGTGTGTTTGTAGTAGTGAAGTAATTGTATCAATAGAGAGAGAGAGAGAGAGAGAGAGAGAGAGAGAGAGAGAGGTAAACAGGAGGTTATGTAGCTAATTTCTCGTTCGGTTGAAGTTTGAAAAGCTTCAAACATTCCACAAATATATACAAGTATATTTAAATATGATTTCGATAACATTTACAAGGAAGCCAACTCACTTCTTTTAAAGATTACTTCAACTTACCGGTAAATGAAATTATATTTTAATATTAATGTTAAAGGGGGATTCCATTCTGGTTGATGATAATTATAGATTTAAAAAAAATATTACTCTAGATCAGGACCCCCACCCCTGTTTTAAACCCCACTTGAATTTGCGGACGGAGATTGGGAGGGGAACCCCATAATGAAGGAAATTCTACTTTTTACTTTAGTGCATGTACCTTGATTTGGCACACCATATATAAGGACATACATTTCCTTTTAAAAAATTCTTAAACAATAATTATTTGAAAATAGATCATGCATGGTACAGGTAATAAGAGGTTTCAGTCATCATCCGCCTACGTGTTTTGACTTTATCAAGCCGGATAAATCTACTTCCTCCTTCATGTCTAAAACATATTGTTTAATAAATGTTCCCGCATGGATCGGATGGGTTTCTTAAGTGATCCAAACTCGTGTACTTATATAAAATAAAATTAACCACGTTAGATTAATTAATAGATCTAGATAAATCAGTTACACCCATTTATGTGCTTTATTGGAGAAAACCGGCTGTTAATACGGACTAGTACTGTTATAAAATGCAGACTAGTACTATAATTGTAAATATATCCAAATACTTTAAAATCATATAAGGATAGAACTAGCAATTTTTCATACTTCTTTACACTGCATAATCAAATTTACTAGAACATCAAATTCTGCAGAAAAAAATTCTATGAATTCCAATATGTAAACTTGAAGCCAATATTGTTCCCATTTGCGGGTGTGTCATGTGTGAAAAACAAAAATTCTTGATACAGTAAAACGTGTTTTTATAAAAATCATTAAATACACGTGCACCGAATAATATAAGGAATGCATGAAAAATCATTCTTGACTTTCATAGGGGAAATATTGATCTATTTCTTAGGAAAATCGATTGTAATTCATATAGAAACTGACAAGGCTAAAATCTATACGTTCCAGTTCTAACTAGTTCTAAAACTGTGTTCAAATGCATTGTTGGTGTCTTTTTTTATGTTTTATTACTTTGTTGATTAATTTCTTGACCGATATAAAACCATTGTTTATATTAATATACAGCAGGTCGGTCACGCAATCAAATCCCAAAATGCCCGGAAGATCACGAAACTACCCGTATTGATACCCCTTAAAAATTTCAAATCATGATTCCTTATTACTTATATTGTATATAACACTCTGCCGGATAATTATGCCAGTGCCAAGTTGGCATTTTTGCACCCGCTTAAGATGCAGTTTCGGAAAAATTCATACATACGTACCAAATGATAGACCATTGTCTAGAGAGTATATAGCCACTTTTGCTTTTAGTGTGTTTCACCTGACAGGTGAGATATTTACCTTTGAAAATTAATATCCCATAGGAAAATGATAATTCCCATAAAAAATTGGTTCTACTACAGAAAATACTGACAATCCTATAGGATTTCTAAAAATCCTATAGATATTATATTTCCTATAGGAGAAAGGTATTTCCTGTAGGAATTTGATTCAGACAGGTAGTTTTCCTATAGGAAATTAAGATTTCCTATCGAATTGAATTTCCTATAGAAAGTTCTTGTAATCCGATAGGAAATTTAAAATTTCCTATGGGAATATTGTTTTTCCTATGGGAAAAATTATTTTCCTGAAGGAATTTATTTTTGAAAGGTAAATATCTCACTTGACAGGGGAGATACAATGATAACAAAGGTGGTTGTACATTCTTTAAGCAATGGTCTAGCATATGGCATATTTGTATTTTTCTATATATGAAACTAAGACGGGTACAAAAATGCCACCTTGGCACTGGCATAATTATCCGGCATAGTGTTATATTTACTTTATACTTTATCATCATTTTACGATTAAAATATTGAGGTTCCATTTTATATAATTCTAAAATTATTAGGGATGTCAACGAGTACTTGAGTACTCGACAATCGCTCGTTCACATCGATCATCGACTAAAATTTTCTTAGGTGATTACTCGTACTAACGGAAATAAAATTAATTCCAAATATGTCATTTATTTTTCTTAACGCTTAATGGGATAAGATATAATATAATATAATATAATATAATATAATATAATATAATATAATATAATATAATATAATATAATATAATATAATATTATATAATAAGGTATAACCAAAAATTTAATCATATCAATAATTATCTCTGGGCGTTTGGGTTTTTTTTAATCATTAATCTTTGATCGTTGATTAGGCATGGACAATTATTTTTAAAACAAGTTCAAGTTCATTTATTTTCACTCAAAACATATAATCACTGGTATTAAGCCGATATGCGTACCAAATGGTACGCATATCATAACATGGCGACAAGCTCTGCAGGTTCGGAAGTTTACACTGCTATATTTATTTATTTAGGTCGTATTTCAGCGGGTAAAACATAAATGTTTGAAGGGCTACTGAGTCTTCACATGTAGAGACGTATACAATAAACTAAACCCGCATATTAATTGATATTTCCTCCATTAATGAAAATCCCGATGATATGCGTACCTACAAAAACAGATATACGTACCATAATACAAATAAGAATTTCTGAATATGCGTACCATCGGTAAGATCTACGTGGGTGGGTGAACGGCGTGTGTGCATCATGCGTGTATGAGTGTGGATACCTAATGTTCTTATTTCTTCATCAATATAAAGATATAAAAATGTCTTACATTTAGATGTAGCATCAGGTGCAACTTAAATCTGGTCTTGAACTTATTTAAACAATAAAATGCCTGAATTTATTTAAAGAATAAAATGCTTTATTTAGTGATCCATGCGGGATATGAAGGTGGCGAAGTTGCAGAAAAAAAACCCCCATAACCCGTTATGTAAATTTTTTCTGCAATGATCGCTACCTTCATAACCCGCATGGATCATCAAAGATAACATCTTTTTGATTATATTTACGTCTTTCTTTAAACAAATTAATAAATTGATACCTTGCCATCATTTATAAAAAATATATTTACAGAGATATTTTTTACACGTAAAATACCTATGTATTGTAGACAAGGGTGTAGACAACATGTATTGAAAATCAGAATAAACCTAATCAATAGTAAATTGTGGAATATACCTGTAATTATTTAAGGAGGCTAGGTGGTCAACAAATTAGCCATCAAACCTCCCCAAATTTTAAGATATGATCTCTTTAGCTATAAACTATTATTTAGTAAAAGTATATATTTTACATTTAAATTTAGGCATTGTCCTATATTCTTATATAGAGCTCTCCTTTCAAATGAGATCAATACAGTCTTAGAAATTGCGACAACCATCGAGCCCTCTTAAACGAAAACCGTACAGTGTAAAGAAATACATATGTATGTTCATACCAATTGTTTTTGTTTTGGCGTGCTAGTGATCAGAGATCCATCAAATTCACTGGCTTTTTAGACCAGAAAAAACTCCAAATTAATTTCATATAAGATAATATTGCTGATAATTATTAAGAAAAAAGAAAACGAAAAACATTTCAAAATAAAACACCAACTTGAATAAAAACTATAAATGAGAAATATGTGTGATTCAAATTGCATGCTACATGTATATAATCATCTGATTACCAAAATCTCACTTTAATTCTATTTTCAATATTCAAGTTCGAATGATACAGATATGCAGAGTCCTTCAAATGTCTTTCCCAAAATAGTCCTCAAATTTGAAAAATGAGTTTGTTAATAAAAATACGTTACAAAATGTTAAAAATGACTAATGAAACAATAAACAAATTAAAGACTATATTTAAAAAATGCTACCGTTTAATGAGGAATTCTGATGTAAACAAAGCATGAAGAATTTAATTCTCAGCGTATTTATCATTTTAAAACATCTGACCTTAAATAGGATTATTTCTTTACACCTATATTTGAATACTACTATTATCTACTTACATGAGATTCATCCATTATTGTTTCTAAACTCTCCGAAAAAGAAGTTTTGCCAGAATCGAGGATCAGTATTAAGCGTTTATCAAAACAGATTTTTTCAACAATGATTTTGATTTTGCACGACATATTGACAATTTGAATATTTATATATATATATTTACTATGAAGTATATGCCTAAGTTTTCAACATACTGACACTCTGGGGATATCGATAATAAAACAATATAACACAAATACATTCAACGTCTCAAAACCGCACAGTTCAATGAAAATAGGAACACACAATATATATTAGGAAATAAGCTGGTACCCATATCATCAAATTATGATACGTATATCCAAAAAATGAAACATGTCGTAGGTACGCATATCATCGGGGTTTTCATTAATGAAGGAAATGTCAATTAATATGCGGTTTTGGTTTATTTTATAAGTTGCTACAAGTGAAGACTCAGTAGCCCTCCAAACATTTATGTTTTACCCGCCGAAATACGACCTGGATAAATAAATAGAGCAGTGTAAACTTCCGAACCTGCAGAGCTTGTCGCCATTTTAGGATATGCGTACCATTTGGTACGCATATCGGCTTAATACCAGTGATAATGTTACATTAGGTGCAGAAGAATTATATACAAAAGTGTAAGAAAATTAGTGTAGCTCCGATGATTCGAACCTAGGTCCCTTGGATCTTCGGACTGCCGCCTGCTCGACTTGACCAGTATCGTTTAATGTAATGGGTATAAAAGTTGGGGTTTTTTTTTCAGGGCACCATTTTTCTTTTTTTGCAGTGGCATTCCCATTAGGGTTTCGCCCTTCAGCAGTAGTTCAGCATTGAATGCTTATTTTTGGATGTCGTCGGTCCTATAACACACCAAGGCGGTGCAGACAAATTATCATATATTCCGCGCTAACGCGGAATATCATATTGATGTTTTTTGTGTACTGTTGCTTTAAAGCCTTTATATACATGTAGCACGCTCTCAGTCAGGGATATGAAACATACATGAAACAGCCATATTAACATGTTATTTAGTTCGCGTCCGCGACTTAAAAATCATTTTTATTAACGAGTAGATATGATTTAATGATGATTTTTCATATTAAGTACATATCAAATTGGTTATGTAAGTTTGAACGTTTCATTTATTCTTAGGCCGCTCAAAATTAATTCTACGTTTACCGTCACTTCAAAATACCGAACCTATGAGGGAGGCCGATAAAATTAAAACAAACAAATTTTCATACAAATGATTTTCATTCATTTACATTAATACAAATAAAGTGAGTATTCAAATTACATATAGTTTACCTCTTTAATAGTGATCTTTCCTTATAATCCCATTGAGTATCTGATTTGTAGTCCATAATGTGCTCTAAACATTTCGAATTTCTAAGATTACAGTATTTTAGTATAATCAAACTAGAAAAAGTCAAATTAAAATAGGGGTTTGTTTGTTTTTTTCAAAACCCAATTTATCCTAAACCTACGCGCGCGGGTTACGTTAAACGTAGAATTAACTTTGGGCAGCCTTACAATAATAAATATACTCAAAACGCGTGATTACTTCAATATTAGTGCTCATGGCGTATGAATAGGCTAAGTGTATTCACAGGAAATTGAACGTCGAAGATTTCCAATGCAAACATAAGGGGAAATATACACTGAATATAAATATTTCTTTATGAAAATCTTTCATCAAGAATATTTAGACTTTCAACTCTATGGACGCCGATTTTGCCCTACTATAGATACGAGAACAAAAATTACAACTCTATTCATAATCATAAATTACAAGAGTATGTACAATCACAAACAGAGAAACAGATCATGCAATAACTATTACAACTTTGATTTTTGTTTGCAGTTTTTAAGAAACGGCACAGAAGCATTTTAACAATATATTTGATTCATATAAATTTATTTGAAAAGGATGTACATGTGAAATTCATGAACAAATTTAACATACATGTACATTAATTTTATGTGAAATAATATTGATAGCTAATTAAATCATTTAAATATAAAAATGATTTTCACATTATCAAATTACACTAATGTGTTATCTTAGTGATATTAATAATTAATAATTATTCAACATGACATTTTCAACATTTCCTATTAATTTCATGTGGTGCTCTGCTCAAATAAAAAGCTAGTGGAGAAATTCACGAATCAAATTAATTGGACACAAAAGTAGCGTACAAAGTCACGTGTATCTGGGGTTTATTTTTTGTGTACCACAACTTTTTTATATTTGCGTCAGTCATTTTATGTTTTTTATAACATGCCATACCAGATATAATTTCTGTGATTCTGTAATTACTGGATTTTTGCAACATGAAAGTGATCACGAAATACGCGAAAATTAAACCAGTGCGAAAATAATAGGATATGCAGGTACTGTGCTAAGGAAATGCAGGAATGAATGACACTGACAAGAATAAAACCAAAAAAAAGAAGACAATTCAATATTCAGAAGTGATAAAACATGTTGGCACATCTATGCAAAGCATCAAAATAAGGACAGGCTTGAGCAGTTCATCAATTAATCACTTTCTTTATCTGACATATCACAAAAATATCAATACACTGTTCAAAGTTAATTCAAGCATAATTATACAAATTTATATTTACAAGAATATTTCCCCATTGAATCAAAAAAATTACAACCTAACTTGTACTATTTGTGGATTTTAAACCCAACTTAATAAGGTACTCCATTATATCATTTTAGTTTTTTGAGAGTGGAGTTGTAGAAGGATTTCATTCATGATCTAAAAATCTAATCAGTGCTTGAATATTTCTGTAGATCATGAAACCCTAAACATATCAGAAAATGTCATTTAGCTTCGATAGTTTAAAAAACCACCCACTTCAAGAATGATGTAACGTTGTTTTACATTTACATTTATATATAAGTGTCAAAACACACACATTTCTAACTTTTATCATGCAGAGTTGTCTAACAAATTAAATTACTAAAATAAATTACTAATCTTTAAATAAATATTGGAATACAAGAAGCTTTACATTTATAAACATTTATCACAGACTGAAGAAAAATATGTGAATTCAAAACCATCTACTTAAAACTTTGTTTTCACTAATAAAAATAGAGTGTTTTACCCTTTCCAATTTTGTCAATATTTTACACATGTAACGTTACACTGTACATTTAATTACATGTAATAAAACCATAGCACTATAAAAATGTATTAATATAGCATACTAATTTATCTTCCATTACATTTTTACACAACCATTAATGGTATATTAATTAAAATAATTAACAATTTAACATACAGATTTCCAACATATGTATATTCAAAAATGACACCAATCTATTAAAAAATCAAGCCCTAAAGCTCTCATATATTGATATGTCACTATTTAACATATACATGTATAACAGATAATTTATAGTTTACATGAGACAATCAGATTGTTTTTAATTTTGATAAGACTGAATTCAACAAATTATATTCTGCAGAAGTCAACAATATTCATTGACGAACCATGTATATATAATAATCAAATGCACTCAATTTTCCAAAAAAAAAATATACAATACATAAAGCACTTTTTGTTGTCAGATACATTATGGAGAATCTGGTATATGTACACCAGTTTAACACATGGTTACATTTCTTTGCTTCATTGTCTAAAGCATGGTGCAAATGTAAACAAGATGGTAATTGGAAAGCATAAAGATTATAGTTATAGTCTGTGAAGTTTCTCTCCAATGGAATCTTTGATTAGAAATTGCCACAGACATATATGTAAAGCAATTAGGTTTTTCAAGTATTTAACACTCAATGTATTTTTCTCCTTGAATCCTCCTCTCAAGGTCACTTGGGGTCAGCGGGGGCACCATAAACGGAGCTTGTTTCCAGCGTTTCTTGGTGATACCATTCCCTGCACTGTCGATCATGATCAAACACTCGCACTTCAGAATACAGAACTGGGCGTTCTTGTAGATGCTCACATTTCCCACTGGGTTTCCGCATTTTTTGCAGAACACTTTACCTGCTCCACAACTAATGACATCATTCTCGAAATCTGGAACCGAGGAAATGACCTTGACATTCTCCATTATGTCCTCGTTGATGGCCGCATGGTGAGCGTTTTCGATCTTCTTGATGTCGGTGGACATGCAGATAAAGTTCCGGCATGGATTGCAGGTGATCTTGAATTCTCCCAAATTTGCTTGCGCAGCCTTGCGGTTTTTGAGAGCGATGTCTCTAGCACCTTTCTCAGCCAGCTGGATTTCTCTGACTCGACGAAGCACCGCCTCTTTGTCCGTGCTCAGCTCTGCCCGTACTCTTTCAATGGCGCGGTTCATCATGATCTCTCGCATTTGATTTAGCTCCTCTTTCTTGATTGTGTTGCTGTCTTCTGAAGCTAAAACCACATACTTGCTGTCTTCTGCCCTTCCTCTACCTGTAATTTTGAAGAAAATTAGATCTTACTTAAGTTAATAATTCATTAAAGTATAAAGAAAAGAAAAGTAGACTACTATTCAAACAAAAGAGGTTCACTGAATTACAGGACGGTTTAATCTTTAATTTAGGAAGATTTAGTTAACACCACATCATGGTGTTTAAAACACAATTCTGGTAAAGAGGGTTCTGCAATGTATACATTTAGTTAAGAAACAGGTAACTGAAAAAAGCAACAAACTTGCATGGTTGTTTGGGGATATAAACTCATGGGAAGAAGCATACCTTAGATATTTATTCATATTCCTAACAACAATTAGGACATTTTTTACAGTTAATTACCTCTTGACTGCACCATAGCAATCTCATTGGTCACATGATCATAACGCACCACCAGACTACATTTCTGGATATCCAGACCTTCCTCCGCCACTGAGGTGGCTATGATAACTTTGTGGTTTCCCTCTTTAAACAGTTCTAGGATTTCATCCTGTTCCACCTTGGTCATTCCTACAGAAAGGAAATCACAGTTACATTTACATGTACCATAATCAATCAAGACTTAAGGTAGAATGTTCAAGAATCTACCAGTAACCCTGCTCCACCTTTGTCATTCCTACAGATAGAAGTCATAGGTACATGTACCTTAATCATACATGTATACCTGTTTACCTGTTTACCCTCCTGCATCTCTCACAAAATAGCTGTAACACTTTTAATCTCCCACATCCAACTATTCCCCACCAAAACTGTTTACTAAAAATCTCCAAAACATATTTGCCTACCCCACTTACTCCAACATCACATTCAAGTGTTTGTTTCTGGACATGCTAATTTTAACAACTGAGAGTTTTTATGTAATATTTTCTTCAAAACAAATACTTTTGTTTATTTGTGCCAAAGAAGGAAAACCATTTTACTGTATTCTTTCGAAGCATCAATTCAATCTTGTCCTTACCTCCACTCTCTTTGTTGGCTTGAACACCCACAAACTGGGTCGGGTTCAAAATCCTCAGTTCTTCAGTATCCTTCATATAGGTTTCAATGGCCTTAACCAGTTCCCTGGTCTTGACAAACACAATTACCCTGGCGTCTGGATTCTCCTTGAAGTAATCCCCGATCATACGCCTCAAGGCCATTAGTTTAGGATTTCTATGTTTAGGATCATCGATTAATTTTTCCAACGTCGATTGTGTCTCTGCAATTCAAGTTATGACAAATTCATTTTATTGCAAAAATTTCATATCACTCATAAACATGTCAGCCAATTTTTTTTCTCTTTCCCAGATTGACTGAAAAGCTAATATAAGCAAATTTGATCTTTAACTTCTATCAATCGCCTTGACCATGTACATTTACTGACATTAACCTTTAGGTCTATTAAATTTCAATTTTCGAAGACTAGTAAAAGATGTGGCAGAAGTTTAAATGTGGCAAGGTTGATGTAAAAGATGAAATATAGAAATAACAAGAGATGTTTGAGAAACACTTATGCCCCCCTCTCTTGAAGACCTCTGCGAAGAAAATGAAAAGAAACTGCAAATAAATGGAATTTTTCGAAGTCCAAGAGGCATATCTCTGTCAAAAATTGCTCGATCGTACCCAAAATCAGACTTGACCTAGATATTTTTATGATAAATCTATATACCAAATTTCATTTCAGTAGGTGCAACCTCTGCGAAGAAAATGAACAGAAAGCAATGATGAACCGACCGACCAACCGACAGTCAGCAGCAAAGCAATATACCCTCCCTTCTTTGAAGGGGGGCATAACATTTAATTATCTTCACCAGTATGGACCTCTCTGAAGGTTATCTTTCTAACTTATCCCACTTATGTTTTAACAAGATGCTCCTGATGACTGGTCTTGTGAGCAATGAGAAAGGGAGAGAGAGACAAAGAGAGAGAGAGAGACTGAGAGAGCTAAGGAGGGCAGCGCCCTGGATACATACTGTTAAACATTCGCTTCATTTTATGTTCTGTTTCATCAGGTATGACTGTTTGCTCCCATTTTCTTAACTCCTTAAGGATGAATGATAAGGCATCAGAAGGGCGGGCATCTTTGTAGATTATCAAAGCTTTGTTGTACAGCTGAAACAGATTCAACTACACTCAAATCACCTTGTACGTTTATAGTAATACACATCAAGTAGTTTGGACTTTAAGAGGGTTGGATGGTCAAGGCCATTTTAAGGCTATATTTACCTCTTTTAAACAAAGAGCTCCATGTAATGATAATAGGAAAATGTTCAAATTTTAAAGCTAAAATATTTGGATTTTTTCTTTACTTAATGACAGTTTATGACCAAAAATATCATGTTTAAAAGTTTGTTATATCTGATGGTTAAACTTGTTGACCATCCAGCCTTCTTAAAAAGTGTAAAGAGGTTTGAATGGCTGTGGCTATTTTTAAGCTTATAGTATATTCAGATTTTGTTTTAGCTAAATAATAGTTTATGTCCCAAAAATATAATATTTAAAATTTTAAGGCAGTTCTAAAGGATAATTAATTTGATTAGAATAAAAGTATTTCAGCAAAAGTTTTGACAAGTTGTTGATATAAAGAAAGGATAATAAACATCACATTAATTTGCTATATTGGTTATGAATTATCACATACATTTTAAAAATATTTTAACCATGCATGTAGAAAATAGGAAAACAATATTGGCTCTATTTCAGTGCAGCTTGAAACCTTAGTTGATTACACTTTGTTCCTCAAAATGATGTACAGAGGAAAGAAATGAAAACAACTGGTTTTCAGTGAAGGAAAATGCATCTGTTTGTTTGTTAGATAAAATAGCAATTGACTTTTTTCTTTTACTTTTAGTAGATTCTTTATTCTACATCAAAATCATCAAATACCACTAATAGTAAGAATAAAAAATCACAAAAGCCAAATTTTTATCATAGTTTCACATCTGCCAGACAGATGTTGATTCTACCACTTTTTAAAAAAAAATTTTTGGACAGACTGTCCAAAAAATGATTTAAAGCAATATTTTAAAACTGTCGAGATGTGCTTTTCACGATTTTAAGGAGGCTGCGAGATGAACAAACTAATCATCTGATCTACCTGAAAATTTTTTAATATGATTTTTTAAACTATATACTTGTATTTAGTAAAGAAAAATTCCATATATTTTAGCTTTAAAATCTGAAGGGTTTCTCATATCTTTATACAAAGCTCTTCTTCTTATTAAGGTGATCAATATACCCTATAAAATGGCCACGAACCAGTCCTTACATGATTCATTTATTTGTAAGTTTAAAATTGACTTCATTTTGTGAAAATTTATCGCCACAAACTATAAAATCAGTAGTCTATCACAAAATAGTGTCAGCTAGTGCAAATAAAAGTTACTTTACAGTAATATGGAACCTATAAATTTGTGTATGTGTGTGGGCGTATGTATGCTAACAACTCACATCTAGATATTTTCGGCAGGTGTCAAAGAACCTGCCGGCGATTTGGTCATTGATCTTGGCTGTCTCTCGCCACAGTGTACTGACCCACTGTGTGTATTGGTCGCTGCCCTTCTCCAGAGGTGGCTTCAGCACAGTCTCAGGCTTCCTGACCTGTTCTAGATCTGCCAGAAACAACATTTATCTTTTACTTCAATATCCAAACTATTTAGCTATGTATGAAATTTTTTAACCCAATAATTAGAAAATAACTATTGTACCATACTCAATCATGGTCTTACATTTTGAATTTTTCATGTACTTTTCCGTAGCATCCATCAGTTTGTCCAGAAGGGCTCCAAAATAGTCTTTCTCTCTTTTTGTCACCTTGTATAGTTCTGAAAGAAATAAATTGCCCTTTTTAATGGCTTTTACATGTGTATGTAACTATTGTCATCAAAGGCATTGCCCAAGGATCATGAAGCTGTCCGAGACTTAAAAGTCTCATACATGAATTCTCAACATGAATTTCCAGATCAAATTGCCATCACACATACTCTGCTTAGGTATGTTGACATATTTCTTGAGCTCCATTATGTTCTCTGTGACCGTTACAATCATTTCTGCGTCCATGTTTGCCATGACCTTCTCAATGTGTCTTTTAGCCTTCATATCCTCTGTAGCTTTTCCAACGCCCACTGAAGCAGTCATTCCGACTATCTACAAACACGAAGATTTCAAGGTCCATTACAACAAGGATTTATCACCACATCATAAAATAACTGATACTTTCTTTAAAGGTAACATAAAAATTTCAATATCTATGAGAACAATTTATCAACACACTAAATCCTTCTGTTTTCATTATCACAAACAGGCTACTAAATTAGAGGATGTGTTTAAAGGCTAAAACAAGTTTTGCGGGATTCAGTTGAACTTAAATATATGCTCACTTGTCTGTAATTCAGTTTTATGTCATGAAAATCAAATTTTTCACATCAGAAAAGTAATGTTTGTTTTTTATAATTATGACATATTTTAAGCAATTCACAAATCAAAAGAGTGACTTTTGTATCGAAAACATATATACGCAACTACCTTATTTAGATAAGTTGCTATTATTCTCATATAAGATAATGATAATTTATAATAATATATGTTAGCCAGCATGTCTTGAAAGTATGAAATAATGAATGTATATCATATTGCAGAATAAAACCAACAGCAAATGAATAAGCAATATAATACTTATGATCAGTTTTAAATGAATCAAAACAACTGTATATTAAAGGCTTTATAAAGTACCATGGGTAAGGTTTTAGCCCTCTCTCTGTCCTGTAACTTGATGTCAAGGTACCGATTCATGATCATGTTGTAGGAATGATTGTCATTAGTATGGTGACACTCATCAAAGACCATCAAGGAGAAATCGGTCACACTCACAATTCCATCTCTCAGAGCATTCAACAAAATCTGGGCGGTCACCACCAGTAAATCACGCCTGTTTATATTATATTTAAAGCATACTGAGTAATTTCTTAATAAAGGGGAAACATTTCCAAGTACACTCAAATTTAAAATTTGGAATACAAATTTTTAAACAGAAAAATGCACAAGATGTACTACGTAGCACAATTTGCAGGGTAAATTCAAATTCATTTACTGTTTGACTTGACAATTTTGTTGAGTTTTCCAGTGAGAGTAATATCCCTTATCAGAGGGTGTTGTTCCCTTGCATTCTTTTCACTCATATTTGCATACATTCAGGATAACATAGAATTATTCCAAAGATTTCAAATGTGTATAAAATAAAAATTTTAACAAACATATACATTATACAGCATCAAAATAACTAAATTTAAATTTGAAACATATTTAATCTAATATATTTAATCTTGCCTTGCTATCCATTCATTCAAGGACTTCATTCTCTCATTCCTCTGGGATTCACCAGTGATGACCTTGACCTTGCACGGGAGATAGGTCATGCACTGCTTGCCTTGCTGCTCGGCAAGGGCACTCTGCTCCACCAAGAAAATCACCTTTGGGTGTCTGATGGACTTGATGTTTTCCATGTGGTGCTGCCAAAAAAAAATAGACATCAATCAAAAGATTGATAAATACTGTAGATTTCTTATTTTACATGAAACTTATTTCAGCAATTCTGCTGTTTTGTGTCAAATCACAAGAATATGAAATAGCGAATGCCAAACTTTTATTACAATTTCATATAGTTCATGACTGTCAAAAAAATAAAAGCGAGATTTTAAATTCTGCAAGGGATGTTTATAATATCGCTATTTCATGCGAATATAAATTCTTCACATCTAATTAGGAATCTACAGTTTAAAAATAAAAGAAGCATCCAGATGAAGATTGAAAAATATGTAAAATTGGACAAAGCTTATTGAAAACATACTGCATTGTACAGTGATCTCCTTTCATAACTCTAACATTTGTTCCTTATAAATCTGTTCATTGACAATAGTAAGATTATAAAAGAGGTGGCATTATTCATGTATCATGGCTGGGTGAATTTATAGTCAAGTCATCAAAAGAGAATTTTTAAAAAACACAGATTTATCTAGATGATTTTATAGTCTTTATCATCATAAAGACTGGCTTGCAGTGTAACAATTAAAGGCTTTATCACACAAGTACAACCTGAGTTTAACCCATATCTTTAAGATATACAAAGGTACCAGTACAATATGTCATATTGGTTTTGCATCATATGATCATTATACACAGTGTAACCACAGAGCCATAAAGGTTTTATGAAACAAAATATTACTTGGGTTTTGTACCTTGATGATGTACAGAGCGACGTGGGTTTTGCCACTCCCTGTTGGAGATACAATAACGGAATTCTTGCCCTCCAATGACGGCTTAGCCAGTTCCATCTGATAACTTCTCAATTTCAGCTCCTCTACTGGACCGATACTTTCCTCTTCATCATCAGAATCATATAAGTTAACCTGCTTGTTCGATTCCAGTAAGCTTTCAGCCATACCTGAGACAATATGTATCAATGAAATAAACATGAACCAGCTTTATTGAGCAGATGATTATCAAAACCATTAAAAGATTGTTCAATGTATCAACAACAGATCCCTAGGCTTTAGATGGCTCATGAGCACAATATATTAAGTGTAAGGATTCTTCAAGTCATTCAAGTTTAACATTCAGATAATATCTGTATCTTTTTTTTTTTAAATCACTGCCACAATCTAGCAGATCTGGGTGGAAAAATAAATATTTTTTATATTCCAAAATACCGTAATAGCTTTGAAAAAAATTCATACAAGCAGGGTTCTTTTATACAATAATAATGGATGAAAAACTGAAAAGCTACACAGAATGTAAAACTCATACTGCTTCTGATGATATTCGGTCTGCTTACTGCGGACTCCACTTCTCTATCCAAGCTCTGGCAAACATTCATCACAGCCAGTGAGTCAACTCCCACCAGACTTCCCATGTTGTTGTCTGTATTTGACTGTAAACTCCTGGTGTCTGCTGTCGTCATGAGCAACCTTCTGCTGACATTGCTTGACTGTAGACTCCCATCATCCTCCACTAGCTTCCTGTCTGTCTGCTCCGAGTCCTCCAGCAGGGAAATGTCCAAATTCTGGGTCAGCTGGTCAACTTCTATGTCCAGACTCTCTTGCAAGGAGTTTCCACTCAAGTTGTTCACTGATGTAGGGGCTTCATATGTTTCTGGTTCATTAAGAAAAAAAACCCCCAAAACTCACTGATTATTCTGTTTTTCAAAGAATATTATAGCAAGCGATTTTTTTTAACAAAATACAATAGAAGTAGCAGCTACACTTCCAAAAAAATTATCTTTCAATTTCTAAACATTTTCAGGTCTTTAAACCTTCTTCTGATATACTAGTATGCCGTCTATGTAACATTTTTTCAAGTCTACCATGTGGACAAAGGCTTTCACATCCAGTATGTACAAAAGTATTTGGTAAAAACATCCAAGTTTTGTTTCTACAATATCTGTAGTGAAATGATCAAGTTTTTTACCATTAAGATAATTATATGTTTGAATCCCAAGACTATGATTTTGATTTTTAAATGTCTTTACCAGAAAGATAGTTTTCCTGAATGGAGCTGTTTTTATCTGATTCCTGCTTGCTGGGAGAAACTGAGTTGTTGGAGAACTCTCTCTTCAAAAGGATGGACTTAGGGTCAGTGTCCCTATCTTTATCCTTCATATCTATGGAATCTGAACTGTTCTCACTGCTTTCCTTATATTTCATTTCTCTTTCTGAAATTTAAGAATGGATGACTTTTAAATGATATCATGCCAACAAATGTGGAATTGTGCATTCATTAAAATTTGCAGAGGTAAACGTTTTGCGGACTATAGATTTTTAACAAGAGGCCCAGGGGCCACTTCACTCACTTGAGCAACAATAGCCATAACTCTGATCAAATAAGCATTACAGTATCTGATTCGAAATATCTTTTAGTAGAGTAAATCCAGCACAAAAAGTTGAAAAATCTTCCTTTCTTCATCCACATATATATATGTTAAAAATCAAGCCCCTTTCGTTGCTTCAGTATTTGTGATAAGATTTTTCTCTATTCCTATTTAAAATCCCTTCTTTTGTGGCCCCACCCTTCTCCAAGGAACTGTAATTGATCAAACACTTTTTGATCTTTCACACAAGTTTCAGCTATTTTGGCTAAATGCTTAATATCCAGAAGATTTTTAAAGATTTTTCTTTTATTATATATTTCTATGTAAAAATTTGACCCCCCCCACCCCCCATTGTGGCTCAACCCTACCCCCAGGGATCATGATTGGAACCAACTTGAATCTACACTACCTGAGGATGCTTCCCACAAGTTAAAGCTTTTCTGGCCGACTAGTTTTAGAGAAGAAGATTTTCAAAGATTTTCTCTAAATAATCCATGTAAACATTCGACCCTCATTGTGGCTCCACCCTACCACCATGGACCATGATTTGAACAAACTTGAATCTACACTACATGCGGATGTTTCCACACAATTTTCAGCTTGTCTGGCTGAATGGTTTTTTAAGAAGATTTTTAAGGATTTTCTTCATATTTTCCTATGTAAAAATTACATCCCTCCCCCCATTGTGGCCCACCCTACCCCAGGGGACCATGATTTGAACAAACTTGAATCTGCACTACCTAAGGATGCTTCCATACAATTTCAGATTTTCTGGCCTAATGGTTTTTGAGATGAATATTTTTAAAGATTTTCTCTATTTATTCCTATGTAAAAATTCACCCCCACCCATTGTGGCCCCACCCTACCCTCAGGGATCATGATTTAAACAAACTTGAATCTACACTACATAAGGATGCTTCCACATAAGTTTCAGCTTTTCTGGCTGTATGGTTTTTGACAAGAAGATATTTCTATATATTCCTATGTAAAATTTCATCCCCCCATTGTGGCCCAACCCTATCCCTGGGGACCATGATTTGAACAAACTTGAATGTACACTAGCTGAAGATGCTTCCAGACAAGTTATAGCTTTTCTGGCCAAATGGTTTCTTACCAGAAAAGTTTTGAAAAAATACCAAAATTTTTTCAATAATTCTAAATTATTTCCACTTTAAATAGGTCATGGCCCTTCATTTGAACAAACTTGAATCCCCTTCAACCAATAATACTTTGTGCCAAGTTTGGTTGAAATTGGCCTAGTGATTCTGGAGTAAAATATGAAAATGTGAAAAAGTTTACAACAACAACGCCAACAACAACCTCAGGTTGTAAAAAGTTCATTAATAATGTTCCGACATTCGAATGTAAATTTGTGGATTTTTTTGTAATACAATCAATTATACAGAGACTGTCTTTCACACTCTCTTCAATGTGGATATATTTAAATTGTGAGCCATCATTTGTGCATTTCCAATAATATTTATTATTAAGACAAAAAAGAAGAAGCCCAAAACATAAATATACCCAGTACTCACTTTCTAAATATGATGGATCAATCTCCTTCACTATATCTTTGTAGTTATGCTTGCAGAGAACCTCTAGAAAGATTTTAAACCAATTTCTATGAAATCGCCATATATTATCAATGAGGACAATGGTCGCTGATGACTCTCCGTTGTGTTGCTCATCACGCCTCACTGCATCAGACGTCTCTTTGTTTAAGACTCTTTGGGAATACAAATCCACAATGATTTCACTTGGCTTCAGCTTTTTGTAGATGACATGGGCAAAAATGTCAATTAGATGTGCCTGCGTTGTGTAAATTTCTGTATTGATTATTTCCTGTTTCTCTAAAACTTTTGCAACATATTCAAAATCTGAAAAAATAAAATTATTTAAGTAATGACTATCTTTTGCACCAATTTTAACAATGGTTTTTCCCCTAATATAACTGGTACTGGTAGACAGCAAGAGGCCCATGGGCCACATCACTCACTTGAGAAACATTGTTAAGTTTTGATCCAAGTAGCCTTAGAAAAAATCTATATCTGTAATATCTTGTGGTAAAAAGCTTTAAAAGTACGTTATACAATGCAAGGATACAAAATAAAATTTAAATCCATGTATGTATAAACAAGAGAAATTTAGAGCTGCAGGTTGGAATTAACTGTTTTCCTAATAAAATACCCATATATTTCAATTATTCTACATGTACATGACTTTAAAAGGACTATTTAGTATTTTAATATTCACAAAGATACATGCATAAATGCATTTACTAAATGTTGTTTATATATTGATTTCCTGAACACTGTAGGTCACAATCATTACCAGTATTTACATGTTTGAATTGTTTATTTACTTCCTTAATTAACTCTCTCTTCTCTCTCTGTCATTCAAGTCATGAGCCGTGAAATGTCTTACCACCGCCTACTATGAATTGGACAAGGATCAGTCAAAACAATTTGTTGAAACTTTTCTGCAATTATAGACTAGCTTGTGCATAGTTCACTAACCAGCTGGATGGGGCTCAGGGGTCAACCCAGAAAGATGTTGATACTAAATAGTGTATTCTAATTGGCAAAAATTGGCTGCAACTATAACGACATAAAATATTCATCTTGCTAAAAATAAAAAAAAAATAAGGAACCTTTTTTTTAAAAAATCTGATGAAGCCTTAATTCCCTTAACCTATCTAAGTTCTCTCTCTCTCTCTCTCTCTCTCTCTCTCTCTCTCTCTCTCTCTCTCTCTCTCTCTCTCTCTCTATTGACAAAAATTTGAATAAGTCATTCCAAACATAAGAATAATTTCATAAATTTATATAAAAAGGAAAATAGTTGTTTTTGACCTGCAGTATACTATTTTAACTATTTTAAATGCAGATGCATCTTCGCCATCGTCGGTGACCCACGTGTGATTCACATCGATTCTCTCCATCATGAGGAAACTTGTGGACTCAAAACCGTGGTTTGCAACAATGCATCTTCGCTAGCCAAGGGTTTCTAATCCGCAACGCTCCTCACGAACTCTTGGCATATTGTCTATCAAAAGTTGGGATTTTTTTACTGGATTTTGATTGGGGTTTACTGAAATTGTTCGACCAATCAAAAAATGCAAAACATATCTGATTTAATCAACAATGATTTTGTACTGTTTATTCACGAGTTTCTCTAACACGCATAGCTCAAAACCCTTATGTTTCTAGTCTTTCTGTTTGAAACTTCATGATACATGTAGCATGCAATGGTGCAATAACAAGTACCCCTGATTGTGTATCAACAGAGGCATGCACTTATAGAATAAGGATTTACCGCTCCCAGTCTTACACCCTTCAAATGAATTAGATCTATATGTAACATTTAACACCATTCCTATTTATCAAATACACTGGGCATTAACATGTTCTTTCAACTTGTCAATATCTGTCATTACTGCACCAGTGACATTAAAAGTATGACATCTTTCATCATTTCGCTGATTTATAATATAGGCTGGGAGATCATGTGACCAAAAAAAATCTTGACTTTTGATAGCACGATATTCCAAGGGTTCATGAGGAGCGGTGCGGATAAGAAACCCTTGGCTAGCGAAGATGGTGAAGTGACCAGAGGACTGAGTTTAGCGAGTGCCTGACATAAACATTGACTCTCACCAAGTGGGAAAATCGACGGTATTTTGAAACAAGCTCTAAGAAACATATATGCCTTCATGAGGAAACATAAAAAACAATAGGAATATTTACTTACATGTAAGTTTAAGTTCTACTTGACCTTCTTAAATTAAATGCTAATGGTATGACAATCTAAAAAATCTACTGAGTATTTTGAAATGCAAACAGTTTGAATACATGCCATTTTTGTCAGACATGTGATATTTAAATGACTATGACACATGCATCTTTGAAAATACATGTGTACCCCAAAAAACCCCAACTTAATTGATAGGGCAATCAGATAATCATTAATACAAGTAAAGGGTTCTCAAGATATTAAGCTCAAATTATCTTTTAAAAGTAAAAAAAATAGTTTGACCCTTGACCTTTGACCTTGAAAAAATTAACATCAGTAAGGGTCATTAACTTCTCTCAGGATACCTGTGAACCAATTTCTAAAACTCTGGTGTGCCAAGCTGGTGTTCTCAAGAGATTAAGCAGTCAAATATCTTCCTTGACCCTTAACCTTGTGAACTCAAATCCTTTTTGGGGTCATCTACTTCTTTTTTCCATAAGGGTCATAAAAATAGTATCATAGGGATCGAGTAACATTGTATTGCATACCTGCATTTTTTATAGCATCAACAAAGCGGAACCATCGGTCACGATGACTAACTTTTTTTTCCAAAACTTTCAAAAACAATTCCATGCCAGCCTCTGGCCCTTCATTTTTTGAAGTATTTTTTATTTTGTTTCTTTCTCCTGTAAAAGAAAAACACATTCATTATATATTAATATTACATAATATAATATACTTCAAAAGCCATAATTAAATTTTGTTAGTCTGAAGAGGGCAAATAGGAGACATGCACATTATAATATAAAGCGCAATTATAACCTAAGCAGGCATGCATGTACTAAAGTTCTTAAAACCCTGAGTAGGTACACAATTCACTGATAAATACCTTGGCTATCAATTATATCTCTGAGCTGAGGAAGTAAGGGAACACAATCCACACATTTAACAATCATGGGCCTGTACAACTGTATGAAATGTGGAACCTCCTCCTCATCTTCTGGCTCCAGGGAGGAGAGCAAGTAATCAGGAGTGTCCAGACTTCTAAAATGGTCAGTAGCTTTCATGGAACGAATGCCTGGTGCCTGATGCAATTTGGACGGTACCTGTATGACCATGGCTTGACCACCAGTCTGTGATGATAATTCTTTTTTACTTTTTGAATCAACTGGTTCCGCAACATCTCTTGGACTTGGCTCCTCTCTGAACAGAGAGCTCCCAAATTTTTCACCCTCTCCAAGAAGACTATTACATTTTTCCGATTCTAGTATACTCCCAGGGTTAAGCTCAGGGCAGCTGGTTAAACCAATGCTACTCGAGGCCATATTTTTATCACGAGCTAAAATGATCTTTCTATACACGGTACAGTTATAAACTAATTGACAAGGAATCTTTTACCAGTCCCAGTGGTTTGAATTCTCAGTCAAGAAACTACCCCAAAGGAATTTCAGCAATCCCTTTACATCATCTGTTATTTTCGACTGTTTAAGATAAACTTTCCATGAAATTCTCCTTTTGCTTTCTCTTTCACACTTTCACTCTGGTGTGTCAAGTTTATCTGCCAAATTTACATATGTAGATAACAATTTATACAAAATATCATTTCATTCAACATAATATCACAGAATGATGTAAATCTTACCCAAATTTGGCCAACATATCACCAAAATTGTATGTGTCGATTTTAAAGGGGGATTCCCATATCTATATTAAGATGTGTCAAATTTGTTGATTGGTGGTTTGCTTCTCTATTTGACTGGTACTTACATGAAAATGAAGGCTGGAACCAGATTTGGCGGGAAAATTGAATATTGAAATTTTTGAATAACTAGTACTGATCTATATACTCTCTATATGAATATTTTAATGTAGATTACAATATTGCAATAATTATATTATTGCTCAGTGTTCCATGAAGGAAACCCTATTATTGACATAAACAACCCTCCAAATATTAAAATTGCTTGAAGAGTATGTAGCCTAACTTTCTGAAAAAGTGCTTTGATATTAGAATATTTACATTCAGTGTGTATTTCCCCTTATGTTTGCATTGGAAATATGCGACGTTCAATTTCCTATGTTTACATTCTACTGTGTTTTTCCATTGAATCCTGTGATCTTTAAATGTAAATATAAGTATTAAATGATTTATTTTTGACGTCGTCGTGTCAATAACTGCCGTCAGTTGAGCATGCAGACAAAGCGGCGCAGACAAATTATCATACCGCGCTAATGCTTAAAAAGAAACACTTCAACATAACTGATATGCATACTGGGATAATTTTATTTTATTTTACGTATATACGTTTTATGTATGTTAATTGTTTGTTGTATTCATGACTATATGCCAATCATTGAATGTATGATGGTTTTGTCATTAAATAAACCTGAATATAATTGAATATGTTGAAATTCATGAAATTCATTATATTCCTAAATATAAAAATACCAAAAATAACTTGATTAAATTTAAGCATTGATGAATTCAATAATTTTGTACATGTATATTATATATATTCTTCTTGCAATATCTGGTCTATTCTCAAAATTAGTAAAACGCTATACATGTACTTTGAAAATAAAATCTTATCATTTATTGCAATCGCAACTTCTCGGGCCTTTCCGGCAGGCTCGGAAAACACCTCGAATGTATTGCATAGGCGTCCATGACAACCCCCCTTTTTATAAAACTTTATATAAATACAACACATTTTACGATCTGTTGAGATGCGAGCTTAAAGTCAATGATATACCCTAAAATATACCACAGAAGCGACATTTAAGGCTGTCTAACCGATACCTATTTTAATGGGAAGCGACTCCATTTTGTATAAAATTCTAACATCTGGTAATGTTACATGTAATACATATTCGAGGCGTTTTTCCGAGCCTGCCGGAAAGGCCCGAGAAGTTGTGATTGTTATTTATTGCATTAAATGATCAATCTTTTTACAGACACATGTAAAAAGCGATGTCAGCCCATAATTTGAACACGCTAGTATACTATAGTATATATTACTAGTAGACGCTTTACATGTAATTATATTTATAAAAAACAGGTCAAAATAAGGGTCGTAAAACTCGTAAATTAAACTCGTGAAAACTGCAATCATTGCTTAATTTAATATTGCAACTAATGTTCGTTAAATATACATGTACACAATATATTACCCCCCCCCCCCCCCCCCCCCCCCCCAAATCCTCCAATGTCAGGCAACTGGGTCAACTCGTGGAACAGCGGCCATGACTGGACACAGGACGCCATGCAGACGTTGTGAGGATGCATAGCTTAATTTTAGAACTCATATTGATTTAAATTCATATTATATAGTCTATATTGCTCATGAAAAACTTCAAAATTTGTTTTGGTTGATAGATCGAGTATGCAGGAAAATGCATTACGTAAAAACACTTGCACCTAAAAGATGATGTTAATTGGGATACGGAAGGGCCGTGTACATGTAACAAAGGAACATTAACCGCCATGTATGCATGCATTATCTTACCTTCACAGATACACGTGTATAGCTAGGTAATAGAAAAAATATAATTTTTTTCAGACTCGAAAAACCTTAACATGACCGAACAGCATGCCAATTAGGCTGCCCAAAATGATTTCTATGTTTAACGTTACCCGCGCGCGTAGGTTTTGGAGAAATTGTTGTTTAAAAAAGCAAACCCCAATTTTCAGTTTGATTTTTTTCAGTTTGATTTTATTTTTTGCAACTAAGATACTGCAATCTGTAGAAATGCGAAATGTTTAGGACACATTATTAATTATACGACTACTTAATGGGATTGTCTTTATAACTGATAGGAAAGATCATGAAATAGTTTACATAAAGCTTGAATGCATTCACTGCATTTGTATTAATATAAATGAATAAAAATCATTGTTTGAAATTTTTATTTGATTTAAATTTATCGCCCTCCCTCCTAGGGTTGGTGTTTGGAAGGTGACGTTAAACGTAGAATTAACTGTGGGCAGCCTTAAAAAATGAAAACGGGCTCAGCTCAATGCATCGATGTGTCCATTCTATAAAATGGACACAAAACCCGTGTCTTGCGAAGATGAGCTCAAACAATGAACGAGTACACTGTTCACGTGGTGTTTACATTATGTGGTAGCATGAAGACGCGACGCGTAATAATTGTGGCGTAACATTTATAAGTTGTCTATTCTGTTGATTGTGACGTCACAATAAAAGTTAAAGGCTAGGATACCGTATATATTTGGATTTTCAATTTGATTATTATTAATCATGCTTAAAGATTTTGTGAAACGGTATGCATATGTTGATATTTTTACCAATAATCATTTCTGTTATCTTTCAATGTTTTCATATACAATTGTATATATGTATAATTGATAAATGCATGTACATAATATAAATGTAATAATTTAACTATACATAACTGTTGATTACATGAGTCTAACATAATTTGTGAAAAATAAATAAATAAATAAAACCACACGAATTGATTTATTAATTTAAAGTTTTTATTCATACGCACCGGTATACCAAGTACAGTATTCATTTATATTTTCATGATTTTTTTTAGATTCGTTAGAGTTCCGATGATTTCCACATCATGGATTACGATGTTGAGTTGCGAGGTTAGACGTCAAGACAAGGAGGAGAGATTGCGCCAAGAATTCGAGAAGTTTCAGTCAGATCAAAATGTCAAGCTCAACGCAAAGACCAGGCTAAAATTCTACATGTTCCTGAAACCTGAAGGTAAATAAAATATTAATATCAAATTATTCAACAGCCTTGCAAGCGTTTCGGATTTGCGTTATTCCCGTTATGACAAGAGGGATGAAACAAAAAAGAATTGGATACAAAAAATAAAATGTATGCAATTTTTAGAAATAAATCATTCAAAAATTTAACGAACTAATAATTTTATAAAAGTCGTGTTTAATTTTTTTTTTTTACTTTTATAGAATGTTACGATGGACCGCGGGTTAAAGACCAAACACAGTCTCAGATACGGGAGATGCTGGAAATTATTTATGATAGAATGCAGTATTTTTAATAAGATCAAGACTGATGGGCATTGGATATTCTTCTATTTATTAAATCAGACTGCATTGGCTTCACTTGTTGCGGATTGAAATGAAGAGAATAATAATGCAGAGCTGTTAAGATTGGCCAGAAGAAACGTTAACGGTGAGGATTTTTTTTTGTTGCAATTTGATACAAAGAAAGTAGAATCGTCAGAATCATCTCCAGACCATGCTGCAATCATCAAATAAGGATTATATTTCGATGCAGTTTACAATTTTTTTTTTACTTTTTCGAACTGGCAACTCTTTGACATGTTGATGTATCAGCAAGATATACAAGAAACTTTACATTTAATGTAATTTTATACAGATATCTCCATCCTCATTCAGTCATTTCCTAAGTTTAATAATTCTTCCCTCCGATTACCCTTCAAGCCCACAGATTTTTTTTTAAAATCGCCATGTTCTTGTTTGAAAGTAAGGTAATGAAAATCTAAATAAGAGAAATTTTATTCAAATGCATTTAATGTTTTATAGTACGATAATAAACAACCAAAGACCAAAATTCTTGTTGAGTGATTATGTTATTAACAAGAGGCTCAGAGGCTTTGACGGTCATCTTAGTACCATAGCCTGTAGATGGCCTGACCTGTCAGGGAGACTCATGTTTACATTCTAAGCTTCATTTTAGAGTATAAACCCTAATCAGAGACTCCTCTGACTGTTACCCCCCCCCCCCCCCCCCCCCCGCTTATATAATTAAATGTTTGCAAACATCAATTCACAAAGGGGGGGGGGGGGGAGGGGCAAGAGTCTGAGGAATCTCGCATTATCTATAGCCTAGCTCCAGGGACCAAAAATTGTAAACTTTTGGTAAAAAGAGACCTGCAGGCCTTTAATGGTCACTTGTGAATGAGTAAAATGAAAGTTTGTATCCAAGAATGTTGTGAGATTAATAGCCTTGGCACTCTTTGGTGATTGAAGTTGCATTATATTCTAATCCTCTTCAGCTATCAAAGCATTGTGAAGGCAAAAGAGCCTATAATGCATTTACTATGGGCTACTGTGTACAATGTTACAAAATCACAATAAAAGAGGACATTATAGACATAAAAACAAAGGATTTAGTTTATCTGCCACAACTATGAAAGTGCAGAAGAAAATATTTTACACCCAAGGGCCAGAATCGCTGACCAAGGGATCCATTTAAGTAGAGGGCTTCATGGATATTATAACGATTTATTCAGTTTATCTCCCCCTGCTTTGGAAGAAGAGACGAATATTTTCTAAATTTAAATACATTTTCACTAGGTGACCATATTGGCCTTACCCAAGGGCCTGAACCCTTGACCCTTGGGCCATGAATTTCACAATTTAGGTAGAGGCCTTCATGGGCATAATAATCATGTATTTTGTTTTTCTCAAATTTATATGAGTAGATTTTTTTTTATAAGATTTAATACATTTTCGCTATATGGCCATATTGGACCCGCCCTAGGACCTGAACCCCTGACCTAGGAGCCATGAATTTCACGATTTTGGTAGAGTGTTTCATGAGCATTATAACCATGCATTTAGTGTTTTTTTTTAATTCATATGGGAGAAGAGATGAATATATTATAAAATTTAATACTTGTTGACTATATGGCAATAATGGCCCCGCCCTAGGGTGTGAACTCCTGAAACAAGGGCCATGATTTTCACAAGTTTGGTAGAGGGCTTCATGGACATCATAACCATACATTTAAGGTTATTTTCTCATGTGTGGTAGTAGAGAAGATTTTTTTTTAAAAATTGGCCTTTTTTGCATATTTGGCGACGCCCAGGCCAAGGCGGTGGTAAGGTAATAAATTCCACAATTTAGATTCCTCTTATCCTCGAGATGCTTCAAACCGAACATCGTAACAATTGGCCTTGTAGTTTTCAAGAAGATAAAAATGTAAAATTGTTAACGGACGACGCACGATGATGAACGAAGACCAATAGGTCACCTGAGTGACTCAGGTGACCTATTAAAGCGTTTTTGCATGAGAAGTGCTATCTCAAATTCTGATTAATTTCAATTTTATGAATTTTAATTGGATTTTCTACAATTTTGATTAACATGTATACATTACGGGCTATGCTGTCGTAGAATTCGTTGATGTATGCAGATAGCATGGTACTCTTTTCTGATACACCGGATGGAAAGCTGTCAACTGCCTTTCATTGAATTGTCACAATACTACATAACTCATCTTAAAATGAATATTGGAAAATAAAAACAAATTCTGGTTTATAGAAGCAAGTCGACGGCGTACTAGTGCCCTTTCAAATTTGCAGAAAAATAATTACAATCGTTTAAACGATTTAAAAATTCGTTTGTAAAAATTTCGTTTGTGCGATTAAAAAATCGTTTGTACGATTCAGAAAACTGTAAGATTTACAAATTCGCATTTGTACAAACTTTAAATGGTTTGAACGATCGGTTATCTAAATCATACTACTAGTAACTACTTGCATTTTTTTTTTTATATTTTTCATGCAAAATTGAAATGGCATTTACACGCCGTCGTAAGCAAGGGAAAAATTAAATGGAACGAACAAGTGTCATTGGCAATGTTGTATAAGAAATTGTTGAACATTTTTAATCATTGGGGATTATTTTTTCACAATTGTAAAACATCTCAAAAGGCTGAAAAGCAATTATCGGACCAAGACAACTACTAGAAAATGAGGTTTGCATAAAAAAAAAATACATGTAAGGATATAATGCATGTTAGTACGTAATGATAAAAGATTATTATCGCTATGCTGGTGGTATTTAACACGCATTAAGAAATAATCATTTACATATAACGAAAAGTGAAAGAAACTAACTTTTTAATATTTATTTATATAAGATATCTCAAAGTAAAATGTATAATTAGTTGTTTTAAGATTTCAAAGTACAACGATAGACCTGAGGCACGAAAATATTGTGTTCCGATGGGGCCACATCGACCTTCGCACTTTCGCCTATAGGGAGAAGATGCGAGAGTGCGAAGTTGCGAAGGCGAAAGTGCGAAGGTGCGAAGGTGAAGGAGTGAAAGTGCGAAGATGCAACGGCGAAGCGCAAAGATGCAAAGGCGAAGGAGCAATACTACTATCGCACTTTCGCCTTCGCAACTTCGCCTTTTTTGATTTTTTTTTGAAACTTCGCACTTTCGCCTTCAGCTTTTTTAATTGCATTCGGCAAATCTCGGCTATTATATATAAATTGATGTAGGTAACGTACTCGCCCGAGATTTGCCGAATGCTCTCTGATTTTATTGGTACACATGCGCTAGGCCATCGTGCTTACTTTTAATGCTTGTTAATTTTTACTTTATGTGACATATACATATGTATGTTTACCAGTGCTGGCTATGCCTATTCATTATATAATCCAAAGTAACATTTTAACAGTATCATTCTATTACCAAAAATTTGCTCCAGACCGTCCCCCTCCCACAGCAAATACAATAATCCCTCGGACCCCTCCCCTAGAAAAAAAAATATGGATCTGCGCAGGCTGTTGAAAAAAATTCTCAAAAGTTCCTCCTCTGTCGCAGATATCATTTTATACAGCTAAAATTTTCTTTACACACAAGAGAACACCTCAATCTTAAAAAGGCGAAGGCGAAAGTACGAATGTACGAAGGCGAGAGTGCAAAGTTACGATAATTTTTGGTTATCAACAACAAAATCATGGAGAGATGACAACAAACAAAAAATTATTAACGCAACATTAATAATTTCATTATGATATATAAGCAGTAAATTATGCATAAATATTTAAAATTTTATAAGGAATTTTACATTTTACCAATAGGCATTTGTACCATCTTTTTCCTCCATGTTCTTTACACATAATGATCAGCACATAAGTCATGGTTATAATACTGTATATAATTAATAATGAATTCACAGTTAATAGAGTCAACAAACATCACACCAGATCAAACATAATTCAAAATCAGTAATTTTCCAAGCACATCAGTGAAGATTATTTGCGTGTACAGTTTAGTACACGAAGGAGAATGTTTGTAAATGTGTTATATAGAACATTGTTTTCTTGTTCCATTTGTGTTAACTCGAAAACAGAATTTATTTTATGATAACAGCTTAACTCTGAATGTACTTTTCTCCTTGAATTCTCCTTACAAGGTCATCTGGGGTCAGCGGAGGGACTGTAAATGGAGCTTTTTTCCATTGTTTCTTGGTCTCACTGTTACCATCTTTGTCGATCATTTTTAATTTCTCGCATTTCAAAATACAGAATTGACCCTTATTATAGACGCTTACATTTCCTAACGGATTGCCACAGTTTTTGCAGAATACCTTTCCTGCACCACAACTTATCAAATCATCTACAAAATATGGTTTTGCACACACTACCTGGACATTCTCCAAAATGTCCTCGTTTATAGCTGCGTGGTGAGCTTGTTGTATTTTCTTGATGTCAGTAGACATGCAGATCATGTTAAGACATAAATTGCAAGTGATCTTGAATTCTCCCAGATTCGCTTGGGCAGCCTTGCAGTTTTTGAGAGCAAAGTCCCTGGCGACCTTCTCGGCCTGCTGAATATCTCGGAGTCGACGAAACACAACCTCTTCGTCTGTGCTAAGTTCCGCCCGTACTTTGTCGATGGCTCGGTTCATCATGGCCTCTCGTATTCGATTTCCCTCCTCCTTTTTGAGGGTATTGCTGTTTTCTGAGGCTAAAACTACATAAATGCTGTTTTCCGATCTTCCTCTACCTGCAAAATTCATAGATGAGACAGATGCGATCATTTTCTACCAATGAGTGAATTTTTGAAACTACACATTCTGTCACGAAAATCACAAGAACAGGGTCTTTTCTTCAAAACTTTAAAAGTTCATGTAGTTTGGAACACCTAACATATTCAACGCTCCTATATGTTAGACCAGGCACAATATGAAAATAAATATATCTGATTGAATATTAACTCCTTAAAGAAAAATACCTCTTGACTGAACCATAGCAATCTCATTGGTCACAAAGTCGTAGCGCACCACCAGACTACATTTTTGGATGTCCAAACCTTCCTCCGCCACTGAGGTGGCTATAATAACTTTGTGTCTCCCCTCCTTGAACAGTTCTAGTGTTTCATCCTGTTGCACTTTTGTCATTCCTACAAAACTCAAATAATGTTACGTGATGGCCACCACGAATCTTAAACTTACCACATATATACACACAAAGACTTAAAAATCTAATAATAAAATTTATCTATTCGGATTAAAATAAATACTTTCTAAATATCCGGAGTCTTCGAATCTAAATAATCAGTTCAGATAACTGACAGAGAAAACATATGGATAACGAAACACAGTCGCACATCATAGCCAACAAATTCAGTCAAATTTTTATCAGCAATATATTACATTATTTAAATACCATCGAGATTCGACTTAAGAGGACTCGACGGTCGTGACCATTTTTAGACCTCATTAATCTTATTGAGAAGAAGAGCTCATATAAAGATGTAGAAAAGCATTCAAGTTTTAAAGCTAAAAATGTTTGGAATTGTTCTTTATTTAATGACAGTATATGACTAAGAATATCATATCTAAAATTTTAAGGAAGATCTGATTTATCAATTGTTGACCATCCAGAATTCTTATGGAAATGAGTCTTGTCTGGGTTTCGACTTGTCAAAATATTAAAAGCACATTTGATAAATGTTCATTTAATCAAGATGTAAGGAAATTAAATTATCACATTTTCTCTCTTTCTTACAATTATCCAACTTGGCATATAAATAGTAATCAAAGTTTAGAATCTAACAAAGACTATATTTTTGGCGAACACTGGCGTAGGAAAATATCACAGGCTTTTGTAATTCAGAAAAACTGTGGATTTAGGAATTTATATATCATTTTCAAAACAATAACATTAATTTTGGATTTCTCAACTAATGTGAACTAATTCTTAGATACTTGGGTTTCATCATGTGTTTTTAAAATATGATTTTCCAATCAAATTACATTTTTATTAGCTTTTTTAAGTGATTTGTATATTTAAAAAAAAAACCCAATAAAACCGGATTTACTCTCTTACTAAAAGGTCAATATATTAGTTTTTCTGTCAATGACATATATATATATATATATATATATATATATATATATATATATATATATATATATATATATCTATATCTAAAGTCTTCATTATATGCAAAAATCAGAAATATTTCAATATCGGAAGCATTGAAAAATAAGCAAAACACCTTCAAAATTTAAGAAAATTACTTGACCTGACCTTGCTGCGAAAACAAGATGGTCAAATTTGATGAAACTGATGCTATCATTTGGTAAAATGGTCTGTTTCACTGTGTGAAAATTTCATGAATTTCTCAATATAAGAAAAATGTCTGATAACGAGAAGACTCCTCCCTTAATTGGCCAAAATACAGTACAATGTACATGGTCACAGGCCCCCAATGTTATATATTTTTCTCATGATAAATAATATACCAAGTTATATACATTAGGTGGAAGTATATTTTATATTATGAGAAAAAAATATAACGCCAGGTGCCTTTTTTACAACTCGGGGCATTTTCTCATAAATCTTTCCTGAAATATCTTAAACAATTTTGGTAAATCTTGATTTACTTCTTTTCTGTCAATTTTAAATTTGCTGCGTTTTCAAAGTGGATTGATGCGTAACATTCAAATACATTTAGTAAAATATTTCTAATTGCGTCAGGAATATTGAAGAAAATATAGAAAATAAATACATTATCTCCGCTTACCACGGACTGATTTGACAAACGTTAGTCTAAAAAATCGTTGAAACGTTGCCGTCTTTTGTATTAACTTGTTGTGCATTATTCACTATAAATGAACTATATATGTATTAAATCTAGAATTGTCAACCCATATACAAAATACTATTGACAAAATAGTTTGACATACCTAAAACACTTAAGGATTACGTTTACTCAGAATGAATTTTTTTTTACTGATGATAGTGAAAAACTAACTATCAATTGTGTGACATAGACCTTTGATTGTAGTGTTAATTTTGACTTTCAAAAAAGTAGGTCAATGACCTACTTTTTGAGCTAATGGCCATTGAATATTTTTTGAAATTTTAAGAAAAAACTCTAAATGACATTGGCACTAAATAGAAACAAAGCATTAAGTTTTCATTGACAATTTTAAAAAATATTCCAGTACGAATTTTCTCTATCAATTTTCAAAATCCTACCCATTTTTGATTCAATTTAATAAAAAAAATTGAATGATGGTTTTACTGAAACATTTATATAATTAAACTAATCATATTGATCTTATTCTGCGGGCATAAAATTTATATGACGTCAATGATCATTTCTTGCATTTTTCAATATTTTTGTTTTCCGTGCCATACGATTATCTTAACAAGTGAGATAAAACCACCCGAAAATATGCATGATTATGTTGACTAACACATACAATCTTTACTTTGAATATTATAACACTGCCAAAAATATTTCTGCGGAAAACAAAATCTGAATAATTTAGTGCGAATTTCTTCTGTTTTGCTCGAAGTCCATTTTTGTTTGTGCCTAATTCCATAATAAAGTGAATACATCGAATGTCATGTCAATAATAATTCATTTCATAAAGATTTTTTGTGTTTAGAACTTTAACAATCCGAATTTGTGAACTAAAACCCTGAGTAAACAACTTCCTTAATGGGATATTCTTTAGAATGATATTACATATCATTGCATATTGATGTATATGTATATAAAAACACGAATAAATAAAGGCACAACCCCGTTCCATTTATACATTTTTTAATTCTATGTAAATGTGTTAAAATGCATTAATGTAATGCAATATTCAACATTTCGATTCAAGTCCTCAACTGATTCATGCTAATTTAAGGATTTTATTTATCCCTTTGATTTCTAATATCATTCTCTTTTATGATTGAAATATCTTATCTTTGAATGGATTACAATTTGGTCTAACTCTTACCTCCATTCTCTCTGTTGGCCTGAACACCAACGAATCGTATCGGCCTTAGAATCCTCAGTTCTTTAGTTTCATTCATGTAAGTCTCCATGGCCTTCGCCAATTCCCTTGTCTTGACAAACACAATGACTCTGGCAACTGGATTCCCCTTGAAGTGTTCGCCAATAATATGCCCCAGAGATGTTAATTTAGGATTTCTATGACAGGGATCATTAATGCATTTTTCCAATTTCGATTTTATTTCTGCAAAACATTAAAGGTATCTTATAACATGACAATAAAGAAAAACTCAATAAAAAAGAAACATCATTTCTTCCAAACTTAAAATTACATTGACTTTGATATTTTAGCTTTTCAACAATTATGTCTTTCTTTATATACTTAAAAAAATATTGTTGCTGGCAACAAGACATAGAGCAACATACCGATAAAACCACAGGAATAAAAGGAAAGGGGAAATAGGTTCATAAATACTTACCTTCAAACATACGCTTCATTTTGCGTTCTGTGTCATCAGCTTTGACTGTGTGTTCCCATTTCTTGAACTCTTTAAAGATGTATGAAAGAGCATCAGAAGGGCGAGCATCCTCGTAGATTTTTAAAGCCTTGTCGTAGAGCTAAAGCAGAGGTTTATATGTACTAAACCCATTAAATCCATATATATCACATTATCATTTTATCATTAAAAGAGGCCTGTTGATCATATTGTTGACTGTATTGCTCACCTGAGTGATAGCTCGAGGCTCAGGTGAGTTAAAACACAAAACTATCTAAAGTGATTTGAATATTAGTATAGCAAGATGAACAAAATACACACCTTAATCACTTAAACAGCATATTACACCTTAATATAAGTAACTTGCAGGTATATCATATTAAAAAATAACTTCCTACATGCACGTTATTATCGTGGAATTCGAAAGTAATGTTTCTATTCATAAAGTTTAAGCAGTTTTGGCCCCTTCTGATCCCGTCACTTTAGAATGCTTGAACAAATTTGATTGAAATTTGCTCATAGTGAAAAAAATAACACCGCGGATATGACAATGACCATCTAAAAATAATATCAAGAAAGTTCACCCGAGTCTTAAACTTAGATGAGTTGATTTGAAAATATAAAATATCAAAATAAAAGATGGAGAATTTATAGTTCATGTATATAAATAAAGAACTTACACCTAGATATTTACGACAGGTTTCAAAGAACCTGACTACAGCTTGGTCGTTGACCTTGGCTGTCTCTTGAGACAGCATACTGATCCACTGTGTGTACTGGTCACTGCCCCTCTCCAGGGGTGGCTTCATCACAGTCTCGGACTTGCTGACCCGATCCGGATCTGCCAGAAACCAGATTTATCTGTCACTTCAATGACCATTGTATTCAGCTATGTAAATGTAAAACTGTTAAACCAATCATGCTGAACTTTATAGACTTATCGTTTTTACTATCCACGTGATCAATTTTTCTACGATTTGATTCGTCAATTTGTTTATTTAAAGGGTCATTGTCACGCCTTTTGTCAACATTCATTTTTCTATCTTTATTGTTTACTATAGCATTGATTCATTTATTTTTGACGTCGTCGTGTCAATAACTGCCGTCAGGTGAGCAGACAAATTATCATAACGCGCTAACGCGCGTTATTCAATTTGTCTGCTCACCTGACGGCAGTTATTGACACGATGACGCCAAAAACAAATCATTCAATGCTTATATTTACATTCCATTATTGATTAAATGAATTATTTCAGTAGATAAATCGGTATAAATTGCAGATCACGGAGGGAGTAAATTAGTAACAGCAAGAACAGCTGTTCTCTAAAACCGGTTTAAACTAGTTATTACATAGACTGTTTAGATGAGCCTTGAAAATATAATCCATTATAAATAACAACATATTTGAAATATATTTTTATACCAATAACATAGAAATCAATGTTTGGAAACTACTTATGTAAATTACATGTAAATTCATACGCAGTGATTCGGTTGTTGCATATAGAGGCATTTAAAGATCACAGAATTTAATGGAAAATCACAGTAGAATGTAAATATAATGCTTTAGTAATTCATTTCTAATGATGAAGAAAATTTTGAGTGTCAGTTATAAGCAAGATACAGAGCTCACAATTCTTTGTTATTTAAACAACGCTCGTGCCATGGTTTGTTTACATTGGTTTAATAAAGATGATATTTCTACCTGTTAATTCGTTTTGAACATGAATAAACAGTTCCAAGCGTTTGTCACATCCATTTTAGGTCTAAACCCGGAATTTGCTTTTCAACATTCAAAATGTAAACAAAAACATGACCTGAGCATTGTTTACATGACAAAAAATTGTGAGCTCTGTATCTCGCTTATAAGTAGACGGTTGACACTTAAATTTTGATTAACTATTAGAAATGTCTTACTTGAGCATTGTAAACATTATAGACGGAAAAATAAATTTTGACCAAAATCATGACCATGCCCCTTTAAGCCTTCTCCAAATTAGTCTTATTTGAATAACCTTTGATAATGAGGATGACTAAGCACAAATAATGGGGTTAAAATTTTACGTAAAGTGGAAATTCAAGTCCTTATTGAAGTAAATCATAATAATGATCATACATTCTGCATTTTGTATATAATTTTCAATATCATCCATCAGTTGGTTAAGTTGGGCTCCAAAGTAATTATTCTCTCTTTTTTCCACTATGCATAGTTCTGAAAGAAAATTTTCAATTTTTTGTTAGCATTGTAATGATACTAATGACATTCTTTTGACAAGCTTACTAATGTATAGCATATATAGGTAGAGTTACAAAGTTCTGACACAATGTACTGTTTTTGTCAATAAATATATAGAATTAAAAAACAAAGTTCTGACACAATGATGTCCTTCTGTATTTCTATATTATATGTTGAACCTTTCTGGGGACCTAATGTTGAAATCATTTTTAATAATTAAGATTTTTCTTTGCACAATTCTTAGACTCAAGGAGAAGTGTGAAAGGTCTACAGACAGATGGAAAGACATGCGAACAAAGAGATCTAAAGGGATGGATAACAGGTATCAGAAAACTTACTTATTTGATTTTTTGGGTTCGATTGAGCTAAAATGACATAAGTCAACCGCGTCAGGTAGGATGTGACTGAACTGGATTCGTGTGTTTTGTTCTTGCAATGCTTAGTACATGGAGAAATGATACGTCATGACATGACGAAGTTGCAACTTGAGAATATGGTGAGATTTCACAGTTTATTTACTGTATGGATGTACTAAGTAAAATACATTTTTTCAATGTTTAATTACATTATTAAAGATATTACAATGCAGTATATTCAATTTTAATTATATATATATATATATATATATATATATATATATATATATATATATATATATATATATATATATATATTTAATTTAGATTTATTCTTTAAAAAACAATGGCCCATCCCCCGATGTAATGGGAAAAAACCTGTTTACTTATGTTGTATATAATGAGTGAACCCCCCCCCCCCCCCCCCCCCCCCCCCCCGAAAGAAACAAAAAACAGCAATTGCCTCTATGAGAGTTTTACCGAGTAAACGTTATGTCCATTGGTTTTCACACTTGATTTATAAATCATAAAGGTCTCCTTACAAGAAAAAACAAAATATCTTGGCATATAAACCAATAACTGGAATGGTGATTAAAATCCATTAAAGAAAATTACAAATGAAACAACGCATAAAATACCTATCATACGTACTCTGTTTTGGTACAATGACATATTTCTCCAGTTCAGTTACATTTTCAATGACAGTTACTATGCTTTCAGCGTCCATGTTTGCCATGACTTTCTCAATGTGTCCTTTAGCCTCAACAATCCCAGTAGCTCTTCCAACACCCACCGAAGCAGTCATTCCAAGTACCTACAAATATTGTCATATTAAAATTAAAAATGATAAAGATTTATCACCTAGAAGTAATACTAGTACTGATTAACTTGCCTTATTCAATAACTAAACTGAATAATATATAGTGAATAAAAGGCATAATTTTGATGATAAAAATTTTGAAATAACTTTATTAAAGGCATTATTTATTTAAAAACTGATGCAAAGATTTATAATACATTTCCTGAAAATGACATTCGAAGTTAATTGCGTCACAAAGATACATGTATTTTTTTCCAACTTGTTAAATTTAAACAAATGCATTTAATTTCACCCGTCAGTTATACTCGACAATGGAGAAGGCACATTGAGATATTCATTACGATTATACACAAGGACACTTATTGAATCTGATCAGTTATATCAAAAGAGTGTATATTGCCTTTTCTTCCTGCGCTCTTCCGAAGTGATGTTGAAAAGCTATGTCTCGTTAAATAAAAAATACAAAAAGCCCCCCCCCACCCCCCCCACACACACACAAGATTTTTTTAAAATAAATACTATGGCAGTGTTTATCTGTTTATCAAAGTCAACACTTACATTGATGAAACAATTCTTTGTGATTAACATAACACACGTAGATTGATATTTTAAATTGTTTAACTCAAATACGCTATATAGCATTTGAACACTCCAGTTGATTTGTCAAAGTTTTCAGTTTTTGAAATAGAAAAATCTTGTAAATTGCATATCTCAACGACATATACATCTAACTTTTGACTTTAATAATATGAAATTAATGTTAATGAACTGCAATCACATGTGAATATAACAAAACATATCTTTTATAAAGAGAGACATGATGAAGTACCATGGGAAGAGTCTTCTCTCTGTCCTGTAATTTGATGTCGAGGTACCTATTCATGATCATGTTGTAAGAATGGTTGTCGTTGGTATGGTGACATTCATCAAAGACCATCAACGAGAAATCGGTCACACTCACAATACCATCTCTGAGAGCATTCAACAAAATCTGGGCGGTCACCACCAGCAGATCACGCCTGTATATACAATGTGTTAATTAAACATTATCTGTCACAAGATGTCTATGTTAACATTTACTTCAAGATCAGCATTCGTGCTGATGAAGATATCTAAATAATTAAAGTTTGAAGTCAATAATATATCAGCTCGTGTAACAAATACACAATTTGGAAGAACTCACAATGGTTTCAAAGCTTTGTAAAGAATGATATGTAATGTTTGATTCACAAAGAGTAATTTTATAATGTTGAGATTGTGCAATGATAAGAAAAAAATAGCAATCAAATTGACATACCTTGCTATCCATTCATTCAGGGATTTCATTCTCGCATTCCTTTGAGATTCCCCAGTGATGACCTCGACCTTACACGGAAGATAGGTCATGCACTGCTTGCCTTGCTGCTCGGCAAGTGCACTCTGTTCCACCAGGAAAATCACCTTCGGATGTCTGATGGACTTGATGTTCTCCATGTGGTGCTGCCAAGAAATCCAAACCATATTGTTTGTTTGTAAATCTATTTTTTAATGTTTACAAAATCAGTTTAAAGGCAATTTGGCATACTTGGTAAACTTCTTTAATGAACTGGTCTTTAAAAGCTTTTGGTTAACACTATTTGTACGAATTACTGCTTGTACAAAGATAATTTATATGACGTTGTACTTTTATTATGACATTGAAATCTTTTTAAAAAAAAAAATACCAAAATCGATTAATTTATTTATTAGTAAACAAATGATAAACAATGGCCAATACCTAGAGAGACATTGGTACATCAAATGCACATGTTCTTGATTAATCAGGTTAAATATCTGCTTGAAGATGATTTCCCATCATTTGCTATATACTTACTTTATTTTTGCAACCCACCAAATTATCAATATTATATGCTAATAATTTTATTTGTTATTGCTTTGTCCTTTTAAGTTCCAGTTACATTTTTGTTATATCTTTATAATGTTGAGAGTTTATCTGGTGGACTTGAATGGTATCAATTTTGTCCAGTATCAAAGTTAATGATATGGAGGTGTCACGTGTTTATTTTGTGCCAAATTAAAAATTAAACATGCCTCATAGTTTTACGCTTACCTTTATAATATACAGTGCTACATGGGTTTTGCCACTCCCCGTTGGAGCTACAATAACAGAATTCTTGCCCTTTAATGACGGCCTAGCCAGCTCCATCTGATAACTTCGCAATTTCAGCTCCTTTACTGGACCGAAACTCTCCAAATCATCGTCAGAAGCATCCAACATTGATTTTACTAAATGGGTTATAAACGTATGATTAAATTAAATGTTGACCCTGATAATTAAGGTTCATGGATGTTAGGTTTTTTTTTTTTGCAGAAGGTAATCATAAGATTATTTCTAATCCATTTTATCATTTTTTTACACAAAATAACAGAATATAAAATTAGAAATGATATTAATATAGCAATTCAATTTAACTTGTAAAAAATCGTTTACTTTTTATAACGTTTTCCAATGGTAAACAAGACCACAGATTTGAATAAGAAAAAAATACATTTTTGAAATTAGATTCATATAGTAATAAATTCGGTGGAAATATACTATTTGTGTAAGTTGGTGTTCTGTTTCCTAGAAGAAAAACCACGTAAATTAACGACTTTTAGGGGGAAATGGCAAAGTGTTGAAACAAATAATTTTATATTGGCATATTTCTAGATTTAAGGTATAGAATCTAAGTGAAAATCATATATTAACATCAGATGTATATCTGTTTAAATAAAACTTATATACAAAGTAAAATTTTAGTGCTAATGTAAGGAAATCGATTTAGGCTCTTAATATATCAATCCTTTCATCATTCAATTTTATTTTAATGCTTTTTCATATTACATATATTTTTAAATAGATGTAAATGTGAACGCAAGTTTCATTGATCATGCATCAGCCTTTTCATTTAATGTGCCATTAACATTGTTGAAAAAAAGTATGAAAGGGTGCTTTTTTAATCCCTTTTAGTGATATGAATGCCTTATTGCCAAGTAAAGTGAAATATTTATATATAAAAAAATAAATATATTCACATAAACATGATAATAAAGAAAACAATTTTCATTCACTTACTAAAAGTTCATGATTAATGCATAATTAATTCATGTTATGTAAAAAAAAAAACCAATGGAATATAGTTAAGCGAGAGAATAAGAAATATTCATACCGCCCTGATAATAATTTGTATACTCGTTGCGAAGAAGAGTGTAAAGTTTCTTTCAATATGTAATCACTAAAAATCAAAAGGTGTTGAAATTTGCAAATTGCATTTTGAACAAGTTTGTGTAAAATTACCAAGTTGTTTGATTCTGTTCTATTTGAATTAGGAGATTATGACTTGAAGATAATATCATATTCTTGAGATGTAGTGAAAATGACAAGAATAAATATTAATAATTTTCACAAAAATTTTAAATAGGAATATGCGTCACCAGTCGTTGCATAAAACGAAATTCATATATCTGATGTGAAATTTCTAAATAGAGTTAAAATGTTAATTTTATCGTGGACGATTGCTCCGTGGACATACGGAAAAATGCAATTTATGTGACATTATAAATACCCTTCTGAGTTTCAGATATGACAATAACGTAAAAGATTCTCACTGTATTATTGTGCAAACGTATGATCGATTTCATTTATGTTTTTTTACTTTGAAACACTGAAAAATATTACTAAAACTTTACCTTCGTCGTCCAGCATTTGGCAAATTCTATTTACACTACTATCGCTATTCCCCTGGAGGCATTCTGTATCATTATCCATGTAAGACTGTACCCCTCTGTTGGCTGTGGTCAACTTCAACATATCATTTTTGAACTGCAAGCTTCGGTCGTCTTCCACAAGCTTCCTTTCAGACAGCTGGGTGTCTACTGATTCCTCAATTTCCCGGATCAGTTTATCTATTGATATAGATTCCATACTCTCTTCCAAAAAGTTTCCATTCTTATTTGTCACTGATTCGGAAGCATTAAATGTTTCTGTTAAAAAACACACTAAAATCTGATGCTTTATTTCATAAAAAATAATCACATTTGAATTAAAACAACAGCACCAAAAATCAAATCAAATTCTTCTTAAGTATCTTGTGAACTGAATTTTAAAGGTATAGATTCTTTGCAATTTTAAGATGACTAAATTAAGTCAATATATTTGAGATTTATTGAGGATATGCAGATCTTGTTGTGTGTTTCTGTAGACATGTAAATTCTTGCTTGCAATGCCCATTCAAATTGTTATTATGTTTTAATGCTAAACATCTTAATTACTAGTAGATGTTTTCATCAATATCGAATACTCTCCACAACAACAGTAAAGGTTATAAATTATCACTTTTTTGGTGCTCAGAGCCTTTGTACAGTCATTTTATCCCCCAATCCCTATTGCCCTTTCTATTTTAATGGGAAAATGCTTGCAGATTAAGTTATGAAACACTTCATTTTGGTCTAATCTCAATTTCAAAGTGCTTGAATGAAAAAAAAAAATTAATGTCTTACACTAAAGTCTTTTTGATTTGCTATTTTACATCAAATACAGATCCCTTTAGGCATCACAAAGTACCCTGTTTTAAGGTTCTTAGAGGTTCCTTAAATAATTTTTTTGTTTCTCATTTTCAAAATAGTTGCTTTCTTGTATTTATGTATTTTATCAGGGACCGATGTATTCAATTTCTTAATAGTAAATTGTAAATAAATCAAAGCGGTTACAATACAAGAAAAGATGATTGAAATTTTGAAATATTATCAATTTTATGAGTGAACATGTTTGAAATTATATAATGAGATATCCATATAAGTCATTCGTTTGTACACCTTTCAGAAGTGGCCTTCTCCGTTTACTTGAATCATTCTCAAATCATTCACGTTGGTTGTTTTGGTGTATAATGTTATAAATATAAAGTGCTACACCGATTTCATCACAGTTTACCGCGTTTCATATTGAGAATCAGGATACTTGTAATGTGTAATGGATTTGACTCCGATACTCCACATTTCGACAATCTGCCCCTCCTCCTTTGGAAGTGAAATTCTTATCTATAGGGTACCAGCATTACTTAAATTGAATTTTTTGTATTATAGCATGCTTCAATAAATTAAAAAAAAAAACCCCATAGAATTCATTTTTTTTAATGTTGGTTTTAATTATTTATTTCTACGAGCTTTGAAACTTCATTGTACCCCTTTCTTGAATCATTACGTCGTGATTTGAAAAAAAAACCCCATATCTACCATATGTCAAGGAGCCTTTGAAGGCGTTTTCATATAGACTACATGTATTTGGTTACAAGTATTGAGAAAATAAAATAAAACACTTACCCGTATTTTCATTCTTTCTTTAATACCTCCACTTTGAAAGGGGCCTGACAATTTGTTTGATCAAAGCCCCTCATTTAATGTTTTTTGTTTAAATCGACCCAGTATTGGAAGTTGAAACGAAAATGAAACAAGAGGATTCATGATTTGAACAAATTTGAATCTAAAATATCTGATGATGATCCACATAGGTATCAATTTCTCTGGCCAAATGGGTTTTGAGAAATAAGATTTTTAAAGATGTTTCCTTACTAATTCTTAAAATTTTGAGCCCCCCTCCCCATTGTGGCCCCATTCTACATCTCGGGATCATGATTTGAACAAACAACATGAGCCAACACTACATAAAAAGGTTCTCACATAAGTTTTAATTATTTTGGATAAATGGTTTTTGAGATGAAGATTTAAAAAAAAAGATTTTCCCTTACAAATTGTACGAAATTGCCCCCCCCCCCCTAATTGTGACGCAAATCTACCCCTGGGGATAATGATTTGAAAAAACATGAATCTACACCATCTTGAAATGCTTTAATATGAATTTCGACTTTTCTGGTTAAATGATTCTTAAGAAGAAGATTTAGAAGATTTTTCCATTACAAATTATTAAATAAAAATTCAACTCCGATGAAGTTTCCATGAGAGACGTAAAATTGAAACGTGTGTCTTTATCGTGCCAACTATTATTAGTACTGCTAACTTGGAACCTCAATGCATATGTATCACACATATGTATCACAGGAAAAACAATTCATATCTCTTAGTAGTGTTTTTACCGTCAACACAACACAACAGTGTAAGAGAAAGAACAATTTTAATCTGAGGGCTCGAGATAACAAGACTGGCACTTAACTTAGAATTTGAAATTCTGGAAATAACATTTGTAAATCAAACATTCTAAAGGCCTTGAACAAAAAATCAAATGTTGTTCATTTGTTAAAAATTTAATTTTCTATTGTTTCCTTCATCGTTCATTTAGGTGAATTCATTCTTTCTAATTGCGGTTCTTAGTGTCAGATGTTTTTTTTAACTTTCGTTTTTTTTATAAAGGAAAAATATAAAGAAGATAAAAACATTATCAAAGAACTTTCTTGTGTTAACTTAGATGTATTTCTTTCTTCAAAACTGATACAGGTAGTACAATGAAAGGATATGGCAAATGAACATAAATACATGGATAAAACATGATCACTGTTTCAAAATCATGTTTCTTTTATCATTTACTGTTTCATCAGATGTCTGTGTATCATGCGGTCTTTATGTGTTCTGATGAGTATGCTAAATGTGTCTTAGTTAAAAATGGTAGAAAAATCTATGTGCGTTTTGATGCTCCAACAAACAATCACCAATTACATGTACATATAAAGAATTCTGCATACATTTTTGCGCCCACTGTGTTTAATGGGTTAAGGAAAATATAGAGTTGATATGCTGTTTAGGATGTACATTCTAGCTTGCAGGCAAAACTAACTAAAGATGTCTTTACCAGAGTTACTGAATTACTGTTAAAAACTAATTTACTCGATTTACTGCTTGCTTGAATAGAGAGTAAGTTGTTTGAAAATTTTAAAATTACCATTTTCCGTTATCTCCAGGAAATCTGAACTATTTTCATAGCCTTTTTGATCCTTTATTTCTCTTTCTACAATTTAAACGAAAACATCAACATTAATTAATCAACATTACACGCATATACTACTTGTGAAATTTGTCTTAGCAAGGCATTGGCGATAATTGCATCCTTTCCAGTTTTCTAAAACACCAAAAGTAGAAATGTTCAGAATAGATTAAGTGTTTGTTATATGTATGGCGGTCGGGTTTCAATACTTTTGTTGAAAAACTTTTGCATTCTTTGTATTGTAATAAAATTTGTTGATACTTGTAATCTGTTTGATTTACTTAATTTACAAGGGAATAATCTTTATGTGGCCTGTTTATACTTAATGATTGAAATGGAAAAATTTTATTAATGCAATAAGAGATATCATTAGATTCATTAATCAACTAAAACATTAAAGGATTAAAGATCCATTAATATATGTATCATTTTAATTTTTTTTATCTCATACGTGTGGTGTATACTACCCGTGTGATAAACCTTTGCTTTATCAAACGGGTGATGCTTTATCAAATACTTCCGGTCCGGACTATTTTTGACACAGCCCCTCGCTTCAACGCTTCAGTGACCTATTTTCGAAGACTTGCTAGTATTTTCCATATAGCTATATCTACGTCCAAAAATTGATTTAAAATGGATTTTGTCGAAGATTTAAATTACAAATATGAAGGAAAACACATAACTGTGAAGTTTATAAAACTGCAAATCGCGCTACCTATCAAGGAGTTCATTCTGACGACGCAATTTTATGAAAATAGAACGCTTTGGTTGTGTTTCTATACAAGAACTTACCGAAATAATATCTCCCAAGACTTTTATTTCACCAGCAGTAAGCATCCTTATTCAATATTGTCAACTTCGAATCATTAGGCTAGTGTTCGTTTTATAAAACATCAACAACTGTTCCTCGTTCGAGTCAATTCAAACTAACGAGCATTCACAACTTAGTGTATGTCAACAAACTTCATTATTCAAGTCTTCTGATCAGGATTTCCATTTAATTAAGTGATTAAGCTCTAAGAAAAATTATTTAGAGATAAACAATTATTTCAAGGTTTATTTCAGTGAAACTTTACAATAGAACAGTTATATTTATCTCCGAAATGACGTACTCAATTGTATTGCGCAAGGTCACAATAACCGCATAACACAACGTTGCATAATCGTTTAATCTTTGGAAAAAAAAAATCAATTCGGGTCATATAATGGGCTGTCTCAAAAGCTTCATAATATAAATCAAATTGTATGAGATAAATAGAACATCTATAATTGTGTGATTTTATATTTGCTTTATCCAACACGTTGAAATGGTTATATTCGCTCGGCAAGCCTCGCGAATATATACACCATTTCAACTCGTTGGATAAAGCAAATGTAAAATCATACAATATAGATATCCTCTATATATCAAATGAGACTCTCCTTTAAATATATGTATACGTCTTCTACTTCAGGTGATTAAATTTAAATTCGTCTAAAGATCACCAGCACTTTCCAGCTGTTTCAAAAACAATTATGTTGATTTCAGATATAATAATGTATGCATGTACGTTTAATTTTGACGTAAAATAGATGAAAATAAGGAAGCGCTGCAAAAAATGGGAACTCTTTTTCAAATCATTAACCTGCCGGAAAATCAAAATCCTTACCCTCCAAAAACGACGGATCTATCTCCATTACTAAATCTTTGTATTCATGCTTACAGAGAACTTCTAAAAAAATTGTGTACCAATCTTTGTTACATCGCCATATATTATCAATGAGTACAATGGTTGCTGGTAGCTCTCCTTTGTTTTTTTCCGCACGTTTCACTGCTTCAAACATCTCCCTGTTCAAAACTTGTTTTGAGAACAAATCAACAATAATTTCGCTAGGTTTCAACTTTTTATATAGCTCACATGCAAAAACGTCAATCAGACGTCTCTGCGTTGTGTAGATCTCTTTGTCGATAACGTCTTCTTTCTTCAAAACATTTGCAACATACATGAAATCTGAAGTAAAATGACAAAACATTAGTGATAATATTTTAGATAAACATTTATATTTCCTTATTGGTTGTTTTATCGGTATATTGAAGAAAATTGCACTTAGAAAAAATCATAATTTCCTGATTTTTCGGGGAAATGTCTATACAGGTAGGAACCAAAAGTTTTGTTTGGTTAAGATCAATTATTCAAGGAGCAAGATTAAATTTTTGTAGCACAAATGATGTTGTTTTATTATTTTGTGATTTAAAAATTTTGATTATTCATACTAATCCAAAGAGACCAATAATAAAATAAGTATAATATGACAACGGTAGATGTACCTGCATCTTTTAAAGCATCAACAAAGCGATACCATCGATCAGGATGGTTAACTTTCCTTCGCAAATTTTCCAAAAACATTTCCATGCCAGCCTCTGGTCCTTCATATTTTGATTTATTTTCAATCTTTCGCCTTTCTCCTGTATCAGTAAAACGTATCACTATAAAAATGATGTCAGAGAGAGAGAGAGAGAGAGAGAGAGAGAGAGAGAGAGACATTTTAGGGATACAGGAGGATTAACTATGTTTAACTTTTAGTTATATATTGTAAAATCCTAATATTGAGAAGCTTTTTCGTGTAGTACGTGCGCATGCTATTCAAAGTGCTTTTAGTTTTTGATCTTTAATGTCTGACTAATGTGGAAAACAGTAGATAAACTATATTTTAGCACTAAAAGATATACTAGTGATGTTATAACTTAATTTTTAATATTTTCTCGAGGTAACATACACATATGTTATTCTTGGCCTTATAGAAAACATAATAAGCTTTCATCAAGATTTAGATTTTACAGAAACATTATGAAATCTCTGAAATATCTGCAGTTTTGGTGTGTTTGTTTCATAGCAGCAGCAGTTCATTGGTTTTATGCTATATATTTACATAATATAAGCCATAAAACCATGTGTGCTGAATTTGTTAATAAAGATTTTTTGATATATCATCATATTGTAAATTTTAATTTAATTCAAGTAACAACACTAACTTAAAAACGTCATTCATACAAATACATGTAAAGCATATATCGTTTATACAATTAAAAAAGAAATTACACCTACAAAAAGACAAACTGGTACCTTGATCATCGATGATGTCCCTCAGTCGAGGAAGTAAGTGACAACACTCCACACATTTAATTATCATCGATTTGTACAACTGTATGTAAGATGGAAACCCACCACCGTCTTGCCGAAGAGAAGAAACTTTACTCGTATGAGTGTCCAAACTTTTGTATCTTTCATCAGATTTCATTGAGCGAATTCTTGCCCCTTGGTTTATTACAAAAGAAGCCTTTGCCATCTCTTTTCTAAATCATCTAACTCAAAACATCTTCATGAATTGATAAATCATTGTAGAGAGAATGCACCGGACTTTTTCATCCTTTTTCAAGTTGGATACTTGAGCTGTCCGATTATAATATACTCCTGATGCAAAGGCAATTAGATAAATCACAGAATAATTTCCATTATAGAATCAATATGTCTGAAGGTTAGGATTAAAATTTGTTGTTTGGACTCTCAAGGATCGAGAAACTAAACGAAATTAAATACCTCTTTTTAGAAGCTAAATCATTACTCATTCATATCATTTTCAACATATTTTCAAAGAAGAAAGAAAATAGTTATGACATCTTTTAATTTGACTCTTTCTTTTCTTTCAGACTCAATTCTGCCTCGTTTAGATCTACATCTCTTATGAACTTTACACAAGTATCTCAGTACTAAATACATTCACGATCTACCATCAAAATGAGCAGTCATAAATAGCCTGAAAGGGAGTTTCCAAATGTATATTTAGACTAAAGTATTTATACCCCTAAATATAGCCATGCACAGAAATTACAACCTGTCTATAAATAAACCTCGAATTGTGCAACTCCAGATTTATACCATTTTAAATTTATATAGAAATTGGATATAGTTCTTTCATATCTCCAAAAAGAGAAATAGTTATTCTTACTAACATATAATAGTTTACATACAACAAATATGGTGACAAAACTGTGTAATTTACTAGTCCTACCTTACATCCATGGCATCAATATTATGGTATAACATAACACTTTTAGCCATTGGATAGTCAGGAATGTCATACAAACACTCTGCCACTACTCTACTTCAGGCAAAGCAGAACCTGCAAAAGATTGGAAAATGAATCAAAGCAGGGACTCAAAATGGTGTTTCAATCCTTGTGATTTACATGTATATATATATATACAAAGAGGGTGGTATTTACCTTTTAGTTATTTTTAGTAACTTATTGATTATGGAATTTCCTGGATTTCAATTTGTTTCATTTTCGAAATTCATATGTGTGATATTTTGTCTTTGTTTCATTTCTATATTTAATATTCAGTCTGTAAATAACAATAGACAATACAGTTAAAATACTTCTATTAGTTTTGATATCATGTTTGATGAAAACATGAATATGATATATTATGCTTAACAATTTACTAAGTTTCTTCTTTCTTTTCATTTTAAATAGGTTCATAATAAATCTGGCCCCGACTTGAGGAAAGTTGGTGACGGTGTGACCTGCAGGAACAGTTGATCGTAACACTGTCAAATAATATACCCGGACAATGCAAAATCATAATGGTTAAATTTTGTTTAATTGATGATTCTCACGTCACAATAAACATGGTCTGCCTAAAAGTTTTCCAACTTTAGTGTTTAATAAAAATAATAGCTTAAATTCTTTTAAGCTTTTTCAGGACATACATATATGGTTTACACGGTGAAAACGTGTTTTAAATCGTCATTGTTAATGAAATGTAAGCAAAGTAGAACACACACACACACACACACACACACACACACACACACACACACAATGGCAAATAAAATACGTGGAAAAAAAGACATATCATTATAAATCAAATATTTAAATTAATGGACGTGAATTTTTTTTTTACTAAAAATAATAATATTTACATTCTACTGTGTGTTTTTTTTTAATTAAACTATGTGATCTTTAAATGCCTCTAAATGCAACAACCGAATCACTGCGTATGAATTTACATGTAATTTACATAAGTAGTTCCCAATCATTGATTTCTATGTTATCGGTTTAAAAGTATATTTCAAACATGTTGTTAAAACTTTATATTTTACAATTATTTAACACTAAAGTTAATTCTTTTGTTAAAAAGCAAACTTTAAAGAGTTTTTTTCATGGATTTCATTTACAGGCTCATCTCAACAGTCTAGATGATAACCAGTTTGAACCGGTTTTAGAAAACAGCTGTTCTTGTTATTAATTTACTCCCTCCGTGATCTGCAATTTATACCGATTTATGTAATAAAATAATTGATTTTATCAATAAGGGAATGTAAATATAAGCATTGAATGATTTATTTTTCAATAACTGCCATCAGTTGAGCAGACAAATTATCATAACGCGCTAACACGCGCTATTAAATTTGTCTGCCCACCTGACGGCAGTTATTGACACGACGACGTCAAAAATAAATCATTCAATGCTATAACAAACAAATCACATGGACAACTTATTTTTCTAAATATGTTTTAGTATGTTTTGTTTATTGCATTCATAAAATCAAAATCAATCTTTGAAAGTGAGAAGACAAAATTTCCTCTCGTTCTTCAACTGATATTGAGGTATTGTAACCGATGTAGAAAGTTAGCTATTTGCTTCCTTATCGTGGCATCAGGACTGTTTTTTTTTATTTTCTAATACAAGCACTATACTTTGTAGAAATATTTTGAAAAAAGAAAAAACGTTTTGTAGGAAAACATAATCATGTTTATGCATGAATCCACAAAATATCCGAATAATCTTGAACATATTTTTTATTAACTGATTACATTATGATACGTAACTATAAACATTTATACTTTAACAATAAACAAAAGAAAGTCAAACATGAAATATCATTGCAGGATACAGTTTCAAATTAAAAAAAAACCAGAAGAAGGGGTTTTGCTATTGCATAAACGGGATAGAGAAAGAGTCTCTACCAAAACAAACAGTCTAGCTAGTAGACTTGAGAATTGTAACAATTCGGTTGATTTAAAAACTAAAATAACCAGGTACGCATTATTGATTTGTTGTAAAAATCTTTCTAATTTAAGCGCCCATATCTCTATAAAAACATATATTTAGTTTCTTAAATATAAGTAACTTTCTTTCGCATGAATCTTTTAAACTGAAAATGTCTGCCAGGCGTTTTTAGTGGTTGCCTTTCTTTGAATGCACATCGAAACAATGTGCAGTTCATATAAGGTAAATCATGCTTGTAGACCCTGACAATTAATCCATAAAAGTCAATAGTGATATCGCTGCATGATCTACTGCAATATTTGTATGGAGCATGTTTAACGAAATGACCTGATATTGCTTATATTGTGTATTAGGACCATTTTGGTAATTTGATCAAACATTCAAACCGTATGATTGTAAGCCATTTGAACATGGTCAGAGACTTTGGATACTTTGTTCTAATTTTAAACGCATCTCTTTTTCGATATCAGCCATGTGGTGTTTACTGAAAAAAAACCCTCGTAATAATTTGTTATTTGTGCCTTCATAGTAAGTGAATGTTAACCTTTGAGGCCAGAATCAATACCAGTTTAACCCATAATTTTGATGCGTGAATATACATCGTATCATTTCATGGTTTTGGTTAATTCTTTTGGCGTAATAGCAGGAGGAACGAAAACTCCAGCTTGCATATCAGGGTATGATATGAAAAAAATAGTTCATATGAATATTCGCCAATCATGCATTTTTGCATCATACTATCTGTATCAGATCATTCTTCAACCTACCCCGTAAATAGTTTTTTTTAAAAATCAATATTTATACCAATCATCTTGTTGTACGATTATCAAAAAACAAAGATCAAAACTTGCGTTTTTGTTTGATTTTGACCAATTTGTCAATACGAGAATTATCATGACATTTCTAAACATATGGCGTTTCACACGTTCAATGCATGCACTATTCACTTCCGGAGACACAGCCTCGTGCACAGATTCGCCTTCGCCATTCTTCTGAGGCGTTCTGTCGCCTATTTAGAATGGATGGTGGGAAAGTTGACAAACAGAAGTCCTGTCTGAGTAAAAGGTCGGTAAAAGAGAAGGGCATGTTTAAGATGAGTAACCTGTTCAAATGTGTTTTATCGATTATGACCTGTCCTTCATAAATAATTATAAATCAATGTCATTTTATAAAAATAAAAACATCATTCATTTATATTGATATTTAGTTTAATAACAGCTGATTTTACTTTAACTTGACTCACGAATTCGTTTGTTGTCTCCTACAATTCTTTTGTTGTTTTAACAGTGACCATGGTTACTGATATTCATTACATAATCAGTGGCGGATTCAAGGAGGGTGCACCCGACGCCCCCCCCCCCCCCCCAAAGAAAAATTTGTCGAAATAAAGTTAAATCACATTCCTTCTGGCAAAACAAATGTACAAATTGCAAGTCTTAATTATCAACTTTTTGGAAATTCGTGGGATTTCTCTACATTAGACTAATTTCAACGGAGTAATATGAAGAAAACCCGTGGGTACAGTAGAAAGGCCATTTTAGTTACGCTCTTCTTGGGTTCAAATGTGACCAGTCACCCACTTATAAGTAATTGGTTATACTAGCTTCTGTTTATAACGATTCTTCCATGTTTATTATGATACAAACTCTCATCGTTAACTTTTTAAAACTTCATTTACATCGTCTCATTGAACTAGGTTTTTTTTAAACTGATTAATTTACAGCCATTCGTAAGGAAAAAAAGGAAATGTTTCTTATATTTCTGCAAGGCATATGGTTTTGATGGGACTGCTGCAGGTCTTAAATTTACAAACCTTTAAAATTTTAAACAATTGTTTTACTTTTAAGTATACTCCCGAGAAGAAATATCTCGAAAGTCTAAATTTAAAGACTTCATTTTTACCCTACAAAATCTCTAGGATCCAGGAGCTTCCGGGGGCTTCACGCTGTTTCTTATCTAATACAAAGCTTAATTTAATTATTAGAACTCTTGTATGATATATTGTAATCCTATGTATGGTTTATAGTCATGTGCATTTAAAAGAAGATTATCTTAGAAATAGGCTCAACTTTAAAGAAAGCCACAATATACAATCTTTTATTATCAAGATCCCTGCTATTATTATTATGGAGTGCATGTATAACACAAAAATACAACACAATAGTATTGAAATAAACACCAAAAAATTGAGTACCTTTGTTTTCTTTCCTTTTTTTGAATCAGAATTTCTCATGTGATATACATTGAATTCATGCTATGATAAGATTAATTCCTATTCTCTAGCTTTTGAAGAAAATCAAGTCAAATCAATCCAAAAAGCTATCGAAAAAATAGTTTTTCAAAGGTTTTTATCTAAGGTAAATCTTACATGTCACTTTTATAAGGTTACAGCGCATATAATTTGATTATAATTTGAATTTAGTAATAATATACCATTTTATCAGCCCAGAAAACTAATTCTATTGTAAATAAAAACATTTTTGGCAACAAATTTTGTAATAATATACTTGTATGTGTTTTAAGATAGTTATTTCATGTTGCAATACAATCAATAAGAAAATCAATTTAAGATCAATAAACAGATAAGTTTTATTGGGAGCTATATTTTTCTTACGGAAGGTTTTATTTTTTTTTTTTAGGAAAGCTATACATTTTAAAGTCATGCATTTTAAAAAAAAATTTAACTGCATTTGATACGACTTTGAAATGCAGGCAAACTATTAATTTCTGATGCGTTAGATTATATTCTGTATGTTCTTTTTAAAAATGTGGAACTCAAAATCAGCAAGTTTAATAAACTTTTAGCGTTAATTATAAATCATGCAATCATGTAGAAAAAAAATCAAGCAAATTGTTGCAAGAATTCTACCGTTGAAGCCCTCTTTCTTAGTTTGACATAATTACAAACAACATTCAGTTTATAATAATAGTTGTATGAAATGTATGAAATGATATTCAGACCAATAATTGCAGAAGTATGTGTTATTTGAATTCAAAGTCTTAATATTTTTATTATTTTAGACAAAAAAGAAAACACATATGACTATTAAAAATTTTAATAATATTAACAAACAAGTAATCAATAAATACTCCATACTGTATTGAACATTCAAAATAAATACTTTGCTGATCAACAGCCATATAAATTCTCGAGCCAGCTCGATGATTTTGTAAAACTAAAAATTATGTAAACGCTGTTCATGCAAAAATATCAAAACAACAAAATGAATATGATGTACAATGAAACAGCAAGCATGGGCAATCGGGGCAGAAATGCCGCTACTTTTTTTGGTCGTCGAACTTTGTGGAAAGCGGTTTGTTGAAGAGCAGAGTCTTCGACCAGTAGCACTATTTCAGACAAGCAATAGTGAAATCCAGTAGTTGTCAATGGTGTGACGGAAGCTATCTAGAGAGAGAGCATGGTACCCTGTGTTCGAAACATAAGCACGACAGTTGTTGTTCATCTTTACTGTAGATTCCTTTACTATCTTAAGGCGAATCGTCCCAACCTGTAAAGAGAGAGAGAGAGAGAAACTAATTAAGTTGATTGAAATCACCCACATACAGCATTAAGCTACCAAGTTACCATTACTGCTAAATAAATTCTTCTTTAAATGGACATCGCAGGTCACACTAGCAGATTTGTTCTTAAAGACTGTAATTTGGCACTAAAGGTAAATGCCAAATTCATTTATTGACGTGTAAGGCTCTAAAAGATAAACAGAAAGTCTCCCCTCAATAAATAGCCAAGGTTACTATGTGCGGGGGTGATGACAAATGGTCGCTAACTATGTCAACAAAGGCTGCCTATCTGCGATGGATTGAAAGGGTCATCCAGTAAATAGTGTGTACGCCCTAGAGTGTCATTTCTCCGAGAGTTTAACATCTCTAGAGTCACTAACGTTTACTAACTCATCAGATAATCCACGATTCAATAAAGGTTTCGTCAATTGCCTTTGTAGATTAGTGGCAGCAAGTTTTCCTTTTCTGTTTGTTCTCCTTTAAACATGGCATTGATTTTATTGCAGAATACGAGGAGTTTTTAAATTTTGATAACAACTTCAATGCACGTAGTAATGCAAGATTTGTAATGTGACGTAAATATTAAACGTTGTTTCGTCACACTGTCTGGGATGGTAACAGAACCACTTCAATCAGAAACATTTTTGAATGAGTGTTAAAATAAAATATTTTTAAATTTATTTTTTTTTTTTTGCATTGTTACATATAAAATCATGCAAATACCTACACAAAATATATTTACAAAGCAATTAAATCCGAATTAACAAACAATATTAATACAAAAAATGAAATCTGAATTTTTGAAAAAAAAAATGTAAATTACATATCTATACAACATCATGCATATTTCTATGAGTGCACCGCATAATAATTTTCATCGTATATTTTATATTGCGCAATTGAAGTTTATTTGCGATGTTAGATTTGCATAAGTCATGTTTGATTTAAGGGTTTTCTTCCGTTTCTATTCTGACGACAAAAAACATCTTTCAATGTGAGGGAAAAACGGATTTATGGTATACGGTTTTTTTTAAAAAACTATTTCTTTATATTATGTTTAATAATGTTATATTCGGTTTGTACTTCTACAACAAAATTTAATTTTAAAATAAACAAAATAATATTGAAAATAACTAGTAAGTATATTGCCAAATTATCACGGAAAAGGAAACCAATATCTATATATCCTACGTATATAAAGAAGAAATTATATATAAAAAGATTGTGATTCCCAAATCAAATTAAGCTTCATTTGCTTATACTTGTAACATAAATAAAAAAAAAACCCACTTGCATATCAAATTGTTTTAAAATAATTATTGTCATAGTAATGTTGATAAGATCTTTTAATTTAGACAGATTTTTAGAATCTGCATTAATAATTCAAATTAGATATAAAAGAAAAAAGAATTATGATATTGTCCGTAAATTCACATATATGCATAATGTAAAACTTTATTTATAAACTGTATGTACATGTATTTTATTTTTGATGGAAAGTTGTACATATGCAAAATGTTACAACCCAAACATCGACACTTGAAATATTGATTTGAATGTTTCTTTTTAGAACATGTGAAAATTCCATTTTATATTTTTAGCTATTACAAAATCAATTCAAGATTGTTATCTTTCAACGTATTACGAATTGCTACCATTGAATACTGCATTCTTCAGCAAATTTTTTTCACTTGTTGTATCATGAACATTTAAAAATTTGAAAATACCCGCATTTTTTATACTTAATATGTAAATGATTTAGGAACCCTTTTAAACTATTGCCCATCAACTTGGTAAGCTTATAAAGAAAGATAATAATAAGCACTAGACCATATATACTGGTTGTGTAAAACGTATGCATTTATAAGTATTTTAAGAAAATTAGAAATTTGAGACACCTATAAAGCCACTGCACAATAGTTTATTACCTATTAAGTTAGGATAGCAAAGTTTGATTTCTGTGTACAAATGAAAGAACTTTGCACATCAAATCAAAATAAAGCAATTTTTTATTTAAAAAAAAATGACTTTTAAATGATAACGAAATCAAACAAGCCATTTACATAACATACCACTTTTTCCAAACTCGTCGAAATTCTTTGGCGTTTTGCATCAAGTTCAGTAATTTTCTGCTGTTTTCTCGAATTTGATCTTGCGTCTTTCGTCTTTGAACTTGGAGCGTTCTCCCAGGAACACTTCTTTTGTATGTTGGTCGTTCTCCTTTTGCTATGCATACTTCAGAACAGAAGATGTCAATAAAACAGCAGGAAACTCGAAATCCTTCATGTCTTTTAATGGCTCTAAGTTTTTTCCACGATTTTGAAGACATAGCGACATGCAAGCATGCAAAGATAACCAGAGACAATTTCCAGAAGTTCATCGTTATGGTAATGATACTGGCAAAACGAACCTGAAATACTATTTCTTTCGTGTAATTCACAAGTTATATAGTATTCAAACGAGACTATCGGTATTTATACTCTGTAACTAACATTTCCGGCCGAAATTCCCTTATACGGTTAAGTAGGAGGGGCTTCAGTGTGTACTTGGTATTTTCATTGGAGAACAAACAAACCCAAACTGCTGCTCTTTATGTGTTCAAATCAATTCCCTCTTATCAGAAGTGATTAAACAATGTACCACTAATTGAATCAAAATACACGCGTTCGATAAATTTTCTGTGAAATTAATTTCAACGTCAAAAGAATCAAAGAGCCTGCCAAGTTTGAAAAAAGAATCACCATTCTAATATAGCAAATCGGTATTACAAGAGGCCTCCCCGCCAAGAATTTTATTTGGCCTTCGACGAAACATTTCAAATATTGCGGGGGTGTTGGGATATCTTAAGATTTACGATGCCTATTTAATATGAGGATTAAATGATACCAGTTATTCATTTAAAAGCGGTTATCAGTTTCCAGAGTATGGTAGCTGGGTGTTTCCTCAGTGAAGATGTATTAAATCTTTTATGAACGTCCTGATGCGACAACTCGGTATTAATTCATTTATGTCTGTATTTACTATCAAGAGCAGCTAAACATTCTTCTTTTCTTTTTTAAAGAAATATAACTTCAATGACGTAATAAAATGTCCTGAATCTAGACAGATCAATCCCCCTTCTGTTTCATTCTAGAACTGCGGATAGAATGCAAATGATGACATGCTAGTAATTGAAGTGAAATCTGTTATTTGTATTTTTCTGTTTTAAAATTACTACTGGCTATATCATTTTTAACACATGATCTCGGTATAATAGAATTTTTCTTTTTTCTTGCTCTTTACATTTCATCATGATATATATTATAGTTCTGTTTTATCAAATTAAATGACACTAGCTACTGAATTTTATTTATAGTGTTTGATAAAGTCAAAAATCGTGATTTCTTATAACTTAATAGATTGAAAACAAAACATATTTGTAAAGATTTTTTGATACCTTTATGAAAAGAATATTAAACAAAAATTCATAAGCATAAAGATATTTTTTTTCCTACATTTTAGAAAGTGAACAAACAGATTTGTCTAGATAATTAAAATTCTCAATAAGCAAGCTGTCGACAGATAAATTTGTATTACGTTTTAAATATTACACGCTAATCTAAGAGACCCCCTGCTGAAGACCATTTGGCACAACTATTTGTTGTCTGTATGTCTGGTCAACCTGGTTTCTTAGGGAGCTAGTATTGTTTTGAGAAAATGTCACTAGGCTGGACGAGACGGTATTTTAAAAGGCTGAAGTATCAAGTGTTTTTACAATTCCACTCAACGTTTCTTACGGTAATAAGTCTTATATTAACCTATTATTTTGTTACCAATAATAAACTTTTCAAGGAGAACTCTGTAAAATGGATTTTTTTTAAAGTAAGTATAGTAAGCTGCTAAACTCAAGTAGTGTTATTTGCATATACCACTGAAATAAGGAAAGAGAGTGTTGCAGTTCCTATGCTATTTTTACCTAAAGGAGTTGCAGATAAAATGGAAAAATCAAAGTAAAAGAACTCGATGTAAATCTTTTTACATGCATCTTTGTACATAAAGCATTGTAGAATTTTATCTGGAGTGTTAGTACTGACTTTTATAAGACCATGAAATAAATTTGAAAATGGTTACACACACAAATGTGGCAGATTTCGCGCTTTATAAAAGGGAAATCCTCATTGTTGTGAAAAACTGCCTCCTTGAAACAAAATTAGTTTAATCTTAACGTTTAGAGTAAGACAACTTCTTAAAAACTGCCATTTCCGATTTTTGTTTCAAAGAGGCATATTTTTGAAAAATCTAACTTTTGGAAAAAATCATTGATACCTTTGAAATCCAAAAACGCTGTGTTTTAAAAATATCTAAAGTTATGTCTAGAATAGTCGAGCGGTTACGCCGTTAGAATAGATTGCAACCGACTCCGACTGTTTTTATTGGGTTCGAATCCCGGATCAGTTGGAATTTTTTGATACATATTTCTATTAATCACATGAAAAGGTAATGTATATAGATAATCTAAGAATGTCAGATTGAAGTTATTAAAACGTACGCTTGTCAATGTAATATTAATATATTCTGTAAATCTTGCTTAAACATTTATCTCAAATAAAAATTATATTTGATAGGATTTTCTACATGTAACATAACAACTAACACGGATAGTTGTATTGATATGGTGATGTTTTAGAACTTCCAAATATTGATTTCATTAAAGATGTGTGATGAAAGAAGGGGTAAACGACTTAAATAAGTAGTCTGGATGGTCAACAAATTAACCATCAGATCTGTCTCGAAATTTTATACATTACTAGATGATATCCCGCGCAAGCGCGGGATTTAACACTTTACACATTAATATAATACAATGTTAATCTGTTGAACCATATTTTTGTTCATTGTTGTATATACTGTGTCAGATTTTTTCTTAATTGCTTTCTGAACACATTCTTTAAAATAAAAATAAAAAACTAATTACATTGCTGGATCTTTAGAGGAGTGGACAGGGATGAAAAATCTAAACTGAAATTGATGTTATATACATTGTATATGTACGTGGCCTTAATTTGCAGGATTGAAAAAACTATTTTTATTTTATTTCAAACCAATGAGTATATATTTAGTGCGTCGTATCTCTATATTTTGTTCTTTAGGTCAAATTACATTATTATTTATATCACTGTCCCAAATAAAAATTTCCGATAAACGAGGTTTTTTTAAAAAATGAGGAAGGGGGGCCACCCCCCCCCCCCCCCTTATTCAACTTCCCCATTTTATGCATAGCACAATCTGTTCATTGTTTACAAATTAATGTCTAAGATTTACTACCAATCTGTCGTGGTATAAAAATGTATGAAAGTAAAAAAACTGCTGCTAGTGTAGGTATATCTATTTGCATATTTTAAACCAAAGATTTACGTTGTCAGATCCAAAGTATGTACCCAATGGTTAACCCTACCTACATGTCCGCCATGACGTTAATTAGTCAATCCCCGTTCCTCGGGCACCCCGTTCTGAAAAGTTTTATTTTTCCATCAAAACTAAAATCGCTTTAAATTATTCCGCATTATTTTTTTTTCTCATTAAATATTATTTAGTAATGAAAAAATCCTAGTATATTATCTTTAAAATTTGAATATTTTTTCTTATATTTTTATACAAAACACATCTTCTAAAGGAGAGTAATACAGTCTAAAAATGGTCACGGCCACCCATCCCTTTTTACTCGTCAAGATATGAATTTTAGAGGGGGGGGGCTTTTTAATTTTATTTTATTATTATTATTCCAAGCGAAATTACTTTAGTTTAACCAGAAAAATGCCCGAAGTAGAGACCTCTCAATCAAAGTTAATTAGAATAAGAATATAAGTACATGTATATCTGAGTGATGACAATGATGATAAATGGCATAATTAGAAATGATCTACTTTTCAGAACTGGTATCTACATTTTGAAGAACACGTTGGTTATTTCTCATCAATGGTGAACTAGAAAACACTAAGGACAATTTGGATGAATGACTGGCAATATAGATTAACAAATTTAAAGAAAATCAGGAAAGGGTTATTGTTTTGTTACGGTTTAGATAAATTGATATCAAATATATACACATTCTGTATTTGCCTCATTTAGTGGCAATCATTTGTAGTATTTGTGGAATAGATTTTGCATTTCTTGCAATCCCATTATTTTTTGAGGAAACATGACGCAAAGATATTTAATTTTTTTAAAGTGCATATCCTGTTCAGTGTATATTATTGCTGGCTTATTTTGTCCCCCTTAAGATTTTTACGAGAGAGAGAGAGAGGGATATATATATATATATAGAGAGAGAGAGAGAGAGAGAGAGAGAGAGAGAGGGGGGGGGGCATAAAATTGTCTATTTTTGAAGGCTTTTATTTTCAAACATAAAGCGCAACAAGACTTTTATGCCCAAAGCTAGTATTTAAAATATACATAATAATAAAAAAATAGTTTGTTCAATCATGCCGTAAAATTTGTCAAAAAGAAAAAAAATGATTGAGATATTTGAGGAAATCGAAAGAAAAATATGCTTTAAATAAAATAATGATAAAATTTCATTTTAATGGTGCCCTGCTTCTGAGTGAAGGGCGTTAGAGTAAATTTGAAATTCATGTCAAAATGAATTTCTTCTGTGTTTCCTTTCAGAGTAAAACTACATTAAAACTAAAAATAAAATGTAATTTTGTCGAAGCAGTTGAAAAGTATAGTATTTTTGAATAAAATATTTGAAAGTTCCAAATATATATTCTAATATCAGATCAGGTCCCGCCGTCATCAACATTCCTCAAGTCAAAACACGGCCTCTACTTTTTGACCTCAAAGTTATGCCGTTTGTAGGGATCAGAGTGGATTGGAAATTTTGGCGACGGCGGGGTCTGATCATATATGCAAAATACAATTAGTAGATATATGCCGAAGAAACTTCTGTGTTATCAGATAGTTGGAGGTCCATAAGAACCCAAAAGCTGTCTGATATTTTTCGTACAGAACTGTTTGTCTTTAAATTTCATTGAGGTGTTGATTTACCTGAGAAAGTCGGATTTTGAAGGAAATCTGCAGTGCAACAGTCTTACATTAAATGTGATATGATACCGATGGTTAGCTCACTAAAATTATACTGCCAAAGGTAAGTTTTAAGACTGTGGGTACAAAATGCCTCATAACAGTCTTTTAATAATACACATCGACAATAAAAATAATGTAACTAAGTACACGTGAACCTTACAAATAAGAGTTAGGCACCTGTATATGTATACATTTACAACCTTATCAATATTTACCTTTATGATAAGGAAAGTCTACGTTATCCTATTGTAAATACTTTTGAATAGATTCTAAGGTTAAAAATAGACAGGGGCCATTCATTAAATGGTTTCAACTCCTTGGAAGCATATTTTCTTTTAAATATGCAATATGAAATACTAGTGATAAGAATAAATAAAACAGTAGCTGATAATATTGATAAAAGGGTAAAGCTTACTTCGAGAAAGAACATGCTATCAAACATTTCAAGATTTGATTAAAAAGATTAGCAGTAAATATTTGCGTCATTTAAAATAATACATGTATACAACAAAGATCAAATTCAGTCAGATGATGATATACAGGAAAATTAAAGTTTTTTGTTTAAATATCGTTCATCTTTTAAAACGCACTTTGTTATAATGTTCTTCCACCTGAATTAGGATGAAAGTACCGTGAATTCATGTGTTGCACCATGTAGTATCATCTTGTTCCCAGTGAAATGAACAGGAAAAGAGACCAACATTCTTTGCACATTTCCTGCTAGATAAAATGCAAATCAAATCTGGTTGGATTGTTAAAAAAAAAAGTGTAAAGGCAGGTGATTTTCCGCAGACGTTGAAATAAAATTCAATAAAGAAGGTGAATTTTTCAGAAACAACGCAAGAATTTAATAATAAGGAGAAGGTGTAAAATGAATATTTTACTTCAGAGTATTTGCTCTTCTTGTATGAAATGTGGTGATAACGGATAGTGTTCAAAATCAAATGTCCAAAGGAAAAATACAAAACAGGAGCAGAGCAAACACGGACCTCTACAAAAATTAGAGGTAGGATCAGGTGCCATGGATCCTGTATCTAAAGCTTCGACAGGTCAAATGTGTTTGCCTGTGAGTGGGTGGCAAGGCATATTCATTTAAAAAAAAATGAAGATGACTTCTTCCTACTTTTTGTTTTAATTTTGCACGTAAAAAATCCAATTTAATTTAAGGAAAGGTTATCTTAAAAACTGAACTTCTTTTAAACAACGCTATAATTTTAAAAATATAAATTGATTTTTTTTTTTGCTGTTTCCCCTTAATGCAAGGAAAATCAAGACTTCCGAGTATCAAAGAATATCTCTCACAGTGCACTCCTCCTCGTGAGGGATAGTGAAAGTGGTTTCTAGAAGAGTTTAATCCTCTAAACAAAGTTTGAGATAACAGTCTTGTTCTTCAGTCTCATTATCACCACTTTAATATAAATGCACCTTCAAACGTCAGCATACGTTAGTCAAAGATTAGAACGTTCGAATTAATGTGGGATATATTGAATGTATGCTCATCCCATAATAATTGGTCAACAATTTTCAGGATAGGTATTTTCATTCATTGGAACATTCATCATTCATGAAAAATGTTATTATCAAGCTGTTGAATCTTTACACATTATTGGTGATCATATGTGGTGTGAAAATCTGTCTTTTCTTATTTTCTTAAAATTAATTTAATTCCTCAACCGTTCAACTGTAGGTCTGATGAGGCACTCAATTACAGCAAGTGTACTGTGGAAATTATTTCTTATTAGAAATATTTTTTGTCAATGCTTTAATCATATTTTGATTGAAATAATCACCAAGGGAAAAATTATAAACAGTATGACACCAGTTTCTCTGCAATTAAAACTTCCTCGGTCTTGTATTAATACAATAGCTGTTTAGTAGAAATGCACATAGTAATTTGAATCTTAGATCAACAGCTGATTCTTTACTTAAAACATAAAATGGTATTTATACGTCAACTATTTCACAATTGGTTGCTACTTAAAAATGTTTAAGGAATAATCGAAGATAATATAAAGTTGTTTGAATGTCTATGCTGTTTTGAGAAATACATTTATGTACATGCATCTAGAAGTACAGATATCATTAAGCTACCAAGTGAACATGCTGTGCATTTTGAGGAGGAAAGAAATGGGTGCACATTCTATAAAGAATGAGACAATGATATAATGAAAGGAAATAGGAATACATGTATATACAATGAAGTAAGTAATCAATTTCTTTGTTTCTGTGTTTTGGTTTATATTTATTATTATTTATCTAAATTTATTTATTATTTTTATGTTTATTTTTTGGGGTGGGTTTTATATTTTACCATTTAACTGTAGTTTTAAGTGATTTTTGACGGATTTGTGCATTGGAACCTATTGCACAATATTTGATGGTTAATTATGTATATGATTTAAGCCGACTACTGGCCTTTCTTTGTTTCACAGAATAAACAGTTTAAGGCTTATCTTCGACTTAAAATATTAACTCTTTTGTTCTAAGAATGAATAGTATCAAGTAAACCTGGAAACAAAGCTGATATTTATATTTTTTTAACTTTTAACTATAAAACCAGTCTTAGACAGTTTCAAATATGTGCAAGGTTAGCTGAGCTGAATAATTTCACATGCATTCATTCTTCAACTGAGCAACACTGCATGTAACATCTTGTTCTCTGTGGAAAAAGCATATTTTTTCATACAAACTCTAAGGATTTTAATTAAGTACTGCAAATAATTACACCGTAATATATTATGTATATGGAGTTTGATAGTTCTGTGACAAGTAACAGCTTCTGATGATAATAATTATTATCAAGCCAACCAAAACAAAGAAAGCATGGGCAGAGTCGGATGCAGACATTTTGCTGATGTAAATTGTTGTTACTCGTAATTATGATCAAGTGGATAAATTTTGATTCATAGTTTTACAAAATGGAGTAGCAAAATACATTATAGTGGATTATTTTCTTACTATTTCAGCGTTTTCCTTCTGTGTTGTGCTATCGTTGTCATTTCTATAGGTGTTAGACACTAAATCGGTTTCTTTAATGGCATCCTTGTTTCCAGCTTACTTATAGCCGTCCAATAAGTTAATAGTTTAACCTGTCTCTGTCCTTTATTTTTTATAATGGACAATTCAAATGTATTTCATCTTGGATAAAAGCCGAAAATGACAAAGGATTACATAACAAAAATGATTTAATTAAGGAGAATACAAATCTAATTTTTTTCATTTCATTTCAGTCAATGATATTGTTCTTCACTATATTTGCTATATTATTCATTGTTAGATACTGGTTTAGGATGAAATCTTATCACGTTTCACAGATGGTCATCTAAAAGGTAAGGAATAGCAGTTTTTCTTAATCTCTTTTAATTCGGTATTTCACATATAGACGATTTGATAAGCTTCCTATCCTACGGGTCAACTGACCCAAAAAACTGGATTTTTAAAAAATTATTTCAGAACATTAAAAAAAATGCATAATTGGCGTTTGTCTTTAAAGATCCGTTTTCTTATCATTGCAATTTTAGTTTCAACGGAGGATATACACCATTTCAAGAGTTGTGTTTCTTGAAAGCTTTTATTAATAAATACTTCGGCTAACCGTCCATAGTTTTAGCAAGATGAAGTGTAGTCTAAGGTCATGATGATTATGTAAACTATGTGGACATTGTTTTGCTACTCAATTATCTTATCTTTAAGTGTTACATGTCCCTGTTATAAATGCTTGTGTTCTAATCAAGTTGTTAGGGATACAAAAAAATTCTCTTGAATTAAAAGTTAATGAGACATAATATGTTTTATTGGAGAGTTAATGGCATTGAATGTCAATAAGCACGCTTTATACATGACATAATTCTGTTACTGTCTTAATTCATCTTAAACTGTTTGAAATGGATACATACGTGACATTTATCATGTTTTGTGTGTACGGGGAGTGACTGCGACTTTGGTTTAACCTTATCACAGTCAGAGCCTAAAAAAGACCAGACACAGTTCCTGGTTGACCTAACCATAAAATATGTGATCCCCCTTTACAAATTTTTATTTTGATCAATATTTATTATCCCCTTATATTTTATAGCTTTTGCATTATTCCCAAGCATGCAATAGAATTTTATAATTCTTAAACTTTTTAAACTGACACGATAGTATTTTTCGTTCGTCACGAATGGAATTCAAGAGGTACATACCTATTTAAAAGTTGGAGTTATGGTTCTTTTTCTCAAACAGGTATTTAGCATCGATGGTTTTCTTGATACTTGATAGATATACTTGTCATCAAACATTTTTCTCTTACTATTATGTCATAATATTAGTAATATATTAGTAATATGACCTAAATAATATTGGTTTATATGCTACATGTCAAATTATTTGAGAAATGTTTGAAAAAAAGTTTTGTCCATATGAAAAAATGGAAAGTGAATTATTAATATCATTATTTATATATATATATATATATATATATATATATATATATATATATATATATATATATATATACATGTATATAATTTAATTCTGGTTGTAACGCGGCATTTGATTGGATAGAAAAAACATTTAATTTGTATAACCTGGTTTGCACGTCACAAGACACGTCACAATGCACCAACGTCAAAAATGTACTAATCTATTTGACGTTACGTATGAATTTTGAACAGATTAATATCATTTTTAAAAGTAAAACGCACTCAATTTGTACAGTAAATTACAGAAAATTAAATTATAAAGAATAAACTCAGTATCTACCCAAGTTATACTCGTATAACCTGGGTTGGAGCAATTTACGCTTTTTAGCTCACCTGAGCTGATAGCTCAAGTGAGCTATTCTGATCACATTTTGTCTGTCGTCTGTCTGTCTGTCTGTCTGTCTGTCTGTCTGTCTGTCTGTCTGTCTGTCTGTCTGTCTGTCTGTCCGTCTGTAAACTTTTCACATTTTCAACATCTTCTCCAAACCCACTGGGCCAATTTCAACCAAATTTGGCACAAAGCATCCTTAGGCAAAGGGGATTCAAAAGGACCACGCTTTTATACAAGGGGAGATAATTAGGAATTATTAATCTATTTTTTTAAACTTTTAAAAATCTTCTTCTCAAGAACCATTAGGCCATGTAAGCTGAAACTCATGTGAAAGCATACTCAGGTAGTTTAGATTCAAAGTTGTGAAAATCAAGACCCCTGGGGGTAGGGTGGAGCCAAAATTGGGGGTCGAATTTTTACATAGGAAAACCAATTGGCCAATAAAGCTGAAACTTATGTGGAAGCATCCTCAGGTAGTGTAGAATCAAAGTTGTGAAAATCATGATCCCCGGGGGTAGGATGGGGCCACAATGGGGGGTCAAATTTTTATATAGGAATATAGAGTTAAATCTTTGAAAATCTTCTTCTCAAGAACCATTTGGCCAGGAAAGCTGAAACTTGTGTGGAAGCATCCCCAGGTAGTGTAGATTCAAAGTTGTGAAAATCATGACCCCCGGTTGAAGGTGGGGCCACAATGGGGGTCAAATTTTTAAATAGGAATATATAGAGGGAATCTTAAAAAAATCTTCTTCTCAGAAACTAATCAGCCAGGAAAGCTGATACTTGTATGGAAGTATCCTCAGGTAGTGTAGATTCAAAGTTGTGAAAATTATGACCCCCGGGGATAGGGTGGGGCCACAATGGGGGGTTGAATTTTTACATAGGAATATATAGTAAATATTTAAAAATCTTTTTCTCAGAAACCATTTGCCCAGGAAAGCTGAAACTTATGTGGAAGCATCCTCAGGTAGTGTAGATTCTAAGTTGTGAAAATCATGACCCCCGGTTGAAGGTGGGGCGACAATGGGGGTCAAATTTTTAAATAGGAATATATAGAGGGAATCTTAAAAAAATCTTCTTCTCAGAAACTAATCAGCCAGGAAAGCTGAAACTTGTATGGAAGTATCCTCAGGTAGTGTAGATTCAAATTTGTGAATATTATGACCCTCAGTGTAGGGTAGATCCACAATGGGGGGTTGAATTTTTCATAGGAATGTATAGAGTTGAATATTAAAATCATGATCCCCGGGGGTAGGATGGGGCCACAATGGGGGGTCAAATTTTTATATAGGAATATAGAGTTAAATCTTTGAAAATCTTCTTCTCAAGAACCACTTGGCCAGGAAAGCTGAAACTTATGTGGAAGTATCCTCAGGTAGTGTAGATTCAAATTTGTGAATATCATGACCCTCGGAGTAGGGGAGATCCACAATGGGGGGTTGAATTTTTTTTATAGGAATGTATAGAGTTGAATATTTTAAAGATCTTCTTCTCAGAATCCATTTGTCCAGGAAAGCTGAAACTTATGTGGAAGCATCCTCAGGTAGTGTAGATTCAAAGTTGTGAAAATCATGACCCCTGGGGGTAGTGTGGGTCCACAATGGGTGGGTCAAATTTTTACATAGGTATATATAGAGGAAATCTTTAAAAATCTTCTTCTCAAGAACCATTTGCCCAGGAAAGCTGAAACTGATGTGGAAGCATCTTTAGATAGCGTAGATTCAAAGTTGTGAAAATCATGACCTTTAGGGGTAGGGTGGGGGCCACAATGGGCGTCAAATTTTTACATAGGAATATGTAGAGGAAATCTTTAAAAATATTCTTCTCAGAAACCAATCAGCTAGGAAAGCTGAAACTTGTGTGGAAGCATCCTCAGGTAGTGAAGATTCAAGTTTGTTCAAATCATGATCCCCGGGGGTAAGATGGGGTCACAACGAGGTGGGGGGGGGGGGGAATTTTACATAGGAATGTATATAGAGAAAAATCCTAAAATCTTTTTCTAAAAAAACATTTGCCTAGAAAAGCCATATCTTTTGTGATAGCAACTTCAGATAGTGCAGATTCAAATTCGTTAAAATCAAAATCTTGTGGAGTAGTGTGGGGCCACATTGGGGATCCAGTTGTACAAAGGAAAACATTTTAATTATTCACAAAAACTGAAATGTTATTATGCCGTATATGGTTTTACTTATATGCAAGCATTTTTACATATTACTGATTCTTTAGAATTGTTTAGACTTTGGCCCCTGGACGATTCTTGGGCCTCACAAGGGGTTTAGAGTTTGATGTAGGTTTATATCCCGTATATAAACAATTGTTTAGGATCTTTTGGAGAACTGCAATGCTCAACATGTGATATGACTATGGGAGGGGGGGGGGGGTGGATTTTTATTTTTACAGGATCTACATGTATTATACCACTTTGTCTATATATTTTTGTATTACGACTCCATTAAGCTGATTTTATCATGCCTAGTGTTGCTCAGGTGAGCGATGTGGCCCATGGGCCTCTCGTTTATAATTCGCTTCGCGGATTTTAAAGCGTAAACTGCCCCAACCCAGGTTATACTCGTATAACTTGGGTAGACATTGAGTTCATTTTTTATATGTTATCAGATAAAGATTCCTATTGCTTTATACCAACAAAACCTTTACTTAAAAATTCTACCTATTTATTCTTTTACTCCTTGTACTAATTTAACCAGATTTTACCACATTTCATTCTGTTCATACAGATACATTTATACTGACAACCAACAACGAAAAAAACAACCATTAGAAATGTTTTATTATCAACATGAAGTCATAAATTTGTCTGTAGATTGGTGGATTATGTTTCAAATTACGAAGAATATATGAGAGACCAATGTGATCGAGAAGACTTTGATGTTAGATAGACAACGCATTCTATGAGAAGAGAAATTTGTATATTTCTGTTCTACTGTTTCTTTCCCCAATTTGTGTTCTCGTACCTTGCATACTTTCGCATTATGCAATGCACAGTAGTACACATTATGAGGGTGGATACGAGAGCCGTATTTCCAATAGATTGTACGTTTTTTTTCTAGTATGATTTTTCGTGGATTTTCTGGAACGTAGATCATAATGATAGAAGGGCTACCTAGTGAATCCTTCGGGATTCTGATGCCCAAAATGACGGCTGCTCCGGCACACACCACCCATAGCTGACAGTTACATGTCGAGATTCTCGGAGGATAAACTGAGGTACAAGAATTGTCAGATCCTCGCAGGAGAGAAATGTTTTGATGCACCAAGTAAGTATTTTGTGATAAAATACCACAAGATGTGCATATAACAGGATGATTAATCATTCTCTCATCTCCTCTCTTTCTTTCTGTGTGTTTGCAAAAGTGCAAGCGTTGATTGACAAAATTAATTAGTGTATTGTGTTACCCTTACAGACGAGTGTGTTTTAGCGATAACGAAGATTGCCGTACTTTTCTATTTCGGTGGGTCAAAATGTACTTTAGTATAAATACTAGTACACTGCTTAAAGGATAGAATGAGTAAATGAACCATAGATGAAATATCAAATCAACACTGATATCCTACAATTATACATGAAATTCAATTTCATGTAATTTATTAGCTATTTAAGTGTCCTCAAATTGCAACAAGATTTTTGCAAAAAAAAAATTCTTCACAATTTGATATCAAATTTATCACGCAAATTATTAAGTAAAATTATAACTTATATAAAGATATTTTAAAATTTAACAAACAGAGAATGATACATGCAATTAAAAAAACTGGACAATTGAATGATATTCATGTATCAATTACGAGCGTGTAGTTCAATAGTCCTATATATTATAAGGAGGCTGGATGGTCAACAAACTAACCATCAGATATGCGTAAAAATTTAAGATATGAATTGTTTAGCTATGAACTATTATTTAGTAAAAACAACCTCCTTATATTTTACCTTTTAAATTTGGGCATTTTCCTATATTTTTATACAGAGCTCTCCTTTTAAAGGAGACCAATACAGTCTAAAAATGACCACGACCATCGAGCCCTCTTAAGGCAGTAACGGTAAGGATGCTAGGCTAAGTTCAAATCCCGTGTGGCTAATTGGTGGTGTGTCCTTCAACAACGTTTCTTATCCATATTGCATTTATTCACCCAGATCGTCGGAAACATACGGCCATTCTTAAACTAAGGAATAAGGAAACATTCTCTGAGTATTATGAGGCGATCAAATACGGTCGGGGATGATCAAATCCAATAAAGCCTGATATTGCACTTTGACAGATTGAAGCTCAAACCTCTGTAGCAGTAGCGCATGTCTTGTACTTATTTGCATCGGCCCTAAAGGATTCAACGTTGTTTTCTTACTCACCAAAAATGTTTGAAGTGTCAAGAGAATGCCCAAAACCTATTGGACTTTGTATATAATAGTTTCATTTATGTGGCTTTTAATATTTACAATTTTGAATGAAATATACTTTTTAATATCAAAAGTGTAGATTTTACATGAATTTCACACACTAATAAGAATTGCTCTAAAAGAAGTCCGAAGCAACACATATTTTTGGTATTATCTTTGTTATGTGCAAAGTTATCAAATAACCCATTAAAATGCTAATAATTGTGAAATGAAACAAAATTACATTCTTTCCTGTATTTTTCTGACAATTAATAAATGCAATGCATTTTTGAGTAATTGAATGAATAAATCCCAGTAAAGTATATTTTTGAATGTTTTCTACATCGTATTTGATGTTCTTCTCTGGTGAATAGCTAAAAATGAAACGGACCAAACACACAACTTCTCTACAGCTTATTAGACTCATTGGAATACTACACAGATTTATATTTACGGGTTCTATTTTTTGTTTGTTTCTTTGCTTGAAAATATGTGTGGATTTTAAAGAATGTTGCCACAATCATTCGCATTTCTTTTTTCCTGGTGGAAACGACATACAACAGATTGGTATATGAATGGTAATTGTTCAGCAATCGGAAGCTGTGCACATAGGCATAAAATACCTTTCTTCTGTAAGAACAGGAATCATCAATGTGTGTAAAAAAGAGAGTAAAAAGTAAATAACCCTCTGCATTAACCATTCCGTGTTCTAAGATTACAAATCGTTCAACAATGACTTCTTATTTTAATTGAACAGATCAGTCTTCCATCTGTGCCTTCCTCTCTTCAAAGAAATTCAGGATATTTTGATTGCAATTGCAGCCACATCAGAAAAAAAAAACTCTCAACGTATTCGACAGTGAACTTTATGATACAAGCAAAGGATGCACTGTGATTGAATTTGATTATTATTCTTCTCATCAAATTGCTTGATGCTGGGAATCATACTTTATTTATATTTATAGTATCTCCAGAAACCGCAACACCAGAATAGCGGAGAATTTTCATTGGTGAATAATACACCCAACATCGTAGGCAGTTGCCATAGTATTTAACGCGACAACGCTAAGCAGATTTCCATCAGAATTCGCTTCCGCATTTCTCTGTGTGCTCCTCTTTCTTGCCAAACTATTTTCTTGCAGCAAATTGGTCTGAGAATCAGGATGAGCTGTGATCCTCAGCCAGAATTGCAGGAGGGCTACCTTGGTCCTCAAGAACGGTTTAACGAGCTGGGACTAAGCGTTCTGTCCCATACCGACCCTGTTATTACGGCTAGAGACAATCATTTCGAACTGAAGCTGAAACATCGAGGACCTATTAAGGTTACACACCAACTTCAATCTTGCAAGGACGAAAAGGACTATTCGGAATATGTTTTCACTCAGATCAAAGATGGAGTCGTTCAGTTCCTCATCCACTTTCCCTCACCGGGTTGGTACAAGCTTCAGACTTACGCCCTCCCGTTGTCAGACCCAAGCAAGTCATTGCCGAACGTTTACAACTACCTAATTCACTGCACCAAGACATTAAACCCATGTTTTCCCTTTCCGAAACAATATGTGCAATGGAAGGATGGCTGCTACCTGTATGAGCCGCTGAACCTCTGCGAGTCAACTAAACTGACCCATGTCAAATGGCGGGTCCTGATACCCCACGCTAAACAGGTGGCGGTAGTCGTCGATGACGAATGGAACCATCTGGAGAACAAAGGTGGTCCCATTTTCGAAGGCACGTGTAATCTGAATCAGTATCGCGGAAAGGACAAAAAAGTTACGGTAAACGCAAACTTCGGAGATGATGAAAGCAAATATTCTACTATGCTAGAATACCACATCAAATAGACTGTTTTACAGTTCCATAGTTATACTTTATAGACTACATGTTTCTTAGTTTGCTTATACATATGGCTATAGTTGGGATATAGATATTTATATGTTTGGACTGCTGTGATTTGAAAAACCAGAAGGAATCTGCTGGTTTTTGACGAAAGAAGCTTTGTGTGAACTAAGTAAGTCTCTCTCTCTCTTTCTCTCTCTCTCTCTCTCTCTCTCTCTCTCTCTCTCTCTCTCTCTCTCTCTCTCTCTCTCTCAAAAGTACTTTTTTTTTAAAATTCTTAGATAGATAGCAACATTAAAATTCATGTTTGATCAGCAGACGCACATAATGTTTTAAATATACTTTTCATAATTTTAAATTTTCTTTACAGTCTCGATTAAATGTTTCATTACAATTAATAATTCATTTGAAAAGTAATATTTGTTCTTTGGGAAAAAAATAAAACAACAATTTAGCTACTTACACCATTGCAATTGAGCGTCATATTCTTCAAACTATTTCAAAATACGAGTAAACCTTAAAAAAAGGTTTGTTTTAAGGATGTTAAACGGTAATTTTTCAATGCTTGCGTGTGTGGTTTGTCTTCAAAGGAAACATACGTTTCAGTGATTCTTTAGATAATAGGAATCGAGGAATGGATCGTTTACGATAGTTCTAATTTTATTCACATTACACAATGATAAAACAGTTAGATAGAATATTTCTGCGTTTAAACCCACAATCTTAGCAGCTACGAAAGCACGCAGTTATAGTATCGAAAGCTTCTGTTTGAAATCAAAATAAAAAGGATACGTTCCATGATTTTTGGAAGCCCGGTTCTCCTTTTTATTAATTCTGATATCTTTTTATCACCTGTAAATATAGCTTTCAAATGTATCTGGAAATTGAACAGCGCGGTAAGTGGTCATTCATCTGTTTCATAATCAGTGATACAGATCAATAGAGGGGGAAAAGCAACTGGCTTCATCGACGTCAGATCGAGATAAAAATGGAATACTTTCATACGTTGATCACCGCAAGACAACTCCCTAATAGTACGACCCGGGAAATAGCTCTGGAAAAGTATCTTATCTTATCAAAACTTTTACATATAGCATTGTACAAACACATCAAACTGGTCATTAGCGGGATGGAGTGAGAGATGGGGTTTTTTTCAATACAGGTATCTTGTTTTTACGCCAAGCAAAAATATTAAATGCGAAAACATACCGGTTAGATATATATGTACATGAAAATGTATATCTCTTGACCAGTTTTGCTTCAGGCGCTTTATCATGCGACTGAAAGATCTCTATCCAGAAATACGGCGTGTGTTGTGACGTACTCCGATTTTTATCAATATCCAACGATTGTTAGTTTGCCAGGATACCTGTTTTCGTTGGTAAGCAACAAAGTTGTCAAAACAAATTATATCGCAACATAAACGAACAAATAGTGATGAAGGCAAGTTAATGTATATGAATCCATAAACTAAAGCTTCGCTTCCGTGATGCTTACTCCGATATTTTTTCCAAGTTGCGGAAAAGCGGAGTAAGTAAAACTCTCGTGTTGGCAGAACAACAACAAACTGAACAGCTTTTCTGCCTTGAACTTTATGCCTTGCATCCAGACCCTGTAATCAATCACTTTTCTTGTTCTCAAAGTGTTTCCAGTGAGATAAGGACGTATTTTCTTCTTTTTACTTCATTTCAAACTTTACGAATTTTGCGTTAGGAAGTTTCGAAGTTTTATGAAAGTCGTAACTGTCACTTTCACTTTCTCTTTGAACATGCCAACAATTTACGTCATGCAAGAAGCATGCAAGTGACGACAGCGGAATGTTGTTTGTGTCTGCATCACCTTCATGCACATCTGATACTGAAAATAGTACTACATGTCGTTTTCTAAGTCCAGTTAAAATCATGATAATTTGTTATATTTTTCGACAACTTTAATATCATGATTTTAAAAAAAAAACCCAAAAAACAGTAGATGATTAAATAGAACTTTATTAAATAATTATGGTTTTTTGTTTGAATTTTACAAATTAAGACCATGGTTTATACAGTTTTACAAAATCTTGCGGTTTTTTACATGTACTTTATTCTCATATTTGATGTTATCTTTACACCCACGAGGTCCGAAGCTGTGTATTTATCGAAAAATTAAGTATAATTATTGATTTAAAAAAATTAATATCACATGTAAATATGTCACAATGCACACGAGACGAACTGTTTCCTTTACAATCTGCCTATTGATAGTTAACCTCAATGGGAACGAATTTAGATATTCTTGTCCAAAATAAGTCAGTGGCTGAGAATAAACTTTCACCAAAAACAATGGCCCAGACGAATTATAACCCCGATCTGCATATCATAACTATATATTTTCTGTAGTGAAATTCATTAAAAGTTCTATTGAAATGTTCTTTCATATCCTTTTTTTTTTATTTTGGTCATATCATTAAGTTAAATTTGAATTGATTTACTCAGATTTGAAATTCAAATGATCATTTTTTTTTTCAGAATGCTGCTGCTGCAATGAACGCTGAACGTACCTAGAGGCTTAATAGTTGTCGATCGCTGGCTCATACAGAATTTCATCGGCTATCGCTTTTCCAAAGAATTCTTTATATGTACATATAAATTAGCTTTAATAAAGAATCAACATAGCTATATCTTTTTCATAGTGGTTTTTTCCCCTTCGATTTGACCGCTTTGATGCAATTATCAAAGTAAAAAAAAAACCAAACCTTGGAAAAATCATTGCAAACGAATTGAAATACCGTTCAATTTGAGAAAATCTGCGGATAATATTTATCATCATAGAGTTAAGTGGCTAGTTGGATCTCTAGATGGTCCCAGGCTATAGCATGAAACTCAGCGTGTCTTTCCGCCCAGACTTGGCAATGGTATTGAGAGCAGGTTAATTAACAAAGATACATGTGTCATGCCCACTGTGATTTTGTGTCTGACAGAAGCGGAGGGAAGCATAGACTCGTAGACGTGTATATAGGAATGTAGACTTCTCCCACACAACGGAATATTTACTCATTTATAATGATTCGGCAAAGAATCCTCGTTCATTACGCTCTCGTATTTAGCTTGGTTATCGAAAACTCTTGTCAAATAATTTTCAAATTTTCTATATAACATATATGATTAATATACGTTTGATATTGCATGTTGTGGTCATTTAATATATATAGACATTTCATTCAGTTTTAATAAACTACATGTAATTCCATCCATTTTTATTTTTTTTTTACATTCGAAGTTTTGTGGATATTTTTTTCTTAAATCGTTGACATTAGTTAGTAAAATGAAGAGCACTATTTGAATACTGATAAAGTGATAAAATTCTATGCATTCATCTCCCTCTTTTAATTACTTCCACCAAACATTTATAACCTTTAACAATACAAAGAAACCAAAATCTTACGAATCATGTGTGTCTGAAAGATATATATTCATCGTGAAATTAGATGCCATCGGAATCATATATTATCACTGCCTCGAATGATTTTCTGATTTATGCCGTATTTCGGACAAGCATGTAAAATCCAACCAGATGTCGAAAGGGAAGCCATAAATTTATTTCATTCATTTAATTATAGACAGATAGGTCTGCGGTGAGAGTGAGAAGAGAGAAGAAAAAAAACCCTATCCTCTAGTACGTTGCAGATATCGCAATTCACTCATAACTCTGTTACATAACTAAAGGTTTTCGTAACGTTGTAACAAGGAGTGGAATTTCGTGTTTTACATTTCGTCAAAATCTAAATTCGATTCTGTACTTGTTAGAAACACTGCCGGTGTCTAGCTTTTTTTTTTTTTCATTTTCTCTGTTCTAAAAAATGAACTAACACCATACTGACAACAACAGCAAGAGCGCGTGCACTAGCTCTTATTTTTGGATTACGTGTTTAAATCAAGATCGACTAATTAAGCAGTTACAAGTTTACATGTACATATCTTGCTATATATATATTTTTTTTTGGGGGGGGGTCTCATGTACATGGAGCGTCTTTTTTAAGAGTACAACAGTCGCTGACTGAAATATGCCATTAAAAATGTTGAGCTAACCTTTGTAAAATTTTCGGAAGAGTTAAAGAGAGAATGTATATTTACGTGTCATATCATTTTGATTTTACTTCAGTTACTGTATTTAAGTGGAAATGCAGGTAACAATTCATTACATTATATTTTTTTATACCACCTTACTATCGAGTTAATTTGGTTAGCTTTTAATTTTGACTTTTTTAAAAACCGTCAAAATTGAAGTCGCCAAAATTAAGCGAATGCATACTATACAGCATTCTATAATATATAACATTTCAAAGTGGCAAGATTTGCTGTGTCTACTATCACCATGTAAAATGTATATTTTACATGTTGCGAACATTTTTTAAAGTTTTAGCTTGTTGGTAAATTAAAGTTATTTACTCTTCTTAATTCTCGTGAAATTCCTCCTGAAAGTGATGTGATAGAATGTAAATTAATGTTTATCAAACGTCTTAACTGTAACAAAGAAATAGAACATCAAAGTAATCAAGTGTAGCTTTAGGAAATATACTCATTAGAAAGACAGAATTAGCGGATTAACGCAGGTGAATAAATGGGCGTTTGCCTAGGCGATGGTCAGTTTTGGGATAAAGAAATCTTCTCTGATTGGATGATTTATACCTGTCAATTATTTAGAGAAGTCAGAGTAAGAATATATAGTTAGAGGTTAAGAATCAAGATACAAGTCGTCCGTCTTTAGAATCCGTTACGTTTTCCCTCACTGTCATATATAGGTTAACATTAAGTAATAATTATTAATAAACGAGTTTCAACTTTTTTAATGTGTACGGAGTGGAGAATAACTGTTTATATAATTGTGTTATGAGTTAAGTAAGTGTTGAGTTAATTCCCTATTAATCGCCCGGTACGAAAAATACCAAAATACGATACAAATCCGGCGGTTATACTACCGCTAGAATTAAATGCATTTACATTTATCAATGAAAATGGCAAGATTTACACCCACCAAAATGACCCGCCATGCATTTATACTTACATGACATTGTGAATGTACTTAAAATTGTTGATTGTAGTACGTTGTTGAAACATTTCAATAATCATTTTTATCGTTGTAGAAAAAGCGACATAATACCGCAAATAAACGCCCAGTGAGCGTTTAAACTAATGCGATTCAACTTTTTAAAATTTATTCCAGATTTCGGCATCTGTAAGGTCTTGCTGATAGTATCTGCCGACATATCAGTAAAGCATTTGATAGTTCAAGTAATTTTTTCACCTGAATGACACGGCGGTGAATGAAAAGATTATAGATATGTAGCTGAGGAGTTCCGAATAAATTCTTCAGCTTTTTGAGAAATATTTTGTGCTCTTGTCAAACAACGATGAAAAAAATTCTCCAGAAGTCGGACCGAGCATTCATATGCGCTGGCTAAAGGAGGCACGCGATTTACTATTAAAGAAAAAGGGCACATATATCATCTCTAAAACTGAATGTCGGCTTATCAAATATACAATCAAAAACAAAAATAAGTGAAAGCTTGACATGTGTATCTGTATGCATCAATCACCACAATCTTAGAACTATTTCATGCTGCTTCAAATTATACACGGTTCGTAGAGTTAGACTTGTTAGCGATAGACCGATAATTTGATTGAAAACAGAAATTTGAAAGTTAAGTACTTGTTAATGATGTTGATTTTTAAAGCTTACGGGATGCTTAGCTCGGAAATGATTTTTTCGTGCAGAGTTAATTGTTTTTGCACCTGCCTTTTGGGAGAGCTACAAGGAAGACAAACTATGTCGGGAGAGAGGTTTTGTGCTGTTATGCCACAGGGGTATATTTTTTTTCTTGATAATAATGAACGAAATTGGCCGTGTCAGCTAAAGGAATCTGTTTTTGCCTCCACAGATAAAAGAAGAAAGGAAACGCTACCCCAATTATGAAATGTAGTCACATTTGATTTAGCCATTATCTTTTCAACGATCATTGGCTTTAGTTTTATGTTGCTTACTGAAAAAAGGCGTTTTAAATTTGAATGAAGGTTTGTGGGGTTTTTTAAAAACTATTTTAAATTCATGATATTGAGTCTTTTTCAGTCATACTGATTCTATAAAAAGTGTTTATTGTTACTGAATTTCTTTAAATTATAAAAAAAAAACAAAAAAAAAAACCACGAATAAATGTATCTCATTGGCATATTTCAATGATGAACATTTCCAAAAGAATAAGACCATAGATTTTAGAGTTTAGTCGCAAAGTAAATTTGAAATCGTTTGATATATGCATGTATATACCAGCATGTAAAAGTAAGAGGGAATTGCCCCAAAAAAACCAATCGATAGATAAATAAATAGAATTAATTTAAAAACTGAAAATGGTGATCTAAATATTTTTAAAGTACTTTTAAAATTGGAGTTATACTAGGATTACCAGAACTCTTGGAATGTAAATGATATATCAATAAACTCGATTGCGTTTTGTCGGAGCAACTAACTAAAGTAAAACATTAATTAAAAGCCAGATTAAAATGTAAGAAACCATGCAATATGAACGAACTGAGAGAGAGAGAGAGAGAGAGAGAGAGAGAGAGAGAGAGAGAGAGAGAGAATTTTTTGACAGATTTTTGCTTATATCTGTTCGTATGCATAACGTATATTTTATTTCATTGCTAAAAATTTATTTAGAACACACTATATAATGCACGCTAACGTTATTTAAACAACTGTCGCCAAACAAATGATTTTACTACATCAAATATCACAAACAGAGTGGTCTATATTTAAGTATAAGATAAATCCACCATTTCGTATGTCTTTTATCTGTGACATACAAAAAACACTGAGTGACAATTCACGAAGCTTTTAAATACGATATTCATTGCTACTTTAGTTTGAAACAGCCATGTTTTTGTGCTTTAATTTTACGGTGATTTATCGCATTTTTATATTACACATGTATTTGATACATTTTGAGAAATAAAAGTTTTTATGTTTCGATGGGATTGGAATATCGAAGTGTTTGATCTCGTTGACATTTTATCAAATGAAAAAATAATAAAAATTCTCTCTCTCTCTCTCTCTCTCTCTCTCTCTCTCTCTCTCTCTCTCTCTCTCTCTCTCTCTCTCTCTCTCCATATCATCAAGTATTCGCCTTAAGTATAATATATATGACCGACAGTCGATGATAAAGAGTTTGTAGAGTTTGTGGTCGACAAGCTTTCAAAAGAGCTGAAGGACTTGTGGGATAAAAAAAACCCACAGAAATCTTGATTCATCATCTATCCCTTCTTCTCTCTTAAGTAGTCACAAGGTATCAAAATGCGTTTTAAGTTAATCTAAGTACAATGAAATTTGCTGGTTACTGTTAATCACTTTACGTATGGTTCCCTTTCTTTTAATGGGGGGGGGGGGGGGGGGGGGGGGGCTCTTTCCTCAAAACCTTTTTGTTTATCTATCAAATTGCCATATTATATCTATATTAGGGAGTAAACCATCGTATACCAATTGAATTAATTAGACAAGAACACGATACACTGATAAAATAATTTTGCTTGTAGCAGATTTAGAAAAAAAAAAAGAATTTCATGGAAATAAATTGAAATACATTATGATAATTAATTATTGGTATACAATTAATAATTTGTTTTGAGTCATCCGTCTAGAATTTATCAAACAATCCTGTCTAACCTAAGACCGGAAATAAACAGTCGATATGGGGGACAATATAAACTCCCTTCTTTAAAAAAAATATCCTTTGGCGAAAGTATAATGGTCAAATGAAGATTGCCTTATATGGCACGATCGGTCATCTTCGGTCATCTTCGGAAACAAGTGCGTCACTCTCTTATACATCAAGTAGGTCACATCAAAGTGCATCACGCCTCACTTGATACAAGGACGGGAAAACCTCCTTACTGTTTTCCTTCCTATGCTTTACAAAAAGATCATACCGATAAAACACCAAGCAACCACGAATTTGTTATTTCTTTCAACAAAAGGGTTTTCTTGAAATAAATTGTGTTCCAAAGCGATTTAATAAAATTTCTTTCTCTCAGTTATTTTTTGATATCATCAAAACTGAATTTAATAAGAATTCAATGAAAATTTTCATAGGTCTAAAAAAAATCCAATGATGGTAATTAGCAATCTATACGAAAATACCCTGTGGGGTACCTCTTTTGACCTTGATCCTCGACTTCGCAATAAGTTTACATCACTTTAGGGGAAAACGTAGGTACTCAATGAATCAGTGGTGCATGTATAAATATGGCAAAGCTCCACATATTGTGACACTAACGATCGGATCAGACAAGAGTAAAGAACAACGATATGGCCAACAAACTCCAAGCACTACTTCTCTTAGCGGTCGCTGTTTTTGTTGCAGAGGCCCGAAGAAATGTTGCAACATTGTTTTGCAACGATATCAGGGATATCAGGTAATATATTCAATTATTTTTTCTCGTGTACAGAATTCAAGTACATTTACGTTTATATCATAATATTTAATATTTCTAGGCCCTTATTAGAAAAATGAAAAAAAAAAACTTTTTAAAAATATTGTTGTCTATGATATATCCGAAATTTTGTTTTTGAAATTTTTTGATTTTTGATAGCCTAATTGTTTGTCTAATTCGCTGATATTTTTCTCGTATATCAAGGGCTGAAGTCGAGATCAACAGTGAAGAAACCTTGTATGTACCTGCAGACTGCACTAAAGGGCGAATTCAGTGGAATCTACCCAATCCATCGACAGATCTCGACATTCAATTCCAAAGTGACAACCCATCCTATTGTTTCGTCAGCAACTATCCCGAGATGTTTGCCAAGTATGCAGTTATAGAAGACAACGTTTCTACTGTACCATACAGAGGTAATTAATTTTATCGTTTAGAAAAACCACACAATTGATATTAGAATTTTAGAAATCGAAAAGACACAGGCTATTTAATAAGAGGATTTTGTGGATACTATCTACTTTTCGGTTTTTTCGTAATGGTTTTAGGGTATTATTGGGTAAATTGATTCAATGACATATCTTTCAACTGGCTGTTAAGCATTTTCAGTTATTTCTTAAACTGAAGTATTACTAGTAATTCTTTTTTGCGAAGAATTGGATGGTTTTTTTCCTCTCTGAATTTTTAATATTTCAATATTAAGTTAATGTTTAAACGTAATTAAACCACATCTGCATTGAATTCGGAAACTTAACATAAAATATATTTCTTTAAAAATGAACAATTTCTTTTTATCATTTTTTTTTCAGGTAATGAACATTGCATTTCTACATCCAATGTTCAGCTGTCCATTCCCATAAGATACTATTTGGTCTATATCAATTTTGATCTGCGACCTTGAAAAGGACGACAATCCCAGTTTTCGGACATTAATTAACAGCGTATTGTGATAATTATCCTGTTCAAATCCCGTGCGTTAGAAATCCAGAATCCACACACTGATCCGTTTATACCGCATATTATACTTGAACCAGTATTCCACATGTACATTGTGCATATACTTTAGCTGCACTGTTTTATTCAAAACATGTAATATATTATTGATTTTTGCTGTGATATTTTCTATAAAATAAAATAAATTTCTTGGGGAAAATGCTGGTGTATTAATTTAACATTGTTAGTAAGGATGGCTTATTTGGGTATTTGCCATTAATTACATATGCAAGACGTAAATAAATCTGTTTGAAAAAAAAAACCCCAACAAACTTTGCCGTCTTAAGGAACATTATCAAACAGTTATGTGACGTATAAGCATCTGTAACCAGATAGCTGTCAAGTACGTATTGTGAACTAAACGTAGATGAGTCCATAATTTTTTGTATTAAATCTAATCATTTACTATTTCCTAAAATTATCACCAGTTTAGATGTCAGGATTGGGAGGCTGAAATCGAGTTAATTATGTTCAGCGGCTGAACTAATTAACAATTTATTATGATGAGTAGTTAATTTGTGTCGGTCAAACGAAACATATGGTGTGCAAATGACACAGGAGGAACTCGGCCGCGGGACTAATCTATATATAACTGTTGCTATAGTGCTAAAGGTTAAATACATATTATTAATTATAATGCATGCTCAGTGTGAATTGTTAATTGTTAATAATTGAAATGTAACTATTTGCGATTATACCAGATGGCCGGGACCAATCTGAAATGTTCTCTCTTTGTGTACACGAAAGTATGTAAATCCATGTTAATAGATGCTAGAAGAGAGTTGATACCGGGAGGCAGAAAGGCGAAGAGTTGCTTGTAAAAACTACACGATCAGACTGAAATAAATCGCTGTTCAACACCAAATCGTACTTAGTCATTGTATGGACTAGATCAGAAGCAGAAATAAACTTACACATCACACTAATGAAGCATTTTTATTTACTTCTTTAATGAAACATAAAACTTACGTATCCAAAGATGGTTATAAAAATAGGAACGATTATTAAGATGCACAGTAGTTTTGAAATTAAATTTCGTATAATTCATTCATTATTTAAGACAGTTACAGACTGTTTCCCTTATATTGAAGGACTGGATAACACTTTAGACTTGCATGATAAGTAAGACTAATAGGGAAAATCGGTCTTTTAAGCTCTTTAAATGCCTTTTCAGACAATGCATTAACAGATTAATTACTGTAGCCAAAAATGAATGTTTAAGTTTATGTATACTACCACAGGTGCTTGGGGACAGGACCAACCACCCCCTCCCTTCCATTCTCCCGCCCACAAGTATATGGACCCCAGGGGACTTTACTCCTTTTTTCGTTAAATTATCCTTTATGACATATTTATAAACTACTTAAAATTACTTAAAACAGACATTTAAAAAAAATCAAACCCTATTTAGAGAGGGTCTGATTTTTAAAAAAAATGTTTGTTTTAAATAATTTTGTGCAGTGATTGTTTTAATTAGTTTATTAGTTTATTAGTGGTCGGTCATGTCTTCAAGCACCTGTGTATACTACAAAAGAATTAAGCTGTAATTCATAGAGATATAGGAACAATTTTCAATACATATGTAGTTCCTTTATATGGTAAACGAAAATGATATACTTTTTATTGCAATATTTGCCGTTGGTGTTCGTCTTTTCTCTATTAAGATTAAAAATCTTATAAGGTTGTTTAAAGTTTATTCAGTTTTAATAAATATGTAAAAAAAAAAAAAAAGTGAATATGAAACAAGTTTTGAAAGCCAGTATATTTCATATACTTTAATTCGGCAAGAGCATCTGAACATTTCAATGATTTTCTTCTCTGTCTTGGCACGTTCCTGGTTCGACCTTCACACTGAATTGATACAGCGTTGTGCCCTTGGTCCAAGAGTTGTTCAATCTACTGTTACACCCATTCCTATTGTTGCATTTGGCTTTCAGACCAAACTAATCCAAAATTATACAGAAAGATAGGTAAATATAGAATGTTGAATATTCAAAACCATACCAAAACTTTTCAGAGATAAAGGTAAAAAAAAAATGCACGACGAATATTCAAAACTAAACCAAAAATATACAGAGAGATAGGTTAATACAATAACGGATATTTAAAACCAAAAAAGAATTCCGTAGACAAATACATCTACATTTGTGTTAAATGCTAGTACTAAAAGCTAACTTTAATCCACGTGCGAAACACTTTCGCGAATTTTGCAAGATCCAGTTTATTTCCTTTAAAATGCGAAATAAAGTCGTCGCGAATAAAAGTTTGGTTTAAGGTAAATGTAAATGAAAATACCGCCCACCTGAAGAAAGTGTCTGTGTTGACATCTGGGACTGACATCTATACACGTTGTTCTCCGCCAGTCGTCGGTGTACGCGTCAGTCACGTGATAAGCGTACACGACTTGCGAGGACCATACACACGGCCTGCTGTCCTGGGGAGTGGAACACTGTGGTCCAGAGTTATCTCCCCAGCATGTCGGGGTCTGGCCCACGTTTCCACAAAGTCTCGTCACGATCTCGATGGCGTCGAACTCTTGCGGAGACTTGAAGACTGGATGGCGGGCTGTGTAGTCTGTCTCCCATACCGACATCGAATAGGACAACACCAGGCGATAATTGTCCTCTGTAAGAGTCAGATTCCTGTCATGTTGTCAACTTTGTATTTACAGCCATTTTTAATTTTGAATTTACCGGGTGGCAATATAAAATTTAATACAAAATTTATAACATGACAAATGTACCAGTGGTTTTTTTTTTTCCATTTTTTTGGTCATATAAATACCATAACGGTGTTAGATTGGACGATTTGGAGAAGCACTAGTGTGCATTCGACAAAAAAAACATCCAATAGGTTTTCAATCAATTTCTAGACGAACAACTTTGAAGATTGGAAATAATTTTATGTAAAGACGCAAATAACTTATCACAAAAAAAAATCGAAACAGTAAAACTAGTGTTTCTATACACATATGTATATTTATATGACATTAGATAAATTAAATGACTGAATGTTGTTTTTTCATTTTCTTTTTCTTCATATCCATTAAATCTCAATTCTAAAAATCTCTTTTTCATTTTTTCAAAACAGTAAGCCTAGTAGGATAGGTCACTCTGCTTCGTTGTTTAATAGGAGAGAATATAGACAGCAGTATCAATACTTATGTATGTATTATGTATATACATAATAAAATATTGTTCAAATTTTAAGATAAAATAATGCGATATTCACTGCTTCATCACTATTTAAAAGTGCTTTCTATACGTACTTATCGCTATTTTCTCGCTGTCCATTGTAATTATTGCTCCTTGTTTCGTATTGTCTGGAAACCAAATTTTATTCTGGAAAATCATATCAAATCGTGTTAGTAAGGCGATGTTACTGATGGTGTCATTATTACATCGGAGATTTTCAGTCTAAAGAACAAAACTATCAAACTCACGTCGTGTATGGAATGTTTTCCGATTATGTTCTTGAAAAAACATTCTTCGCTGTCATAATTTTCACATTCAGCTTTTAAAAAATGTAAAAAAGAAAGAAAAAAAAACCATATATTTTCAAATATTAAAAGAACCCTGTTACTTTTCAATATACTACAGTATATGTATCTAAATACATATAAAATTTTAAAATCATATCGTATTTATATAAGAAAAGAAACGTGTGACGTATGTCCGTGCACATGGTCTCATTAGCTATTTAACTGTGAAATTTGTATTTAAACAAAATTAAAGCAGTACACTTTATTTTAATACTGTACATCATTTTTTAAATTTCTTTTTTACAAAATAGGCGTAAAACCAGCAAGACAAAGTATTATAAACAAATTCACAGCACAATATACGAAATCAATCGTTAAATGATTGTGATTAAGATCGTGGCTTACAGTTGAATTGGCATCTTCTCCCCCAGTAAGGGCCGTCGCATAGACATTGAACCGTCCATGCAGTATTTCCATCAACACACAGTCCCCTCCCGTAGCAGAAATGGGGAATTCGAGCGCATACATCTACAGATATATTTATTGACAACTAATCAGAAAAGAGAATTTTTGAATGATAAGAATTTACTTATTAATTTTGTAAAACCCCATCTATCCACAATGCTGTGTAGTGATCATTGGTAATAGAAACAGTGATCAGCAATGTACTCTTAATTGATTTAGGGTCAAACGAGCTAGACAAAATACAGTTTAAGATGATAGATGAAAAATACAAAAATTCATGAATCGTTGATGTATTGCGTTTGAACTAGACAGTTTTAGATATTGTTCAAAATTTAAACGTACACTAGTTTATGGTTTGTTCTTCGGAATGTGGGTTGGTTTAGTGAGAACTATGGATTATGGATTAACTCGTATGATACAACATATAATATGGATAATGTCCCTGCATCGACAACTTTTGAAAACTAAGCCTAAAGCTCAGTACTAGAAAAGAGAGGTAATGTATGGATCGAGAATATATGTAAATATTTCACAAATAAAACGTTATTTTTATGGAAAACTAAAGAAAAAAAAGCGTCAACTCACCATTACATGTATCTGTCGACCTTTGTGAAATTTCTTCGTTTTGTGAAAAATATTCCGACTCTGATGCAGATGAAAGATGAAGCGTCAAAACGAGGCAAAGGATCCATGCCACCATCTTCTCAACCCTCGGAACAAGAATAAAACATGAACTTTGCCTGTTCCCACTTAGCTATATTGATGTCCCCTAATGCAGTTAATTGATTTGATATTTGTTTCAAGAAAATAACAAATCAGCATGAATAAAAACATTTACCTTTAATTGAATATTTTAGCGTTTATCTGAATTCAATTTTGTTTTCTCTCTGAATTGCAAGTTATTAAGATACGATCTAGTCATTTTGCTAATGATTAATATCCATTATCCATTAATATCCATAATTACCCTATATGATTTACAGTCCCTGCTATCTAGTATATATTTTTTTGATAATTGCTGATGTGTGTGTATAATTGCAGCGTTATAGTTTAGTAACATTATAAATCTATACAGAACAGATGAAATGTATTAATTGAGTAACGGGAGATTTAAAAGAAGAATAAGTATTATTGGGTACCCGAACATAAAGAAAACAAACTTGTTTTGAATTTCATACCTTCAAGAAGTTATACAGTGTATAGTATTAAGCCAATCCTATATGAAAAGTTTATACGAGGTTTATGTAGTACTTCTGCAGTGCTTGCTATATTCACAACCGTATGGAACACAAAAACATATTATTGTTTACTTAAATAAATATATAAAGAATTTGCGAGCAAACATATGAGATATGAGATAAACGAACAAAGATAAGAACTAAACTATATGTTACCGGCGAATACCTAGTGCTACAACTTCGATTTCACTGAGAATTTCTTGATTTTCACTTCAATCTTTTACATGCTTGGGGAAGGGGTGGGGGACTCAATCCATGATATTACAATTTTTCTAGATGTAAGTTTAAGAATAATGTTCTCTGCGAGAAAAAAGTTGGGGGGGGGGGGGGGGCCTCGGCCCCCTGATGCTACGTGTCTGGGGTGTTTTTTTTCTCTGATGAGCATGAAGTGGACAGGTCTTCTGTTGTACAAAGTTGTACATAGAATGCAGCAGGCATTACAGGTTCTAGAGGAGATAACTTCGACACAGTCATGTCATGTAGACAAGTATAATCATTTTATTTTCTTTGTAGAATATCATACATATGTACTTTAATTCTAAAATGCTAGAAAGGAGCAGTGCAAAAATACATCATGGATTACCTAATAAGATTATAGTTGCTAAATATATATATTTACTCTGCTGAATTTTAGTTCCGTGAATTTTATTTCTGACAGGCAAACGTGATTTTTTATTCATTTGAACAAAAGTATGAACTTTCTGAAAGATTTTGCACCATGTCATGATATCATTACTTCATTAGTGTTCCGCGTACAGCAATCACATGTTATGTATGAATAACATGATATATTTACATTTGCAACTGTATTTGTCTGTGATAACAATACGAATCAAGTTTGAAGCCTATAGCCCAATAATTTCATAAAAGATGAGCGACACAAAATGGACGTGTCTTATAGCATAACCTAAAAACGGCATTGGCTGCGCCGCGTAGTAATACATAGCATGTGCTACGTGGAAAAAATAGTGGTTTTAAAATGTTGTTTTTAAAGTGTATTCTTTGAATATTATGAGTTGATAATTTCAGTCGGAGCGTGGTCAAATCTATCATAAAGCCCTTCGGGCTTTATTGGATTTGACCACGCCCCGACCAAAATTATCACCTTATAAAACTCAAAGAATGATTCCTTATTCCTTAATTCTTATAAATTTTCATGCTTCGACGAAGTTATTGGAATTCGTTGTTCGACTAGAGAACGAAATCTACGAAGTTTTGTGCATGTGAGATTGTTTCAGTCAAATGATTATGTTTGAATGATTCACTTCAATGTGACAATTAATGACATGCAAACAAACGCTAAAGAGAACTGGATGGTCGCAGCCATTTAGACTATATTATTCCCCATGAGGAGAAAAGCTCTGTATAAAGATAATGATAAGGAATAGTTCATAGCTTTACAAAATTTTATTTAACAAAAGATGGGTGAATAAGGCGTGTAAAATGCCTATATAACGACTGATATACTGAAAAAAATAAATTAACAACAAATCTGATTATTTTTCAAAAAATCATTCTAAACAATGTATATTTAACATAATATCGATTTGTAACCCTTAAATATGTTCAATATGCTGATTTTAACTGATGTATACGTTTCAAATCCTCCAAATAGTCTCATTTTTTTTAGAACTTCATTGCCTTATTAGGTCACCTGAGTCACTCAGGTGACCTATTGCAATTGGTCTTCGTCCGTCGAGGATGTTGTTTCCTTGGGGTTTCAGTTGTCAAATTCTAATTGTTAAAAAGTTCATGAGTAAAATTTGTTCTAAACAAAATAGGTATTTATAAAATGAATAATTATTGACATATCATTACATATTTTTACTATATTATGGAATTAGGCTCCAACAAAAATGGACTTATAGCAAATTTTTCAGATTTTGCTTTCCGCTAAATCATTTTATCAATAAAAGTTAAGATTATATTTGTTAGTCTTTATAGTTTTGCATATTTCCTGTTGGTTTTATCTCACTTATTCATTAATATAATCGTATAGCACGCAATGCAAATATATTGAAAAACGTTTAAAAACGATATACGACACCATATCTCAAAAGTTTGTTCATTGACCTCATATAAATTTTATGCCAGCAGAATAAGGTTAATATAAGTAGTTTAATACTATAAATATTTTACTGTTATCATCACTCAGTTTTTTGTTAATTGAATCAAAAACGAGTAGGAATTTAATAAACGATAGAGAAAATTCGGACTGGAATATTTTTTTAAAAATTGTAACTGAAAAGCTACTGCTTTTTATCTGTTTAATGCCACTTTTGCTTGTGTAAACAATAGAGTTCACACTTCGCCGCTCCATTGAACGCAGATTGCCGTTACCATCGCCGCTCCAATAAACACATATCGCCGTTATAAAATTCCACTTTAGCCTTTATCTCATTTTTTGGAAAATTATTGGGGCGGCGGCCTCCCCTCTTCCGACACCCTTGTTCAGATATCGGGCAGATACTTTGGACTTGACAACTTTTGTTTAAATATGCAAATAAATAAGCATGTTTATATGAATAAATGGTTTTAAAAAAATTCATTGTTATCATAATTTTCCACTCAGCTGCTTTCATCCGTCATCTAAATATCCAGTCATGCAGTTGTTTTTTTTTATTTTCAATTTTAAAGAATAGGTTAAGAAAGCAATAAAGAAAAAAAATTGGACACAGTGTATACGAAAATGAAAGAAATATATATGGTTCAACAGTTTAGCATTGTGCCATCAATGTATAAAGTGTTATTCCCGCGCTTGCGCGCGATTTCATCTAGTGTTTTAGAAAAACCAAATTGCATAATTAACACTGTGCCGTATAATTATGCCAGTGCCAAGGTGGCATTTTTGCACCCGTCTAAGCTGCATATATCGAACAATTCAAATATGCCATATGGTAGACCATTGCTTAAAGAGTTTACAACCAACTATGTTATCATTGTATCTCACCTGTCAGGTGAGATATTTACCTTTCAAAAATAAATTCCTTCAGGAAAAATTTTCCGATAGGAAAAACAATATTCCTATAGGAAATTTGAATTTTCCTATCGGAATACAAGAACTTCCCATAGGAATTTCGCTTCCGATATGATTTGATAAAATCCTATAGGAAATCTTAATTTCCTATAGGAAAACTACATGTTTACAGGAAATACCTTTCTCTATAGAAAATATTATTCCCATTGGATTTTTAGAAAATCCTAAAGGATTGTCAATATTCTGTAGGAGTATCATTTCTCCTACGGGAATTATCATTTTCCTATGGGATATTAATTTTCATAGGTAAATATTTCACCTGTCAGGTAGAACACACTAAAACCAAAAGTGCTTATATACTCTCTAGACAATGGTATATCATTTGTTATATATGGATTTTTCCGAAACTGCACCTTAAGCGGGTGCAAAAATGCCACCTTAGCACTGGCATAATTATCCGGCACAGTGTTAATTATGATGTCCATGATGCATCTACCAAAATTGTGAAATTCATGGCCCCTGGCTCAGGGGTTTAGGCCCTACTGCGGGGTCATTAGGCCATGTAGAGAAAATGTATTTAATTCACAGTCAATGGGGCAGGGATTTAGGTTGTATTTGGGGGAGGGGGGGGGGGGGGGGGGCGGGGCGGGGCAAATATGGCCATATAGTGAACGTATGATTTGGGTCACAGGGCTCACAGGCCTCTGAATTACTATCAATAAGCCTTTAAGAATGGGAAGAGAGATAATGTATACCCTATCTATATAAACACATGAACAAAAGACAGTAAAGATGAAGGATTATGGAAAGAAATGTGATTTTTTTTAAAGAGTCATTGATAGACTATGATGATTTTCAATGTTTAGTTAAAAAAAACCCAGCTGAGAATGCAACATCAGATGTCAAACAGTTTAACCAGATGCTAAAATGTCTTGTAAAATTTGTCATGACAAAGCTACAGTTGACAAATCATGTTTAATGTTACATGTAACAAATACATTTATGAAAGACACTTTAAGTTTCCATTTGAAAAGTCAAGTAATTTCTATTCATTACAGCAAGCAAGAATAATTAATAATATATTAGGACTTTATTTTAGTAAAAAAAAGAACTATAGTTTTCAAGTTGACAGTATTTGCTCTTTAATAGTGAACAATGTCGAACAAGTAAAGTTGAAGTTCGGAAAAGTAAATGTCTAGGTCACTTGTCCGAATGAAGAGTCTCTCTGGTATGCCGTTGGTCGTGCATTGATCGTTAGCTAACAATTTTACATTGGAAATTGTAATTTAAATGAAATTGTATTTTACGACTAAACCAAATGGACATTGCGCTATCTTATCCTCCCAACTCCTTTTGGGAAGATCTTACAGGTAATCTGTTGACCACCCAGCCTCCTTAACAGATAAACAGATATCCAGGTTTAATCATTTATTTTGACATTTTGTTCATATTTGTACAAACATTTGTATCTAGTGTTCAAAATATTGACACGTTCCAAGCTCAAGCTTCAAGGAAAACTTGATGCTGGTCGACCCTGTGCCGTGAAGGTTACAGCCCTTTGGGTTGTTGCACTTGGTCCTGACACCAAACTAAAAAAAAAGGATTAGATATGTAAGAAACTTGACGATTGAACGATTTTAAAGTCACTACAAAGTCCTAAAATTATACATATACATGTACCATATCTTACGCTCTTGTGTGGCAAATTTGGATGTAACTGTACACTTACTTCCATAAAGCGTCTTTCTCCTCGCGGGCTCACATCAATACAGACAGTTTTCTTTTTGTTGGCGTAATCATGTGGGTAGTAGGCGTAATGAACGAACTTTTTCTCTGTGCACCAGCGATCCTGGCGTTCTTGTTCACTGAGTTGGGAACATTCAGTCTCCTTCTCAAACGCGCAGACTCCGTCGGCCTTATCTCTGCAACCCCTGAACATGATTTCCATCGTATCAAAATCGTGTGGTTTCCAGAAGACAATTTGCGGTCGGTAATCGTGGATATTGGCCGCCATGATGTAAGTCAATATCAAGCGACGGGGTTCAACTAAGAAAGAAAGAATCAAGACTAATTTAAGAAGATATTCTTTTTACTGCACCTTTCGAAAGTTTAGAAAATCTGCACTAATTTGTACTGAAGATTAAACAAAGGTACTACTAGAAACTATATATTGGTGGTTGTTAGAACAAAAGGACTCACATATCATTACGGGGTTTGTTCTTCCTATGAATACTCCATCTTTTGCGGTTTCGACACTTAGAGCTCCCTGATGAAAGAAGGTGTGAAAAAATCTTTAATATCTTTGAAAAAAAAAGATAATTAAGGTATACCTCACTATATCAAGACTTATACATTTAAAGACACTACGTCACAATATGGCGATTTGAGTGTTTTGTTAAATTGTTTGTATCAATCGATTTTGTCGAATTTCATCATAGCTCTTTGGTTAAAGTATGAGACTTTAGAACCACAGACCACATGTTCGAATCCGCTTTGGGCTTTTCGATTTTTTAAAAAATCATAATTTTTAGCCAAAGTTGTATATTTTTTCGCCTATTTCATTTTTATACTTCTTATGCATCATTCTATCTATCACATTCAACATTATCTGTTGTTTTGAAAAACTATTTCAATGTGTATGGAGCCACTTTAAGTTCTATATAAAAAAAAACATTATTATATTATTTTAGAGTCTTACGCTGTGCTCATCTACTGTGTGTTGTCCTTGAGTTCTGCTGAAGAAAAAACAAGAAGGGTTCCGTCCCAAGCAATCATCTAGCGATAAAAATAAAGCGGTTAACTAAATGTATGCAATGTAACTTATATACTGACGGAATCTGACTTGTCGGTTCTAAAGTTAACAAAAGTCTTTCCTTTTACTAACTTGAATATGTGAATCGTTTCTTAGAGTTAGTTATGGAAACATAAATAGGACCTTTCCCTGTCATTCTTTTTGTTGGAACCTATTAATGGATGTCCAAAAATGTAAGCCCGTAGAATGTAATTTAGCGGACATGCAACTCCCATGAATAAAAAGCATAGTAAAGTGTAAAAGTGCAATGTGCTATTCTTCGTAATTTTGTCAGTTCTTCGTTAGGGGTCATTATGGGACAACGAAGCTTAACTCCCACATGCCATACGATGCACTGATGTGCATGTATATTAGCATTCGTGGACCATGCAGACAGAATGTATACATAATTTACATGTTCATACACTTCTCACCCTAAAAAACCATAATTTTTGCACACAAAAAAAAATTAGGGTACTTTCCCCTTTGGTTATGTTGTTCAAGGTTCAATGGATTGCAGCTAAATACTTACCTTTAAATTCACACTGACGCCCAAAATATCCTGGCTCACACTCACAGTGAGTGAGTCGCGGGTTGTTGGTGTTGAGACAGAGGCCTTTCCCGCGACAGTAGTCCGTCTCCCTGTCACATTCACCTAAATGAAAAAGATTCATCATATATTATCATAACGTTATTGACGTTATGAGAAAAATAAATTTGATTTACAGTGTTTATCTCCTTGAAAAGAAGAGCTCTATCAATAGATACAGGAAAAAAATCAAACTTTAAAGCTAGAATATATGGAATTTTTCTTCACTAAATAAAAGTTAATATCTTAAATATCGTATCTAAAAGATGAAGGTAGATCTGATGGTTACTAGCAATGTGTTGACCCCCCCCCCCCCCCCCCCCCCCCAGTCTCATTAAAATTTCACATCTTGTCTCCCTTTTAAAAAAAATACATACCGCATCCTGTCACTACTCGTCTCTGCAAAACTTTCTCATATTTGACGGAGCTAAAATCTGCAAAAGCTAAATGGAAAAAAGCTAAAACAAAAATAAAATACCGCATGTTTACGCTAGTCGATGTCCAATGATAGTATGATAGGTTATGAAGAGATCTGAAAAAAAAACCCATATATTTATCGATTTCATTTTAAAATAAATACGTTTTATTGATGTAAAATTTGGCAGGGTAATTACTTTTATGAATATATTTTTTACAAATGTATGTTTGTACATAAGTAATTAGTATCAATATACATCGAAATTAAATGGCGATCCTTTTAAGATTACCGTTGATCTGCATTTCAGCAATTATGAGGTAAACTATTAACATTACCAATGAAGCATGTTATTTATAAAAGTTTTTGATAAATGGAAGTAGTGATAACGTCGTTTTTGATACTCGAATATTATTTTGAAGAGATTCATAGATAATTTAGATCATATACATAAAACATAAAATAATAAAGCATTTGTGTAAAAGGCACGCAAATATATTTCTTCTTTTTATATAAACTTTAGTCTGAAAGTTAAAGTAAGAATTACGCATGGGAAGATGATCACGTGACAAAACGAATTGTGTACTCGGAAACTATAATTTATGTAACAGGCAAGCAAGAATGGACAGAGCCAATAAGCGCTTATCTTTACGTTCTGCACTTAGAAACGAACAAACAGAACTTACCTTAGTAAAGGCAGTTTTTCACCTTTGTCAAATCAAAGACGCAATAACTTGTACAAAAATGGTAATTTGTAAATTTTCAGTTGAGATTTAAAATAGAGCAACTTAACCTTATGGAAATATCATCAAACGGTAAAAATAATCATGTCTGAAGGTTATACAGCCGAATAATTGGTGAACGATACTTTGTTCAATTAATAAAATATTAATTTTAATCGAAAAAAGCCAGTATGGATATTTTTAACGGTTTCTTATTTTCAACCAGTGACATCAAAAGGGCTAGATAGGGACTTAATGAATTTTAAAAGTTTTTTTTTTTTAAATCTGAATAAAGATAAATGTAACAATTGAGATCAAGCTATAATTACAAAAAAATAGAATACTGTTTTGGGTTATACATGTATATGGTTTATTAACTACTCGCAGATAGATAATTTCCAAAAATGTTCTCCTCACAGCATCAGTGATCGTTCCTGTAATATTTTCATCAATTAAAAAGACTCAATGATCATGGAAAAAAAATCACAAAATCGAGAAAAGAAAGCATATTTCAGTGATTTACGGACAGAATCGTCTCTTGTCTTAAAAAAAGTTTCGAAATGAACATGTCTTCTTACAGCGCTTAATCAGAAGGAGTGCCTAGTCCGGACTTCTTTATCTGCATCCATAGACTGCATACTAGAGAACTAATTTGTTTTTCTGTGCATAAATAAGAAGTAATCGAAGTACTGAAAGTACTGATAGGCGGAAGCATGATTGCAAGTTGTCAATGTTATAATGTTATTATGACTATTTTCTCCTTCAGAACTAGTATGATAAAATGTGGTTATGGTAACATGTTAATGAATAATAAAAATTGTTCTCCTTATTTGTTGCCTTAAGTGATTAAGTAATTGAACGGATCGATATTAGTTCTATGATTTTTTTTTATTACGGAAAGAAATATGGTACAGAACTTTTAGATTTTGATGTTTTATAAAGGCATTACAGTTAAAATGAAGAATGTGAGGTTAAAGTTAATAAAATTATAAAGAACACAGTACTTATATGTCAACTGAAGCATATAGTAAATGTGGAAATACTCAGTAACTGCACAAGATACGTCTGAGTCATGCCTTAAATAAAGATAAAATGAAAAGAGCAATTTCAACATCAAAATATTATTTTGTAAAGTACATTTGATAACCAATTAATACTGATAAGCTGAAATTACTGATATACAATTTCATTTATTCTGCAGACTTATTCAAAATGATTATTATGACAACATTCGCAATGATGAAAGAATATTATAGAATTTAGTAAACTGAAGTTCTGAAACTGCAGTATTTTATTCTTTACAATAATGATTCACCAAAAAATAAAGAAGTTATATTTGTACATCATTTGATTACAGAATTTTACACAATCAAGTAGCCTGTGTGTCACATTGCTCATCTGAGAAGCAATAGCCATTGAGAAATCAGCTTTTTAGAATAATGTATAAAATATCTGGACAGTGTGTAGTAAAAAAGGCCATAAATATTTTCAAATTTTCAAATTTTCCTTTAGATATTCTCAAGTTATACCGTAACATGACGATTTCAAAGTCATTTAATATATAGAGAATTGCAGATCTCTAAAAGATCCTCAGATTGCATTTCATACATTTTGTTGACAAATGTTCAAAAATCAGAAAGAATATATTTACCAACTGTTCTGTATACTAAAATATGTTTTACAAAGATCGAACCTATATACAAATGTTGAGAAATGAAAGCCCAGTAATTTATGGATATTGCTAAGGTTTTGCCATAATTTGTTATTAAAAAATAATGTACAAATAAGTGCATTATGTGTTTTTTACAATCACTCCAGGTTGCACAGTCGAATCACAGGTCTCTAATACTGAAGACATTTGAACTTTGGGTCTTCATTTCAATACTAATGGAATCTTCAAGAGAACTTCCTCCATGACAGAACATTGACTTCCAAAGAATCCTTTTATAGCTGCTGTAAACGTGTCCTTTTGAAAATGTATAATCCTGGTGTGTGCCATTTGTGGCAACAACAATCTCAATACACTAGTGTTGTCAGGCTTCCATTATACCCATGACAACTGTCTTTTTCAGCAGGATTTTCTAAAAAGTGTTGATGAAAAATGAATTATGGATATGTTATCGAGCAATATTTCATTACAATACACTTGACCTCCAATAAAGAAAACATGGATTTAAAAATAAAATTAACCTATAAAATACCGGTTTTTTTTAATTATGTGTGTTTTTCTTCAAAGGATTTATTTTCAAAAGTATACATGTATTTTGCAAATAAAAGATGAAATTTATAAGAAGATCACATGATATGGATTATTAATATTTGTAAGGTTATATTGGTGTATTACATACAATTAATGGAAAATGAAGTGAGCGACATGTAAATGAAAGGATTTTGTTTTCTCCAAAATTCTTCATTTTATTACTGCATTTAGAACAATATTTACTATATTATGAAAGATACATACAACAAGATATATGTGAGCCAATGCTCACTAGTGATACCTCCGCTCTGCTGTGAATATACAAAATAGGCAAAGTGAACATTTACATGTAGCGGGAAGTTGACATAATTTTTTTTGAAAAATGAATCTCACCGTATGGCTTACCTTAACAAAGAGTGTGTTAAAATTTTCAAACATCTGCGATAAAGAGTTGCTGAGAAATCTGCAATGAAAATTTGTTTAGGTTTAAAGTAAACAAAGTTATAATTTAACAAAAAGTTGATGTTTGATTTGTACAAAAATGAATCCCAACATATGGCATTCCTATAAATAAAGAGTGTGTTAAACTTTCAAGCATCGGCGATAAATAGTAGCTGAGAAATCTTTGACGAAATTTGTTACAGACAGACAGAGAGGGTAAAACAGTATACCCCCTCTTATTCGGAGAATGGGTATAATTAGTTCATACTTTAACCTGAAAAACACAGAAAATGTCATAATTAAATCAAGTTGTATTTACTGGCCTTGAGAATGGTGTTAAGGTAATTAAGATGAGGATCCCTGTGTATTTTAGATGCCCTGCTTCCATTAAGAAGTTGCAAACATGCAATGTTTGTCCCTCTTTAACAGTGCTGAAAAGTGAAATGAACCAAATTCACATGACTAACAACATAATAAGAAGCTGGTCATTATGCATCTTCAACTTTTTTGAAGAGTTATCTTCCCTTGACAAAAAGAAGAAATGATTCAATGTATTTCTTGTTTAAATAAAGAGAAAAATTATGCAAATATTCACCAAAAGATTTGTATAAATTTTAAGTTATTTTTTTTTCATCTGAATAAAACATGTGTTGTCCATAGACTTCAGTGTAAAATTCAAGGTGCAATTATTTGTACAATAACTATTCAAAAGTTTGAAAATTTCTTTAGTGGAGTATTTTTATTAGACACCACCTTCAAAATGATATCATGATTAGGAATATCGGACCATTCATTTATTAGGTGGTCGTTATACATTGAATATTCATAACATGATATAAGTATTATATAGCCGTTATACATTGAATATTCATAAAATGATATAAGTATTATATAGCCTAACACAAACAATGATTATTCATAAAATGTACCAGCTCCTCGAAGTCTCGATCAAGAAAACGTAATCGCCATAATTTGAACATGAAAATCTGTAAAATGAGGCAACATTTTATACAATGGGAATAGAACTTTAGATAACTATATAACTTACCTTGCGTATGTCGAAGATGGACAGTCACCTGTTCGACTGTTGTTCTCAATGTAGGTTTGTTGACAAAAATTTCTTTGAGTTGTATACAACTTGAAGTGCATCGATTAAATCTTGTGTAGGATTACTACGCAAAACGTTTGTGTGTTTACAAAAAAATTATGCATCGTATCATTCTAATAATCCTTATTCAAATAGAATTTTACACACTGTTGTTCTTTAAAAAAAAACAATCATCAGTTGTGTTCCTATTAATTTTTCCTTCTGTACTCATAAACACACAATTTCATATCGAACAATTTTTCCCTCGTAATTTTATATACAGGCATGTGAAACGCTGAGCCCCTTTGATTTTAAGCGCATACCAGAGCAAGAGGTATTGTTCGTTCCTGTAATATCAAATAGAGATAATTGTAAATTCATCTAACACTTGCTATCTTTGTTATTAGGCATTTTCAATGAATATTTATAAACGGATAAACTACAAATTCATACATATACTAGAAAAGTTCTATGATTAAAAACGATGTTCAAACGGGGGTCGAACGATGAAGGGGGGGGGGGGGGGTGGAGAGTTGTATGCCCTTAGTTTAAATATCATCCGATAGAGTTACCATAAAAAAAGGAGGAATTTGACCTGTGACGTAGAAGGTCATGAAAGCAATTGTAATAGGCGCTTCCGCCTAAAAAGGGATTTGATACCTCTTTTGCTAAGTTGATTCTTTTGACGATTTCGTTGACGACTTTCTTTTGTATACCATATGCCAAATTACCCATAGTCATCTGTATTGAGGATTATCCATTTCTAGTCAAAATACTAATGCTATGACCGTTATATTGTATTTTTTAAAAATCATGTTATTTTTGAAATGGTTAAAGTGACAAGGTGACTCTATATACATGTTTACTTTTTGATTATGACAACGTAAATCAGAAGAAATATACTAATTGTCATCATACGGAAGGTTTCACGCATCATAAGTCATCATCTATCAGTTTACAAGTCATTAAAACTCATCCGGAAAATGCACATGTAAACAAACGGAGTTGTTTTGGACATATATTTTAGTGTCGCGTGATTGCGATTGCTGTCTAAAAATAGTTACAGTGGGATTGACACACTGAGAAAAGAAATTAAATGTGAAACTACTCGATGTCTGTGGTAAGAAATATGCATTCATAGAGAGTGCATCTACATAAATATATAGTTCTTGCTGATATCAGGTTTCAATGAGAGGCCACTGGCTCATGATATATGCCACGCTGCAGTATTTACATTCCCCTGCGCTTGCGTGGCTATGAAGCGGAAGGGAAACTCAATATTTTTGTGTTGGCCCAAGATTTAATTCTATTTTTCTCTACTGCAGAATTTATTTAGATTTATTTACTTTTGAACACCGTAATTTTTCAAAAGTTCACCTTTTCATATGATAAATAAAAATGTAAATATCCTGTAAAAGTTCGATATATGCTAAATCATGGGTTTGTGCGTCACCATGTCTCTCTAGTCACTTTTAATTAACAATTTCTTTTTTATTTTAATACTGTGTTTTAGTTTGTTGTAATTTGTGTCCTAAGCCCTTTTCTTGCTGAATTGCATATTAATATACTATTCAAATAAATGACCATTCTATTTCGTCAAACAATATGCTGTGTTGTATTGTGTAAATTTGAACATCACCTAAACAGCCAATGATAAAGTTACTAGAAAGGCCTACTTCTTTATAGATTATTTTCAATGTTTTTCTAGGTTGGTGGCAAAAGTGAATAGTACAAAGTTTGTTCCTAACTCAAAGCGATAGATGCGTAAAGCATTCTTTTTTGCATTTTCTCGTGGGAGCATAAAATGATACAAACTTATCACCTTGTAATGCATTATTGGCATTGAATTTAACGTGTCTGAAATAATACTTTTTCTACACATTTCACGGCGACTTGAATTTCATGGTCATTGAATTGTTTCTTAATTTTATCAATCTTTCATAGTTATAGCATTATATTAACAATGTTCCAAGTTTCTCTATGAACTCTCTAATCGAAACCAGCGCCAATTATTCCATTTTTTTACAGTAAAGATTATCTATCTCTTTGAAGATCAAACTTACACAATAGATACAACATCAATTCATCTTCAACAGTTGCCCTTCCTCCCCCGCCACTTCAATTATGCCTTCGTCCCGACACAAAAGTCAACACAATGTACATTGTATACTCATTTAATGGATTAAGACATCAAGTAAGCATTAATAATTTCAATGACTGCACCCGGATGTGCTCTCCTGAATAGTTACCCCCAACAGAGAGATCTGGGTAATATCCACGTAATCGACAGCTTTTCCACACTTCGGGGAGGCACAAATAATTTTGAATGATATCTGCAAGAAAATGATAGATCTAATCAACTAAACATGTAGTTTTTTTTTACCCACTAAAGAGACATGCATGTATCAAGAGAGGGTAGGACTGTAGTGGTAAACTATTTTAGTCCGAATGTACCTAAATAAAATCTGTTAAAATAGAAATTTTGCTTTTCTATACCTGTTCTAATTCTAAGAGAGAGAGAGAGAGAGAGAGAGAGAGAGAGAGAGAGAGAGAGAGAGAGAGAGAGAAATGCTTACTGCAAACTTCAGGTCTCCGGTTTTGGGTAGCTCTATACAGAACTGGTTTGATACCATATGGTTCTGGAAGTGGGATCTTTCCAAAGTTTTCAGAACCTCGCTCTCGCCATAGGGACGTTCTAGAATCACTTGCACTTTGTCGTTCTTAACCAATACATATTGTAATGCATTGTAGAACATCACACGGAAGGAAAGAACGTGCCCTTTTTTACCTACAAAGGTAAGAAACTGTAAATGTCAATGCCGGTCACCTTACGTAAAATTTATAACTAGCGAAACTCTGTACTGTATAACAGATATTCTTTCTTATAGGATTTATTCTTTGTTTGCCAATTTATAAATTTGCGGGTCATTTTTCTTTAACTGCAACTATAATACTAGTAGCTGAAATATTATTATGACCCATGTGTGCTGGATATAAATATTATATAAAATTAAAGTTTGAATATGAAATACGCTGAGAGCACTCACCCCAGTAAATTTGACCAGTTGTCAGTACGGTCTTCCCTCCGTGTGGTAACTTTGCGATCAGCTGATTCGATGCTGGATAATGCTGACAAAAAATGATATTACAACTCAATCAAAAATATGTAATAGAGAAGTCATTGCCAGCACTCGGGTTTGAACCCAAATCCTCTGGCTTACAAATCCAGCACTCTACCGATCGAGATAAAGGATGGAACTCACTGTATTGTACTCAGATTCTATAGAGAGAACGCCATCTACATGTATCTGACTCTACCACATTCCTGACTTGTAATTTTTAAGGTCTTCCGTTTCCAACGGAAGACCTTATACTGATTCTGATGGAAATTCTTCATTATTGTTATTCTTCTTCTAGACGTTTTTTCAAATTGTTATATATCGCTTAATTTCTAACCAATTGCACTCAAATTTTCAGTGTATATTGTAAATGATAATGCGTTTTCCATGACACAAAAAGATATGAAATTGCTACTTCCTGTTGCGAGTCATTCCCCCTTTTTAAATATTTTACGGGTAGTCCTTTCCGGACAAAGGATCCGAGACGGTCTGTAGCAAGTGATTTTAAAATATAAATCTTTAACATAGATACATTGAACGTTGTCCTCCCAGTTTTAGTTTTTCGATTTTCCTTATTAAACCAATTAAAAAACTTAATCGAAATTAATGTTTAAAAACCTGTAAAATTTTGCTCATGTTTTCGCTCCGTAACTTTTTAATTTAAAAACTTAATCACATATTGAACAAACGTTGTGCAAATATCGAGGGCTTTCGTTTGATACTATACAAAAGGGGCTGACCCCTAAATTCAGGGATCTAGAGCCCTTGAAAATATTTGCTTCATAACTCGAAAAGAGTAAAAAGAATTCGATATGGCCGTCGCAGGAAAAGTTGTTCTTTGTGATCGTGATAATTTCATGAAAGTATTATTTTGTTCGGGTTTTGCGTTATATGAGATTAAAAAGCTAAACATGAAGACAGGTACCTGCTTTCATTTAGCAAATAGAAGATGATCTTTCAATTATGCGTAAAATTAAAATAAAGTCGCAAAAACATTGTTCTTTACTACGTGGGATGCTCAAAATTATTTAGAAGGGGTTTTAATTTGACCCGTGCTTTTTTCACCACTTCTTTGGAGATATTTATTTTTCTATTATTAGGTTCTTAATATTGAAAAAAAAAACAACATGCCTTTAAAAGCAATATGTGAAAAATAGTTCTATCTCTAACTTTCATCTTTTTTATTAATTAAGCACTTAATATAAATAAAAAATATTAGGGATATGATAACTACAAATCAACCCTTTCCCGTAAGCCTTGTGTATATGTTTACGTAACTCATCCCTCGCATGTGGCCCAGGAGAGCCATCGAGCGTGGATCGACTAGAGATTTGCGGTAATCTAATACACAAGCTTCGAGTGCTTGTACCTTATATCTGATACTGACTCAAAAAATACTACTCTCTAGAATCTTAATATCTTTGATTTTGCATGAATTTTAAGCTTAGTTTACATTTTACGTACGATGCTTACATGTGCTATTAAATGATGCAAGGCTTTTGCTGTGGATTGTTTTTTAAATTATGAATTCTGTGGTCATAACAAATTTGTTAAACTAAATAAATGATGTCTGTAGCTTGTGTAAATGTCATACTACATGTATGTATCGCACTAAATTCATAGGATCAAGCTTAGTGCGCGAATATGTTAGTTGCAGGTAGCCGATCGGTTTGCATACATGTACGCATGGCATGTTTGAGATAATGTACAAGGACGTTGTAGACTCAACGAAATGAAAATGATTCTCCAAAAGCAAATAGTCCGCTTAAAGATCTCTGTATCATTGTGCGTTCAATAATCCACACACTCATTGTACGTATTTATTCCAATCTCATTGATAGCCCATGCAAAAAATTGCATGATGTCCAAATACCTGTTAAACGGAGTTTGTTATATTTTGTATTTGATGCTCGAAAGCTCACAAAAATTGGTCAGAAATTATCTGCAAATGTTAAACAGGTTGAAACTCAAATTGTGCTTGGTATCTTGCAGAGCATCAATGCATACTAAACTAGTCGTGATTTTTAAATCAACAATATTGCGTATCAGTCTTCTTTACATCGGCCACTCGCTGAATTCAATCGCTCAACGACGCTTTGTGAATCGTCGGGATCAAAGCCACCGATACACGCATGCGTGTGAATGCTCTAAATTATGCCGTATGTTGATATAAACCCCCAATTAATCTGAACGAATTCATTTTATCATAGTTAAAGTGTGAAATCAAATGTTAATCTTTCATTGCTTTAGCGTGTTATTAAACACTTAAACTCTCTCTCTCTCTCTCTCTCTCTCTCTCTCTCTCTCTCTCTCTCTGGGCGGTGTTTATTTGATTCCATGCGATAAGAGAATGTGAAAAAGGAGATAATTAAAATATTGCTGAAACCATGCCGTTTCTACAACCCATGGATTCGCTCTAAAACATTAAACTTCATTGGGCGAGGATCATGGAAGAGAGTCTCCCAACCCTGGGTCTGTTTTTCAGCTTTTCGTCACAGTTTAAGACACAATTTTTACAATTAAAATATGATCCAAACTCTGAAATTCATTGGTTTGAAAACGCCACAGCAACACTTTAATTAATTTTTTTTTTAAAAAGAATATGATTTGCAGAGATTGATTTCATTTTTATAGCGTCGAGCGAAGCTCGAAAGCCATCTAGGGATCGTACGGCCAGAAGTTGCCAAATTTTAAGGAGCTGAACAACATGCTATCAATAAATCCGCGGAAATGAGTGCAATGTTTTCTTATGTGTTTGAAGAATAAAAGATGACATACTTCCATTTAGAATAGAACTGTACGTCGAGATAGCAAGTTGGCAGATAAAAAATAGTTGATGTCTTTGATAATGTTCATATTTTATTGTAAAATATATGTCTGGGTTTTAGCGGATGAATACACATGCACCGAGACACATGCGATACATACACAATTTGTTTATGAAATATACCTGCCTTCAAAACAGATTATTTTGTATCCATATCGAATGTGACAATGCACAAATGTTTGAACTTTTAGAAACAAAACTTTCTACATCAAGCGATAAGTATATCTACAACCAAAAGTAATTTTAAACCAACTACTTTCACTTTTAATTTGTGAATGTAAACAATGTGAATGGGTGCTTTCTTATATCTACCCCTGATCGTTTCGTTCCGTGTCATTTGGACCCATGTGATTTTTAAATCAATTGACAATAAGAGACAAAGTTTTTATCAGCAATATACAATATATAGAATTAAATACAATCATACTTTTAATACTAATTAATTCTATTTGAATAGAGAAAAAAAATATCTACAATTTTTTGAACTCCTAAGATATTTCTAACATAAGATTTTTAACTAATATTTAAAACTTTTTAGGAATAAGGTGAGTCAATTTGTAATGAATTGTAATTTAATTAGTTATGTGATAAAAACATATTTTTTATTTATTTGAAAGTAGTCGACTAATGTATTTGTCTTTATAATTATTTATTTTTAAAAAGTAAGTATAATTGATACCAATTTCTAAATGAATTGTCCATAACCAAATTGGAATGATTTCTGAAAATAAAAAAAATTCACACTTCATTTTGATATTTTTATTTATTAAATTTTATTTTTGTTAAATTGACCGCCCGACTTAATTTTTATAAAAATTAATCTCCAGCAAAACAATAAGAAAAGTTGGTCTTATGTTAATGTCATTACTTTAGTTACAGAATCATAATTTGTTCTAAGGATTTTTTTAATCTTTAGTACCTAAATATATGTGTGTGATCAATGAAGAAGAACCATAAATAACACAAATAAAAAAAATATATGCATTTTTGTTTAATGGAGATTATTTTGACTTTTTAAAAAAATTATTCAGGTTTTTACTCTTCAAATTAACTTCAACTCGACGCCATTGTGGCCCTTCTGGCCTTTGATTTTTTAATTTTTGAAGGTTCAATGTATAATATACTAACACTATTTGTTTCAAATGATTTGTTCCATGTTAATATGTACAATTCTGCCTTACAACAACCCCCCGCGAATCCAAAGCTTATGCGTGCGTTTATAGAGAAACCTAAATAAATATTTCTATTATGTACTCTATTAAAATTGTAAAATTTTATAACACTTTGATAGACAGAAAGATCCTTTGTAGAACTTAATTGTTAACTTTAAAACAGTCAAATGTGGATCCGCTCAATTTACTAAAATCTATGTGACCCGGAAGCTCAGGTCTTGGCGATTATCAAGTTCTTTATTTCAGTTCAAATTCCGAACTCTTTGGACTTATATTTGCTGATTATTAATTAATTAACGCTAGGTAGTAGAAAAAAAATCCCCGTTTGGCACAATGTAGAATGTATATAATATCTACAGCAATTTAATGTTCTCGACAATCCCATTTACCTGACAGTGTATAAAAGCATAAAAAATTCACGTCAATAATTTTAGAAGTATAGAAATCCTTTTAAAATGCTTTAAAATTATCCTATTTTGCCGTTAGATCAGTGCACTTCTTCTGCAACATTGATGACGTTGAGATTGTTCGAAACATAGTTTGACAGGTACATAGGTCATCAGCATTTTAGACAGAATTGCAATCACGAAATACACAAAATCAAAGTCCAAAACAACGTGGTTTGTTCCGGGTGAGTTTTTAACGACTTGTAAACTAATATGTAGGTGATGACTTAAAATGTGTGAAATGATCACATTTCGTATATTTCTTCTTATTTCCGTTTTCATAACCCAAAAGTAAAACATCTTTTTTGAGTCACAGTGTCACTTTAGGAAAAAAAGAAAGTGTCAATCGTTCTTTTTCGCCTCGCAGCTGCACGGAAGACCTACTCGTTGCTGTGCAACGAGCTTTGCTCTAGTTTTGTCTATGATACATGAAAGAAGTTACAGATACCAATCACTTGGCATAATCTATTCCTATTATCATTTCTTCTTGATCTTTTGACCGAATATCCATGTTACAACTGAACTTTACAGTTTAAAACATATAACAGCCTAAATTATGATTCTATGATGAATCGTAGTCGAATTCCAACAAAACAATTTTGATACTCAATATTAATAAATTAAATCAAATGAGAACATGGTCTGTGTTATCAACTTACAGTTTCGTGCAGTATCCATTGTCCCGAGCTTCTTCCATGCTCAAAAGAGTTGAGAAAGAGACAGGAGTGTGTCTTGCAAGAATGATCTATAAAATTATTTTATTCATAATTTTATTATTTTATTTTCATAAAATCTGAATGCAGATAATTATTTGTTCACATTTTAAGTCATGGTCCCTGATGATTTACAAATACTATTTCATAGTATATTTTTATACATGTACATGTATATGTTAAATTATGTTAAATGATACCGGTATACTGAGAATTTAATATTAATAAGAAAATATCTAAATGAAAACATAACCGAATCTAACATAGGATATACAGTATTTGACATAACAAATATGATGTGTAGTATGATATAACAGATCTGATGATATCTGATATACTCAGTAAAGGTATGATATATAAAATCATTACCTAATTTGATGCTGCACACGTGTCCAACATAATTGTTCGCACAGAAACAGACAGGACGGTCTCCCTCCACTAGGCATATTCCACCATACTGGCAGACATTCCCACTACATGGTGCTTCATAAAAGGTTTGAATATTATATTTCATTCTACAACTTTTTTTCATTTTTTGTTTTTCTTATCTGGTTACAGTTTGACGTAGATTTTTCTGATGGCTTTAAATGACGTCAAAACAAAATATATGTATATTTTCATAAAACATATATTAAAGAGATGCTTGTGAAACACTTATGCCTCTTCCTTAGACCTCTGTGAAGAAAATGAACGGAAACTGCAAAAAAATTGAAATTTTTCTAAGTCCAAGGGGCATAAATCTGTCAAAAATTGTTCGATCGTACCCCAAATCGATCTTGACCTAGATATTCTTATAATAAATCTATATACCGAATTTCATTTCAATATGTGCAACCCCTGCGAAGTAATGAACGGAAACTGTAAATAATTGGAATTTTTCTAAGTCCAAGGGGCATAAATCTGTCAAAAATTGTTCAATCGTTCCCCAAATCGAACTTGACCTAGATATTCTTATGATAAATCTATATACCGAATTTTATTTCAGCATGTGCACTCTGTGCTAAGAAAATAAACGGAAACCATTGGTGAACCGACCGACCGATAGACAGCAGCAAAGCAATATGCCTTCCCTTCTTCGAAGAGGGCATAAATATACATAAATATATATTTGCCCCATTGTTAGCAGAACTAGTTTTGTACTCATATGAAGCAGAATATATTCAAAATATTGCACGTGAAAAAAATAAATCACTCGCTGTGACCTTCAACTCAACATTTAGGTAAATCGACGACGTATTATCAATTAACAATTGTTACTTCCATACTTACGTCGACTCGATATATCCCAGTGACCTTGAAATAAAAGATACCACAGAGTCTGCGTCATCTGTTTCATATTTGTATAATATTTTACTGGAAATGGACATTGATGGTAACTTAACAACAAAACCTTATGATAAACGTGATGACTTCAATTTTTCTGTAGTCAACTTTCCTTACTTATGTAGTAATAACCTTCATCACCTGCATATGGTGTTTTAGTCTCTCAGTTAATTCGATACGCAAGGGCATGATCTTCGTATGAACAGTTTCTAAGGCAAGGCAAGCTACTGACAAACAAGTTGATAAAACAGGATTATCAACAGTCTCGTTTAAAGTCATCTTTTCGTAAGTTATATGGTCGATACAACGACCTTGTCAGCAAATATAATCTTCCACTGGGTCGCATGCTGGCTGACGTTTTTCATACTAATTGTTAGACCATAATTAATCACCTAATTGTCTACGGACTTTTCTGTTTTTCCCGATTACGACAAAGAGCACACGGCAGGTGTGACCGGTCAGCAGAGGATGCTCACTCCTCCATGGCACCTGATCCTACCTCTATTCTTTTTTTTTAAGAGGTCCCTGTTTGTTTTGTAATTTTCCTTTAGACTTTTGATTTTGAACACTGTTCGTTATCACCACATGTCATTTAAATGTGAAATTGTAAAATAAAAAAGACATACGATCAAAACATTTTTTTATTAAAGGCAGAACGCCCTTTGTTTACAATGGATTACTCCTATCGTATTGTGTAACAATTAGTCCGTTAAGAAATAGTCGCGTTATCTAAAGAATGACTTTGAATTCTGACCAATTTCATCCCGCAATGATATTATTAAGATTTCAAGTCAGATTTTTATTCGGAGAAATAGAATCATCACCAATGTGATTTCTCTTAGAGTTTATAACGCAGGGGGTTGTTTTTGTTCCTTTATTAAAACATTTTTTTGAATACTCACTACATCGGGGCTGAGTTTCACGCTGAAATGAAATGTAAAAAGTAGATTATTATATATTTTTAAAAAAAAACTATTGTGAATTTAATTTAAGAGTCGAAATTTTTCAAATTTGACTCACCCGGTCGACTAGCTGTTGTTCTTCGTCAAGGTTGTTAGCAGCTGATACTCCAGCTATGGCCGCGAAGAGCAACAGGATTACAAAGTGGCTATTCATTATTAAACTGCATAAAAAGACTAAATGAATTGCTTGTTCTTTATATAGCTAACCAGTTATAAATTTTATCATATATAACATCAAGATTATTCTAATTATTGGTTATTTAAATATTAAAAAAAGCTTCGTCAATTTGGTGTTTCAGATAAATACTTTAGATAAAAAAAATACCATTAACTAATAGATATATCCATAAGTGTGTGCATTATTTAAAAGTAGCTTTTATGGATATTACTAATGTAAGCGAGGTCGTTAAACATTTTTTAATAATCATGTTAGTACCTAAAATTGAGTATAGTGTAGTAAATAAATAGAACTCAATGGCATGCGGAGTTGCAAATTCATTATGAGGGTTCGATGGTCGTGGTTATATTTAGACTGTATGGATCTCCTTTAGATGAAGAGATCTATATTAAATATAGGAAAATACCCAAATTTAAAAGGTAGAATTAATGGATTTTTTCTTTTCTATAGCTTTACAATTCATATCTTAAACTTTTCGGTAGATCTGATGGTTAATTTGTTGACTATCCAGCCTCCTTAAACTACAAAATATGTATAATCTAAATTTCAATGAAATCTAACAGAATGGTTGATAAAGAACAAAAGATATATTTCGTCAAAATGAGGATAATTGTTCCAGATATTTAAGGTATTTTGGAGATTTTTTAAATTTCATTACAAAAAAACAACAACAAACTTTAATAATATCCGTAGATGAGGTCAAAAATATTTGACCCTTCTACTCTCGATAAGACTTTGACCTTTATGGTTTTAAAAGATTGAAGACTCATCTTACTAACAAAATGTAAGGTCTCTACTATAAAGGGTTAGTAAATTCAGAAGTCTTGTTAATATAATGTCTCTTTAACTCGATGTGACTTAATGTGATATGATCATATAGTTAATCTAATTTAAACAAATATAACCTTAAAAACAAATCCGACGTTTTGAAAAATTTATTCTCTGCGTACACAAAAAATTAACCCACATTCGCTGTGAGTCGGCCAAATCAATACCATGCAAATATTCAATATACACGTAAGAAATTCAATATAAAATACATCTTTATTCGATTATAATAATTTTGAAGCTTTTAACAAATATAACAGGAACTCAAATATTCTAAAATTTACTTTTATTCAACTTGAAATCTAAATGAAGAAATCTCTCCAATCCCGGCATCGATTACGTCCCCTTTGTCCATAGGCCCGACGCCCGAGGGCGTAACCGTCAAAACCTTCCTCCAATGTAAAATACTTGCTGATATAACTTATCAAAAAGGGTATGTTGAAGATCATGTCTTTGGTGTTGCCATCTTGTTTGGTTTGGCCGTTGACTTTAAGCCACAACTGAACATTTTCTGGGTTCGGTAGTTTGTCTTCGGAAATTAGGTCACCAATAGGGCAGGAAGTATCAAAACCTTTGGCTATGTCCATGAGTAACCTTTCTTTTTCGCTTCATCCTAAAAAAATGACAGCATGGGGGTGATTTTTTTAAATGATTCATGTTCTTTTAGCATTACAAGACCCTTTACCGCTAACATGCTCTGAAAGAATAGTACGTTCGATTTACTTTTCTTGAAGCTTCGAAACTTTCGTTGATTAATGCAATAACAGAAATATGAAAAGTTTTGACATGCAACAACAATTTGTTTGTTACTTTCAATGCTACATTTCTTTGTGGGTTATCTCATGAATATTCATGGACAGGAAGTCAGCGGATCTGACCTCTTCGTCTACAAATATTAATTATTAATATTAATTAACAAATATTTTTTTTTTGGGGGGGGGGGGGTGTTGCGTCCCCTAAAACGTGAGTACTTGCACATGCTTTTATTACAGCATGTAACAACCTACTTGTGGGTCCCTAGCGGTCATATCTAGGGCCAGGACGTAGCCCCCGATGTGTTCCGCAGCTTGTTGCTCTGTGATGTGGCTCCCAGTTTTACCGATCACAATGCCACGTTCTACCTCATGGTGGAGAGACTTGCAGTTTGGGGGAATCTGTTGCGTCATGAAAAATTGAGTCAGTCTCATTGTTATTCAAATTTATTATCATTGAATATTTGATTTTCATTCATTTACACTTATATAAGTATTATGTAAGTGTGAAAAAGTAAAATCAGATACTAGTACAGATTACGTTTATAAGTGCATATACCGGTATGTAGAGCTAACAAATTTAAAGTGTTTTGCAAATGGAACTCGTAATAGCACTATATTCTTCACTCGTATCAACTGGTACTCTAACCTTAATGTTGTGGAACCGGTAACTGTCTGTGTACCTTAATGTTGCTGCCCTGGGTAACGTAGAAGGTGGTGGGCTTCAGGAAGAGGATCGGTTTTGTCGGGACGACGTTCCCAAGCTCAGCAGCATGTTTCCTGTGGAAAAAAGTGGAGATCTTTAATACTGGTATTAATCATAATATGAATATATCAGTACATCTACTTAATGACAAAAGCATGAATACATTGTTTGGTATAAAAAAAAAAAAAAAGCATGTAAAATCATAGAAAAGTTGGATTACTTTTGAAAAATAAAAACTGACATGTACTTCTGAATAATAATCACAATTTTCATTTATCATTTAGATGTGTATATTTATGATTGTCACTAAGACATTGTTTGTTTACTTGTTTATTTTTTTAAAATGTTTTTAAAAGATGTAATGGGTTCACTACAAGGTATCTCCGGCTAAGGAAACTTAAGACGAATCTACCTCTATTTTCAATGTCCAAATATCAATGAAGTTTTAAAAAACCACTCCAATTCCCTGAATACAAAACATATGATACCGAGATTTAAATGGGGTTATGTATCATACAAATGTTTTAGTTTTATTTATGGTTTAAGGTGATACGCCAATGACGCGTGTCGTTTTTTTTTCAAATTTCAAATACCGGTTTATTTATTGGTTATTGAATGCCCATCACAATTTTCGAGCCTCTCCAACTGAGTTCGGGATAGTTGACTAGTTCACTAATAGTGCACAAATTATCTGTAGTCGACTATGTTGAGGATTATTCATTTCTAGTCAAAATAATACTACTATGTTATGACCTATATATTGTATTTTTTCGGATCATGACATTTTTGGAATGTTTAATTAATAATTTCTTCTTATTTATCATAATACTGTGTTTTTAGTATGTTGTATTTTGTGTCATAATATTGTTTTGCTGAATTGCATAATAGGAATTCGTCATTCGTCATTAAATAGTCAAATAAATGGCCAATGAATGTATTTCCTCAAACAATATACTGTGAGTAATGTGTAAAACTGAACACCACCCAAACAGCGAAACTTAAAGTTAGTAGAAGGGGTCTACATCATAGTAGATTATTTGAACGTTTTTCTGGGTTGGTGGCAAAAGTGATTATTAGTATCATATGTTTTTTCTTTACTCAAAGCGATAAAATTTAAACGTAGAGCATTCTTATTTGCATTTCCTCGTGACGGCATCAAATGATACAAAATTATCACCTCTAATCATAATGCAATATTCGCCTTCCTTTTAACGTGTCGGAAATAATACTTCTTTATTGATATAAATATTTGTATACATGCAGTTAAATGAATTCAATTTATTGATTTATTTTCAAACCAAAGGTTATATTCAACGATTAAGAGAATAAAAAATAAAATTGTGTAATTAGAATTTAAATCATTGTTTACTATTTTTGTCAGCATAATTCGGCTGTTCCAATGGCTCTTCCGTTAATTGCGCATTACTCGTAAAATAAGGCAGAGATTTTGAAAAATTAATCATAATGTCGGAAAGGGAATAAAGGTAAATAAAACCGTAAATAGAAGCATCGAATCATTATTTATTTAGATGTGGTCTCATAACTGAAAAGGTGTGTGCATACACATTGAATATTAAGTAAACGCTCGCTAGATTCAGGGCTTAAATATTCACAATGTCAAAAGTTTCTTTATGAACTTTCTAACCAAAACCAGTGCAATTATTCCAATTCTTTTACAAGAAATGTGTATACCTCTGTGAACATCCAACTTGCACAATAGATACAAGTTCAATTCGCCTTCGAAAATTGGACCCTCCCCCCAATTCTGTCCACGTCCTGACTCTTACTTCACAACACAACACAAAATTCAACGCAATGTACATTGTATACTCGTATATTGGATTAAGACATCAAGCAACCATTCATAATTTTAATGATTGCACCGGGATGTGGTCTCCTGAATGGTTACCCCCAGCAGAGAGATCTGTGTAATATCAACGTAATCGACAGCTTTTCCACACTTCGGGGAGGCACAAATAATTTTGAAAGATATCTGCAAGAAAATGATTGATCTAAATTAAGATGTAATTTGTTTTGTTTTGTTTCGGTTTTTTGTTTGTTTTTTTTTTTTTTGGGGGGGGGGGGGGGGGGGGAGTACTGAAGAAACAGAAAGAAGTGAGGCTGCAGAAAGGGAGGGATCCAAAAAAAGTCTTTGGACCCCCCTTCCCAGCCCTTGGACCTCATCATCCCTGGGGGAAACTCTGGATCTCTGCATCGGAGATAATTCACATACATTTCATTGTGTTTAGAAACCAAGGTCTTGACCTAATAAATGATTATATTTAATTTATTAGAAGGTACTTATTTCAACAAAAGAATCTTGTCAAATTTAAGAAAGCTGACTGTTCAACAAATTAACCATCAGATCAGCCTTAAATTTTACGATATGATTCGTTTAGCTATTAACTATTATTCATTAAAGAAAAAATCACTATATCTCCTCTTTTAAATTTGGGTATCTTTTTATATATTTATATAAAGCTCCTCTTCTAAAGGAGATCAATACGGTTTAAAAATTGTCACGACCATCGAGCCGTCTTCAACTTTGTTAAATATATTAGACCGAATATACCCATATAAAAGCTGTCAGAACAGTAAGAAATTTTGTTTTCCTATGTACATGTTTAGATTGTTTTTTGATGTGAGAGAGAGAGAGAGAGAGAGAGAGAGAGAGAGAGAGATGTATGTTTTTAATGAATTTGAGTCTTTAAATTAAGAATTAACTTCTCTGGCTCAGTGGATAAGATTTTAAAAGGATGTGATATGTTATCTTCCCTTGAAAGAAAATATGAATCATCTTTACCAAAGGATGCTTTGTGGCAAGTTTGGCCCGGTAATTCTTTAGAGGTGAACAGAGTAGGTTGCATATATCCTTAATCAGCAAAAAGTCTCTGGGGCATTCAGCTTGGGTGAGCTTAAAAGGGGAGTAATTTTAAGGTCAAAACCCATGTAAGGAAGCAGTTCATTTGAATAATAAAATGCTTTATTTGGTTATTCATGTGGGATAAGAAGGAAGTGACATTGCAGCAGAAAAAAAAAATCTGCAATGATCGCTACCTTCATAACCCGCATGAATCATCAAAGAAGATTTCGCTGTTTCTTTTTACTGATGTACGTTTACAGTAATTAAGTTAATTTTACTTACTTACAATCAATTTATTAATTTGTTAAAAGAAAGATGTAAGTATAAACAATAAAATGCTTTTTTGATGATTCATGCAGGTTATGAAGGTAGCGATCATTGCAGAAAAAATTACATAACCCGCGTTGGCGTGTTATTTATTTTTTCTGCAATGTCGCCACTTTTATATCCCGCATGAATCAGCAGAGAAAGTATTTTATTGTTTAAATAAATACTCTATGCTCCCCAAATTCTAAAATTTCAGTTAAATGTTCTGAATCACTCTTACACACAGTCCCTCACCCCAAAAAACTCTAGAAACAAAAGCCTACATACAATCTAAAATGTTGGTAGACACCAAACCATATCTAAATATGCAATCATTATTTCCTAAAGATTGATATGTGCATCACGTTTTCATGAATATTGAACAAAAAGGAGCCCCTTCTCCTCCAAGACCAGAACATAAACTATTGCTATTGGTCCTAGGACCATGATACACAATGTCTTATTCTCTGTATTTAGTTTCTATAAATATGAAGAGAAGTTGAGAGAACATTTCTGATATATGATAAAGACATTCTAAGTATCAGACTACATTGTTCCTGAGACCTGAATATTTGCGCCATTCATGCCCCTATCATATTGGTCCCTCTTCCCCCACAAATGCAAGAAGTCAAACTGCATGATAAAGGACGGGACTATTAATTGCACTAGGCCATCCAAGGGCTTTGGTGATGTAAGAAGTTTGATGACTTTATAAATACGGTGACAAGATATCATGGGTAATAAATATGCTTTGAACAAGATAACCTGGTCAAGTATACACAACTCTCAAATAATAATGCAATTTACTAAACAAAAACAGTTACAAAAACACAATTTGTGATACTAAAACTAAACATGGCTGTGTATATAAAATTCTTGACACAAAAAATTTAACATACTAAAACCACACAAGCAACATTCATTAATATATATGGGCCATTATACTTGTCTAGACTGTAACCAAAATCATTCTTAATCATTGTATCCCTAACTGGGCACACCTAATTAAAATTATTGGTAAAACAAAACATATTACAATACTTTCAGTAAGTTGGAATTGGAAAGTTGGACGAAAAACTTCAAAAATCAAAGTAAAAAGAATGTTTCCAAAAACATAATTCCCACTCTGCAAAAAAACTGTTTTAGTTAATGACAATGTCATTATCTATCCTTAAAGAATACTGCATGTGTATAAATGTGAACGGTAGGCAAAATTGCTCAAATATGTTCTAATAAAACAATTTTGCTGACGATGTGAAGACTTCTCTGCAGATATGACAGATACTGCCTCTCTCCTCCAACTCTGCAGTACAGACAGCACATGCAATATGACCACAAGGCACAAAGAAGGTATCACTAAATCTGTCAGTGCAGATGTTGCATGTTGGTACCTGTGGCATTCTCAGAACCTGTGTAACAAACAGAACACAAATTTGCTTTCTGAAATACATATATGCTAGATTTGGTGCATTCTCCCACAACTCTATGCTTATTGCAAAAAAGTTCATTTTTAACATTTTTTTCTTAAAAAGACATCGCAGCATATTAGATTAAGCATAGTTAGAGATAAAATATTGTGTTCAAAATAAATATTTTTACATTTATATATTATTTAATATTCATAATTATGTACATAAATTAAATTATATCAATTAGTTACAAATGTTAATCTTTTTTAAATTTTTTTTTTAAAGTTATGAAGTACTCCCCAGAATGGGAAATTGTAAATATTGAATGGAATGAACACCCGAGTTTCTGAATATTTATCATTAATCAAAGAATAAAATCAGAAAGCAAATATTTAAAGGATTTTTTTTTTAAATTCTACATGTACATTGCTTTCCAGACAAAATGCTTTAAAATGCAAAAAGTACTAGTTTCGGTGGCAGATTTGATGCTAATTAATTAAGTTAATTGCACCAACTCTATCTTAGTATATTAGTGTATTCAAAATTTCAATGCAATTGTTACTCAGTAAGGATTTGGAAAACTCTGAAATGCACATATTGCATACACTTCTTTAATGTATATATTTTAGCAGATCATGTACAAAATAATGAAAATATTCAATTAACTTTACTCTTCCTTACTTTTGGTGATGGCATTCCCTCTGCAAGTTCTGGTTGAACCTCTGGTTGTCGAGTGTCTAAGGAAGTGTCTACTTCATGAAGTGTATGCTGTTGTTCTACCATAGATTGAACCTCTGCTTGTTGAGTATCCAAAGAAGAGTCTACGTCATTAAGTAGCATGTCACCTACACTTAATATATCTGGCAAATCCCATGAACTGCTGCTGGCATTTCCCTCCTCCTGTTCCTGTCATACAAAAGTACATCAATATTTTGAAGAGATCCCATTCCCTATAAACTAGAGGGATTCTATACCATAACACTGATCCAATTAAGCTTAGCTGATTATTCATATAACTAACTGGACTTGTTAAATTCTTACACAAAACAAAGTACAGTTATTCCAGGTTCTGCCATGAATTCCAACTCTAAATTTCATTTTTTGTTATTTTTTCATATGTTCTTTGCATTGGCTTATTAATTACAGTCCATCATCAAGCCTATTCTGACAAAGCAATTTCTTCCTATACACTGTCCCAAGTTTTTGCTTCCACCACTTTTCTCTTGATATTTTGATAATCATAAATACCTTTGTGCTCAAACTACATTCAACCACTGATATGAAAAATGTCCAGATTTTCTGTTTTGAAACACCCCCTCTACCGCTTTAGGCTTCAATACAGTACAACCCAAAATAGAAAATCTACAGAGATTTTGCATTGCATCAGCCATAAAATAGCCCAGATGATAACGCTGAAAAATTGTGCGAGGTATTCCACCAGCTTCCGAATGGTGAAAAGATTTCCTATTATAAATCTCCGTAAGAAATTTGTTTTCGTTCCTGTGAACTTTTTTTTAGTGAAAAATGATATAATGTGTCAATGAAGATATCTTGGATATTTTCCCTTTTATCGATTTCAATATTTCTTTCAAAGGTATGTGAATTTTATTAAAAATCATCAAAAAGTGATGGAAGCAATAACTTATTGGGACAGACTATAGTGTATTACTGTAAACGTATTACATTTGGCTGTGTATTCTATTTAGCATTTTTGGCGCATACATCAAGTACATCGCTAAATGCCATGCATATATGTATAATAATAGTCACATTCGAGAATACTGGTAAATCAATTCCAATCCACGCCAACTTGTTTAAAAACTATTTTCCGCCAAATATTGTATACACCAAATATAAATACGTTTAGAGTATATTTCAATTAATCTATTGGACAGATCAAGTTATCATGTTTCATGAATTATATTGTCTACCTCGATCACTAAAAATTAAACTTAAAATGATCGAGCTATTACAATTTGTTACAAAAATAATTAATGCATGTGCATAGCTACAGCAGTATAATACTTACATGTATATCAGGGTGCATTAAGATATCAAGATCTGACTCTTCATCCTGTTTAAATCAAATAAACAATGAGCAATGCATACAATATCGACTGTAAAGCTATATACAAATGCACTGCCATTAGTCAAGCCAAAGTTAAGTTATAAATTCCCAAAAACTGCATCATGCAATCAAGTCATATGTTTTGATTTGAAAATCAATGGTCCGGCTCTTCATTCTTCTATAAATGCCAATGCAGAAGATCTTATAAGGAGGCCTTATAACCTGGTAGGTATATATAAATCAATAGGAATGAAGTAAAATTGTATTATAAAAATTCATCATCATGGCAGCAAGTATATATATACTATGCAACATTTCGATTTGTTTTCAAAATTATAGAAATTATACAAATGCTGCAGTCTATATTGATTATAAATTGTCTGAAAGAGACATGATCAGTAAACAAATTTTATGTCAGGGTTCCCTCAAAGACACAATCTACAAAAATACACTATACATTAGTTTGCCTCTTAAATTCTGCATATATAGTAACCAACTACTTGGTCAATTGGAGGAGAAACCAGATGTGAAATAAACTAGCAATATGTTCATAGGACATGAATGCCCAGGGTTGTGGTATAAATTAACATGAAAATTTGTATTAGTGTATGAAGTTTGATAGAAATAAATAGAAAAGTCAAATATCATATTGGGAAGGTCAAGGGAAATAAATGAACACTGTTGATAAATTTTCACCAATTAATGTATCAAAGGCAGCATAAGCTGACATAAAATAATAATTGGAAAAGTTTTTTTTAATGGAATTAAACACAACTTTGAGAAAATTAAGGTCAAGGTCAAGTTAAATGCAAAGGTAAAAAAATTATGATGTACTTGAAAAGATCTTTTCAGTATGTATCAGAATATTAAGTTTGATAAAATTATCTGATAAGTTTCTTTGAAACTAAACTAAAAGTGTTAGTGTAAAAGGGAAGGATAGATGGAGGGATACAATGACAGAAGGATGGAGGCATAAAAAATTAATAGCTCATGAGCACTAAGGTACAGAGATAAATGGTCAAAAAAGTAGTCACAGTGTATGGAGTCTCCTTTAAAAAAGCACTATCATTTATGCTATGTCATATATTGCTAGAGGTGCTATTAGCGAGCTCTAGCTCATAATAATACCTGCCTCAGCAATTTTTTGTTAAAGTTCCAGTTCATAATTTGTAATGTGACCTTAAAATTGCATAAAAGACCTTGGCTAAGAAAAATCACACATCCCCTGGTCTTTAGTAATCTTTCAGTGAAATACCAACATGCATTGTTTCTTGTGTTATAGCCTTAAAACTTTGTTTTCAGGGGGTATAAAAATAATGATGACTGAATTACCGGTATCAGTCACATGCACCTGAGTGTTTTAGCCAATAACACCTGTAAGGGTCGAGCCGCAAATCACAGGATTGAATTGGTCTGCATTTATTCTTAAATACCCGGGTATGTAAAAATTGTGGTGGATTAAATGAATTTATTTTGTGTGTATCCTATTATTACCAATAATAGATTATGATTTTGTCCAATTTTCATTACTATTTTGAGATAATTTCAACTGTATAGCTTGTACACTGTTTAAAAAAAAAAGAAAGCTAACTGAAATTTAACCTCATTATCTATAGGCTTGGACAAAAGATAAAGTCTGGGTTTAATGGTCATGTTGCACTGTTTCATGGTATCAATGTAAAAAGCTAGGGTAAAACCCTGCTGTGGGATGCCCTGTCCTTGGAAGTCTCCTAAACAATGTTCAAAATCACTTGCACATCCTTTCACATTTTGGTCCTAAAATAGCAATATAATATTCACTAAAAATTCATCAAATCTAATCACCCATATAGTATAAAGAAATGTTAAGATTTGTAAATCAATACTGCACTTTTGGTATTATAACATATTTTCATACCATTTGGGAAAAAACTGCTCTTTGCTTGTTCTAGTATGTCCTTGTATGTAGCACTCAAAGACATTTCCACCAATCTGGTCCCTCCCCCCTTTTGTGTCCTTACTTGTGTGAATTTTTGATTGGCATACACCAAACAGGATTCCTGGTATACTTAAAGTATCAAAATGTGAAGTTAAACTACATGTAGGACTGATTTATACCAGTGTATATTTTTTAATTCATCAATGCAATGTCTCTTGTAGATGTAACAGGTGGTGAAAAGTCAAGTCTCAACAGGGACTCGAACCCAGGGCCTCTGGCGTACTGTGCCAGCGCTCTAACCACTGAGCTATTGAGACCCGATATATTGACTGACAGTCACACACCTGTTAACCTGGTGACATAGACAATGTAGAAATGTTTGTCACCTTCACTTTGAATTTCCAGGGCAATAAATGGATTCTTTTTCCTTTGGACTCCGGATCTTTGCATTTACAGTGTTTTGACAATTAGTAGCTAAACATTTAGGAAAAATTTAATTTGTATTGTTTAAATGGACAAATTATGAGTCTGAATACTGTTTGCTATCCCCATAATTCATGAATTCTTTTCTTGAGAGACAAATTGGGAGCAGGGCAAATGCGAACCTCTAAAACACCAGGTGGGATCAGGTGCCATGGGAAAAAAAATAACATCCTCATATGCTATTACATGTACACATTAATTAATTCATTCAAATAATGTGTTTTATATCTAGAGTGGTAAATACTCCAACTTAAATGTCTTCCTCATTTCAATGAAGTTCCTAAAATTTGGCAACCAATTTGAAAATTACTAATTTTGAGTAACTAGTGTATTTAAAAAAAAAAAATATCTCGATTTCTTACACTTGACTTCTTCGCTCTTATTCTTTTTACTAGCTCAGCGAGATTTTGCCCTGGTGAAGCACTTGTTTCCCCTTGGGATGTTGATCCATCTACAAGACAAGGAAACATTAATTAATGCATGTATTTTGTCAATGAATATTTACAAAAAAATGTATGGATCAATAAATCTAGATATGATAAGATAATAAAACAGGGCTCATCATCAACATTGGTCCACATCTTTTCTAACCAAGTGTCAGTGTTGTACCCCCTCATATCCTCCAAGTAGGAGGGGAAGATGGCCGGGATACAAATCTGACACTTGCAAAGATAGCTTGTCCATGAAATACCAGTGAAAAATTTTCAAAGATATATTCTCTAGGGCACTTGTCTGATTGAACAAGCAATTTTTCTATGCAGAATTTTTTATTTAAACTTGAAAGTAAAAAGCTAAAACCTGTTATCAACTTTTTATCAGACATTCATGCAGTTGCTAAAACATATGTAGCAAACTTTAACCTCTATGATAATGATGAATCTTGATCCCAGGCGTCAAACTTAATCAGATCTTAGTTCACTTTGGAGGCAATGCTTTTGATTTTGAGCTTTGATTAGTTTCATTGAATTTGATGAAGTTTGTATTTTCAGTATTGCATGGGTATGAAAGCTGAAGTAAACAAAGAAAAGGGTGACTAGACATCATTGAGATGGAAACCCTCTCAAAGGGCCCCTGGTCCTCAAACAATGGACAATATGATAAAAAGCATTCAAAGAATTTTGCTTTGACTCTAAGAAATTTTCCATTTGGCATTGAACTTTAAATTCAATATTAATACCCCTTACCTACAGGCATTTTTAGTTCAACCTGAACAAGATTAAGCAAATGGGAAATAATTTATGGTCTAAAACTTGATTATAAAGAGATCTGCTTTGACCTTCACATTTGACATTGAAACTTGGTTCAAGGTCACTGCACAGCCTTTACCCAAAAGTTCTGTTTATGTGAAGTATGAGCCAAATAGGGTTTAGTGGAGAATATATATGCTCTGAAAAAGGAATTTTTTGTGATCTGATATGATCTGACCTACAAACATCATTCAAGTTTATAAGTGCACAACCTTTGACCAAAAGCACTCTGTGGGTGAAATATGAGCTAGATTGGACCAAGGGGAGAGAAAATATGCTCTGGACAAGAAACTTTTATATAATTCTTCTATGACCTTAACCTTAGACCTAGAGACATGGTTCAAGGTCACTGCACACCCTTTCCCAAAAAGCACTCTTTAGGTGAAGTATGAGCTAGATTAGGCCAAGGAGAGAGAAATGTGCTCAAGGCAAGAAATCTTGGATGTACAGATTGACAAACAGACTGACAAACAGACTGATCACTATAGGTCGCCCACAGAGCGAGGCCCTAATAAAAAAAAAAAACAAGAGGCCCATGGGCCACATTGCTCACATGAGCAACAATACTAGACATAATAAAATCACACTTTATGGATTAATATACGAAATATCTGAACAATGTCGTATAATAGATCCTCTATAACAAAAGTTTCTCCTCCATATTCTTATGTTTATCATTGTGCCCCTTTGTAACAGGATGATTTTACAATCATATCTCATATTGATCATTGCAGTTCTCAAGAAGATCTTAAACATCTGTTTATATATAAACCTACATCAAACTTTAAACCCGGCCTTGTGAGGCAAGAATTGTCTAGGAGGCAGAGTCTGAACAATTTTATAGAATCAAAAATATGTCAAAATGCTTGCATATAAGTAAAACCATATATAATAAAATTTGAGTTTTTGTGAATAATTTAAATGCTTTCCTTTGTAAAATTGGACCCCCCCCCCCCCCCCCCCATGTGGCCCAACCCTACTCCTGAAGATTATGATTTTGACAAATTTTAATCTACACTATCTGAACTGACTAAATTTACAGCTTTTCTAGGCAAATTGTGTTTTAAAAGACGATCTTTAAAGAATCTACCCTACCTCAGGATGCTTTTCTGCCCGATCGGTTTCTGAGAAGAAGATTTTTGAATATTAACTCTATATATTCCTATGCGAAAATTCGACCCCCATTGTGGCCCCACCCTACTCCTGGGGATCATGATTTGAATAAACTTGAACCTACCCTACCTGAGGATGCTCCCACACAGTTACAACTTTCCTTGCTGATCAGTTTCAGAAAAGAAGATTATTAAAGATTACCTCTACATATTACTATGTAAAATTTGACCCCCCATTGTGGCCCCATGCTACACCCAGGGGTCATGATTTTCACAACTTTGAATCTACACTACCTTAGGATGCTCCCACATAAGTTTTTGCTTTCCTGGCCAAATGGTTCTTGAGAAGAAGATTTTTAAAAATTTCTCAAAATTTTTTCAATAATTCCTAATTATCTCCCCTTGAAAAAGGGCGTGGTCCTCAATTTTTACAACTTTAAATCCCCTTTGCCTAAGGGTGTTTTGTACCAAGTTTATTGAAATTGGCTCAGTGGTTTGGAGAAGATGATGAAAATGTGAAAAGCTTACGGACAGATGAACGGACGACAGACAAAATGTAATCAGAAAAGCTCACTTGAGCTTTCAACTCAGGTGAGCATAAAAGGAAACAAATTCAAATTAATGTTTGATGTTGACAATATACTAATGTGCATGACAGAATGATACAACTAAATTTCACAATTTGCTAATAGTCTAAATATTAGCCAAAAAGCTGATTACTCAGTGAATATAATATAGATTCAATTTAACTGTATTTTTAAGTTGTCAAATTTATAGATCTTTAAGGAAAAGATGTCAGACAATTGAGAACAAAATGTAATGTAAAGGCCTGTAAAAAAGGGGGGAGGTGGGCCTCTTCATAAAACAAAACAAAATAAAAAACCAATAATTCATCTATTACCTGTTGATTGACTACCAATTCTCTCCATCGTTGGTAAAGCTAATGCTTCATTTTCTTTCAAGAGATAAAGATCAGTATTCAATTCATTCAAATGTTCAAAAGCATCATCATCGTCTATTTGGCACCCGTCTTTTAGAACAATTTTGAAGGATGAATTCGCAATCTCAAATTTAGTCACAACTGTTATGGAATACATGTCAAAGTTTGTTTTATTCATTTTATTATTAAAATTACATACCACAAACACATTTTCTTATCACCCACACAGTAAAGTAAAATTGCTATTTTTTAAATATTTTTTTTGTAATAATAAATTCTAATTGGAAAATTTTAATAACGGAAAATGTAAAAATAGACTCCAGAAGATCTTTCTTGAAACTTTTCAGTAACAAAACTTGTAGCTTGGTCAAACATAAAGCTGTTTTTAAAACTAAACAAATAAAATCACTTTTGTAGTCAGAGAGGCTCCTATTTAGCAAAGATATTTCAATTTTGGAACAACAACATTTTTTGTGGTATTTATCCTTAACCTCACTGAATATATGATATGTTTTGAGGTGACATTTTGCAAGATTTCTTTTCTTCATATATAATATCTCATTCTTATGATTTCTTTCTAATCAAAATGGAGTTGTTAAAATGATCATACATGTACTATTCATGTGGAAAGAAGACCATTACTCTAAGATGCAATCCTCCTCTGTTTAAAGATTTATTAAATTATATTTCTTCTAATTTTCGAAGAATATAACCAATCCACCTTTTTAATTAACACATTGTATTTAGTATTACATGTATACACCAATTTTCAGAAAAGTGTGGGGGTTTTATTCTTTGAGCGAGAGATAGATTGAATGAAGGTATGAGTTAAAAAAAACATGCATGTACCAGTGTGGGATATAAAAAGGTTCAACAGAACCAGCCTCGACATTCATTTAATTTTTATTTAAAACAGTAAAATCATCATTACACTCTAACCTTTTGCTTTCAACTCTTCCACTTTATTTGCATATAGTAAATGGCCAATTTTTTTTTGTCATGGGTCCAAACTTTAAAAAATTTGGCTTTCCCCATCTGTAAAGACTGTTATCAATCAAACGTAATCCTGAAACAGGAAAACGTTTTATAAGACTTGATAATGATTTACTTCTCACATTTCACACTGAAGAGAAATTTTGTTTAACAATAATAGGCATTTAAAAACACGAAAGCAATGCATTTTACATGTTTTACCTTTGAATGCAGCAGACAGTCTAATCTTGAATGTCGAACCCGACTTTTATGGACAAACAGTGAAGTAAAAAAATATACAGAATAAAAACAAGTAACAAAATTAAATTTATGATTTTAAATGAATTATGATGAAAAGTAAAATATTCTTGAGCTCGCGTGTCACCTACTGCCCAAATAAGGACAACAAATGGTATTTTGAAAACTTTAATTGATTTTCTTCCCTTTGTGAAACGATCAAGGTGTAATATAGTGTCTTCTACACGTATCTGTATGTATGAAAAAAAGTGTCGTATACTATACTATTATTGCATTTGTATAATTATTTTACTTGAATGTTCTGTGTAACGTTAGTAATGTATGTTATATGCTCAAAAGTTCTTGATTTGGAATAATGAATATATTCTATTCCGCTATTTAATAACTATTAATTAAGTCAAGTACTGATCTACCTCTTTATCAATCGCAAAAAATAACATACATGTACTTTGCTGATGACTGTAGATATAAACGACATATATTCCGTGTGTTTCGTTTAAAATATTCGTCAAATAAAGACATTAAAAAGTCTTAAAACCCACACCGTGCGTGTACATTTTAGTGTCCGTTAATTATTTTATCTCTATGACTAGCCAATATGTGATAACGTATTTGACAATGGGCAGACGAAAAAAATCACAAATTTGATAAAAAAAAAAAAAAAAAGAAGAAGTTAATTTACATCATTTACAATGATTTCGGTTAAGCGAACAAACATAAATATTTTTTAAACTGCTATACAGCTTACCTTTAGAAGATCTGTTTGCAGTACGTAGCTTTTCTTTTAAAATGGCCGATATTCATAAACACTTAAAATTTTGCATGTTGACATAAATTCGCATGTTCACATAAATATCTCGCATTTCGACATAAATATCTTGCATGTTAACATAATTAACTTGCATGTTGACATAAATAAGTCGCATGTTGACATAATTATCTCGCATGTTGACATAATTATCTCGCATGTCAACATAAATAAGTCGCATGTTGTCATAATTATGTTGCATCTTGCATCTATGATGTCAGATGCGGGCATGTCAACATAATTATCATGCATGTTGACATAATTATCTTGCATGTTTTCATAATTTTCTTGCATGTTGACATAATTTATCTTGCATGTAGGGGGCAGAAATATGCCACCATAGAGTTGTATACAACTTGAAGTGCATCGATTAAATCTAGTGTAGGATTACAACGCGAAACGTTTGTATGTTTACAAAAAAATTATATGCATCGTATCATTCTAATCAACCTTATTCAAATGGAATTTTACACACTGTTGTTCTTTAAAAAAAAAAACAATCATCAGTTGTGTCCCTATTAATTTTTCCTTCTGTACTCATAAACACACAATTTCATATCGAACAATTTTTCCCTCGTAATTTTATCTACAGGCATGTGAAACGTTGAGCCCCTTTGCAGAGCAAGAGGTATTGTTCGTTCCTGTAATATCAAATAGACTGAGATAATTGTAAATTCATCTAACACTTGCTATCTTTGTTATTAGGCATTTTCAATGAATATTTATAAACGGATAAACTACAAATTCATACATATACTAGAAAAGTTCAATGATTAAAAACGATGTTCAAACGGGGGTCGATCGATGAGGGGGGGGGGGGGGGGGGGGGATGGGGTGGAGAGTTGTATGCCCTTAGTTTAAATAACATCCGAGAGAGTTACCATAAAAAGAGCACTCTCTGCCATCGGCTCATACATTCATAGTGTCTGAGAGAGGAACGAACGACAACTCTGCATGGGAGATTGTAAAAAGAGGAGGAATTTGACCTGTGACGTAGAAGGTCATGAAAGCAATTGTAATAGGCGCTTCCGCCTAAAAAGGGATTTGATACCTCTTTTGCTAAGTTGATATTGATTTGTCTTTGACGACTTTCTTTTGTATACCATATGCCAAATTACCTATAGTCATCTGTATTGAGGATTATCCATTTCTAGTCAAAATACTAATGCTATGACCGTTATATTGTATTTTTAAAAAAATCATGGCATTTTTGAAATGGTTAAAGTGACAAGGTGACTCTATATACATGTTTACTTTTTGATTATGACAACGTAAATCAGAAGAAATATACTAATTGTCATCATACGGAAGGTTTCACGCATCATAAGTCATCATCTATCAGTTTACAAGTCATTAAAACTCATCCCGAAAATGCACATGTAAACAAACGGAGTTGTTTTGGACATATATTTTAGTGTCACGTGATTGCGATTGCTGTCTAAAAATAGTTACAGTGGGATTGACACACTGAGAAAAGAAATTGAATGTGAAACTACTCGATGTCTGTGGTAAGAAATATGCATTCATAGAGAGTGCATCTACATAAATATATAGTTCTTGATGATATCAGGTTTCAATGAGAGGCCACTGCCTCATGATATATGCCACGCTGCAGTATTTACATTCCCCTGCGCTTGCGTGGCTATGAAGCGGAAGGGAAACTCAGTATTTTTGTGTTGGCCCAAGATTTAATTCTATTTTTCTCTACTGCAGTATTTAATTAGATTTATTTACTTTTGAACACCGCAATTTTTCAAAAGTTCACCTTTTCATATGATAAATAAAAATGTAAATGTCCTGTAAAAGTTCGATATTTGCTAAATCATGGGTTTGTGCGTCACCATGTCTCTCTAGTTACTTTTTAATTAAAAATTTCTTATATTATTTATTTTAATACTGTGTTTTAGTTTGTTGTAATTTGTGTTCTAAGCCTTTTTTTGCTGAATTGCATATTAATATACTATTCAAATAAATGACCACTCTATTTCGTCAAACAATATGCTGTGTTGTATTGTGTAAATTTGAACATCACCTAAACAGCCAAAAATAAAGTTACTAGAAGGGCCTACTTCATTATAGATTATTTTTAATGTTTCTCTAGGTTGGTGGCAAAAGTGAATAGTACAAAGTTTGTTCCTAACTTAAAGCGATAGATGCGTAAAGCATTCTTTTTTGCATTTTCTCGTGGGGCATAAAATGATACAAACTTATCACCTTGTAATGCAATATTGGCATTGAATTTAACGTGTCTGAAAAAATACTTTTTCTACACAATTCACGGCGACTTGAATTTCATGGTCATTGAATTGTTTCTTAATTTTATCAATCATTCATAGTTATAGCATTATATTAATGTTCCAAGTTTCTCTATGAACTCTCTAATCGAAACCAGCGCCAATTATTCCATTTTTTTACAGTAAAGATTATCTATCTCTTTGCACATCAAACTTACACAATAGATACAACATCAATTCATCTTCAACAGTTGCCCTTCCTCCCCCGCCACTTCAATTATGCCTTCGTCCCGACACAAAAGTCAACACAATGTACATTGTATACTCATTTAATGGATTAAGACATCAAGTAATCATTAATAATTTCAATGACTGCACCCGGATGTGCTCTCCTGAAAAGATACCCCCAACAGAGAGATCTGGGTAATATCCACGTAATCGACAGCTTTTCCACACTTCGGGGAGGCACAAATAATTTTGAATGATATCTGCAAGAAAATAATTGATCTAATCAACTAAACATGTAGGTTTTTACCCACTGAAGAGACATGCATGTATCAAGAGAGGGTAGGACTGTAGAGGTGGTCCGGAAATAGGCTAGGTAAACTATTTTAGTCCGAATGTACCTAAATAAAATCTGTTAAAATAGAAATTTTGCTTTTCTATACCTGTTCTAATTCTAAAACTATCATATTTTTTGTAAGTAATGAAAAGAAAGTGGCTAGAGAGAGAGAGAGAGAGAGAGAGAGAGAGAGAGAGAGAGAGAAATGCTTACTGCAAACTTCAGGTCTCCGGTTTTGGGTAGCTCTATACAGAACTGGTTTGATACCATATGGTTCTGGAAGTGGGATCTTTCCAAAGTTTTCAGAACCTTGCTCTCGCCATAGGGACGTTCTAGAATCACTTGCACTTTGTCGTTCTTAACCAATGCATGTTTTAATGCATTGTAGAACATCACACGGAAGGAAAGAACGTGCCCTTTTTTACCTACAAAGGTAAGAAACTGTAAATGTCATTGCCGGTCACCTTATGTAACATTTATAACTAGCGAAACTCTGTACTGTATAACAGGTATTCTTTCTTATAGCATTTATTCTTTGTTTGCCAATTTATAAATTTGCGGGTCATTTTTCTTTAACTGCAACTGTGAAGGGGCAAATAAAATGGGGCGAAGTCTTATATACACATCCGTGACTGGGCAAAAATTCCACGGGTAAAAATAACTGAATTCTTTAATTTTTTTTAATGATATAATACTAGTAGCTGAAATATTATTATGACCCATGTGTGCTGGATATAAGTATTATATAAAATTATAGTATGAATATGAAATACGCTGAGAGCACTCACCCCAGTAAATTTGACCAGTTGTCAGTACGGTCTTCCCTCCGTGTGGTAACTTTGCGATCAGCTGATTCGATGCTGGATAATGCTGACAAAAAATGATATTACAACTCAATCAAAAATATGTAATAGAGAAGTCATTGCCAGCACTCGGGTTTGAACCCAAATCCTCTGGCTTACAAATCCAGCACTCTACCGATCGAGATAAAGGATGGAACTCACTGTATTGTACTCAGATTCCATAGAAAGAACGCCATCTACATGTATCTGACTCTACCACATTCCTGACTTGTAATTTTTAAGGTCTTCCGTTTCCAACGGAAGACCTTATACTGATTCTGATGGAAATTCTTCATTATTGTTATTCTTCTTCTAGACGTTTTTTCAAATTGTAATATATCGCTTAATTTCTATCCAATTGCACTCAAATTTTCAGTGTATGTTGTAAATGATAATGCGTTTTCCATGACACAAAAAGATATGAAATTGCTACTTCCTGTTGCGAGTCATTCCCCCTTTTTAAATATTTTACGGGTACTCCTTTCTGGACAAAGGATTCGAGACGGTCTGTAGCAAGTGATTTTAAGTTATAAATCTTTAACACAGATACATTGAACGTTGTCCTCCCAGTTTTAGTTTTTCGATTTTCCTTATTAAACCAATTAAAAAACTTAATCGAAATTAATGTTTAAAAACCTGTTAATTTTTGCTCATGTTTTCGCTCCGTAACCTTTTAATTTGAAAACTTTTGTAATCACATATTGAACAAAAGCTGTGCAAAATATCGAGGGCTTTCGTTTGATCTATACAAAAGGGGCTGGCCCCTAAATTCAGGGATCTAGAGCCCTTGAAAATATTTGCTTCATAACTCGAAAACAGTAAAAAAAAAATTCGATATGGCCGTCGCAGGAAAAGTTGTTCTTTGTGATCGTGATAATTTCATGAAAGTATTATTTTGTTCGGGTTTTGCGTTATATGAGATTAAAAAGCTAAACATGAAGACAGGTACCTGCTTTCATTTAGCAAATAGAAGATGATCTTTCAATTATGCGTAAAATTAAAATAAAGTCGCAAAAACATTGTTCTTTACTACGTGGGATGCTCAAAATTATTTAGAAAGGGTTTTAATTTGACCCGTGCTTTTTTTTTCACCACTTCTTTGGAGATATTTATTTTTCTATTATTAGGTTCTTAATATTGAAAAAAAAACATGCCTTTAAAAGCAATATGTGAAAAATAGTTCTATCTCTAACTTTCATCTTTTTTATTAATTAAGCACTTAATATAAATAAAAAATATGAGGGATATGATAACTACAAATCAACCCTTTCCCGTAAGCCTTGTGTATATGTTTACGTAACTCATCCCTCGCATGTGGCCCAGGAGAGCCATCGAGCGTGGATCGACTAGAGATTTGCGGTAATCTAATACACAAGCTTCGAGTGCTTGTACCTTATATCTGATACTGACTCAAAAAATACTACTCTCTAGAATCTTAATATCTTTGATTTTGCATGAATTTTAAGCTTAGTTTACATTTTACGTACGATGCTTACATGTGCTATTAAATGATGCAATGCTTTTGCTGTGGATTGTTTTTTAAATTATGAATTCTGTGGTCATAACAAATTTGTTAAACTAGATAAAATGATGTCTGTAGCTTGTGTAAATGTCATACTACATGTATGTATCGCACTAAATTCATAGGATCAAGCTTAGTGCGCGAATATGTTAGTTGCAGGTAGCCGATCGGTTTGCATACATGTACGCATGGCATGTTTGAGATAATGTACAAGGACGTCGTAGACTCAACGAAATGAAAATGATTCTCCAAAAGCAAATAGTCCGCTTAAAGATCTCTGTATCATTGTGCGTTCAATAATCCACACACTCATTGTACGTATTTATGCCAATCTCATTGAGAGCCCATGCAAAAAATTGCATGATGTCCAAATACCTGTTAAACGGAGTTTGTTATATTTCGTATTTGATGCTCGAAAGCTCATAAAAATTGGTCAGAAATTATCTGCAAATGTTAAACAGGTTGAAACTCAAGTGCCAAATATAAAACAAAAATCCTAAAATAATTTTTGAACATCTTCTGAAAAAGAGATCAATTATTAAATAATAAAACCGGATTAAATTGTGCTTGGTATCTTGCAGAGCACCAATGCATACTAAACTAGTCGTGATTTTTAAATCAACAATATTGCGTATCAGTCTTCTTTACATCGGCCACTCGCTGAATTCAATCACTCATCGACGCTTTGTGAATCGTCGGGATCAAAGCCACCGATACATGCATGCGTGTGAATGCTCTGAATTATGCTGTATGTTGATATACACCCCCAAAAAGACACTTAAATTCGAATTAGTCTGAACGAATTCATTATATAATAGTTAAAGTGTGAAATCAAATGTTAATCTTTCATTGCTTTAGCGTGTTATTAAACACTTAAACTCTCTCTCTCTCTCTCTCTCTCTCTCTCTCTCTCTCTCTCTGGGCGGTGTTTATCATGTTACGGAGCCTATGCAACTAATATGTACGATTTTTAGTTTTGGACTCTGGAATTTATATTTACATTATATAAGGGCTTCTGTCTTTTCTCGCATTTGCTCCCAGAGATTGTACAGTGTATAGTGGTTGAGCGAACTTCACGATTTGATTCCATGCGGTAAGAGAATGTGAAAAAGGAGATAATTAAAATATTGCTGAAACCATGCCGTTTCTACAACCCATGGATTCGCTCTAAAACATTAAACTTTATTGGGCGAGGATCATGGAAGAGAGTCTCCCACCCCTGGGTCTGTTTTGTCAGCTTTTCGTCACAGTTTAAGACACAATTTGTACAACTAAAATATGATCCAAACTCTGAAATTCATTGGTTTAAAAACGCCACAGCAACACTTTAATTAATTTTTTTTTTAAAGAATATGATGTGCAGAAATTGATTTCATTTTTATGGCGTCGAGCGAAGCTCGAAAGCCATCTAGGGATCGTACGACCAGAAGTTGCCAAATTTTAAGGAGCTGAACAACTCATGCTATCAATAAATCCGCGGAAATGAGTGCAATCCATGTTACAACTGAACTTTACAGTTTAAAACATATAACAGCCTAAATTATGATTCTATGATGAATCGTAGTCGAATTCCAACAAAACAATTTTGATACTCAATATCAATAAATTAAATCAAATGAGAACATGGTCTGTGATATCAACTTACAGTTTCGTGCAGTATCCATTGTCCCGAGCTTCTTCCAAGCTCAAAAGAGTTGAGAAAGAGACAGGAGTGTGTCTTGCAAGAATGATCTATAAAATTATTTAATTCATAATTTTATTATTTTATTTTCATTAAATCTGAATGCAGATAATTATTTGTTCATATTTTAAGTCATGGTCCCTGATGATTTACAAATACTATTTCATAGTATATTTTTATACATGTACATGTATATGTATATATGTTAAATTATGTTAAATGATACCGGAATACCGAGAATTTTGATATTAATAAGACAATATATAAAGTGGAACGAAAACTTAGCCAAATCTGACATACTAGGTTATACAGGATTTGACGTAACAAATATGATGTGTAGAGTCTGACATAAGACATGTGATGATATCTGATATACTCAGTCAATGTATATAACATATATAATCATTACCTAATTTGATGCTGCACACGTATCCGACATAATTGTACGCACAGAAACAGACAGGAATATATCCTTCCACATGGCATATTCCACCATACTTGCAGACAATCCCACGACATGGTGCTTCATAAAAGGTTTAGATATCATATTTCATTTTACAATTTGAAATATTTTCATTTTTTGTTTTTCTTATCTGGTTACAGTTTGACGTAGATTATTGTGATGGCTTTAAATGACGTCAAAACAACGTAGATGTATATTTACGATTAAAATATACATTAAATGTACATTTAAATGTGAAATTGTAAAATTAAAAAGACACGCGATCAAAACAATTTTTTTTATTAAAGGCAGAACGCCCTTTGTTTATAATGTATTACTCCCATCGTATTGTTATACAATTAGTCCGTTAAAAAATAGTCCCGTTATCTAAAGTGACTTCGAATTCTGACCAATTTCATCCCGCAATGATATTATTTGGATTTCAATTCCGATTTTTATTCGGAGAAAAAGAATCATCAACGATGTGATTTCTCTTAGAGTTTATAAGGAAGAGGTTTGTTTGTGTTCCTTTATTAAGACATTTTTTTAATACTCACAACATCCGGGGGAATCACCACGCTGAAATAAAATGTAAAAAGTAGATTATTATATATATTTTTTTTTTAAAAAACCACCATCGTGATCTAAATTTAAGAGTTGAAATTTTTCAAAGTTGACTAACCCGGTCGACTAACTGTTGTTCTTCGTCAAGGTTGCTAGCAGCTGATACTCCAGCTACGGCGGCGAAGACCAACAGGATTGCAAAGTGGCTATTCATTATTAAACTGCAGACGAAGACTAAATGAATTGCCCGCTACGCTTATTCTTTATATAGCAAATCAGTTATAAATTTAATCATTTATAACATCAAGAGTATTCTAATTAATGGTTATTTAAATATGAAAAAAAAACTTTCGTCAATTTGGTGTTTCAGATAAATACTTTAGATAAAAAAAATCTCATTAACTAATAGATATATCCATTAGCGTGCGCATTATTTAAAAGTAGCTTTTATGGATATTACTAATGTAAGCGAGGTCGTTAAACATTTTTTTAAATAATCATGTTGGTACCGAAAATTGAGTACAGTGTTCCTGGAACTCAATGGCATGTGGAGTTGCAAATTCATTGGTCGTGGCCATATTAAGCTTAAGACTGTATAGATATCCTTTAGAAGAAGAGCTCTATATTGAAATATAGGAAAATACCCCAAATTTAAAAGGTAGAATTTATGGATTTTTTTTTCTAGCTTTACAATTCATATCTTAAAAGGGCTATGTGCGGGATAAAGTGTTTTTATGCCCCAAAATTCAAAGTTATGAGTAGAGCTTTAGAAAGAAGGTGTTGCAGTTCCTATGCTAAATTTCCCGAAGGGAGTTGCAGATAAAATGGAAAAATCAAAGTTACAGAATTCGATGTAAATCTTTTTTACATGCAACGTTGAACATAAAGCAGTGTAGAATTTTATTTTGAAAGTTTATACTAACTTATTTAAGACCATGAAATAAATTTGAAAATGGTTACACAGACAAATGTGGCAGAATTCACGGTATATAAAAGGGGAATCCTCATCATTGTGAAAAACTGCCTCCTTGAAACAAAATTAATTTAATCTTAACGTTTAGAGTAAGAGAATTTCTCGAAATCTGCCATTTCCGATTTTTTTTTTTAAAGGCATATTTTTGATAAATGTGACTTTTGGAAAAAATCATTAATACCTTTGAAATCTAAAAACGATGTGTTAAATTTCCCTTCATTAAAGCAGTTAGAAACTTGAAAACATTTTCTACTGAACAAGAGATTTTAAAACAATGTACTCAGTATGCATCAATGTAGAAAGTTGATTTTCACCCTTTTTATGTAATAACCGGGTATGTTGATTTCAAAGATACATGTAGAGGTTGTTAAAAGCAAACAAAATCATTTCTTTTAAAAATTGAATCGGTGATGAAGCAATAGGTTAATGAAAATATGAACGGATAAATTTGTTCTACCTTTCTATCTAGACTTAGCGTTTATTTAGATACTATTGAAACATAGGATGATTATAATTACAACTCTTACGTTTTTGAAGAGCCGCAATCAGATTTATTCATGTATCTCAAGAATGATATTTTAAACACGCTAGAAATAGTAGAAATCAAATTGAAGTAGAAATCAAATTGATATATGTTAACATCCGATTACAGAATATATGGTTATTTTTCTAATTGTATTTGGTGGTTGCCGTGTTCGATAGAAAAGCGCGTAAAATGTTTATTTTACCTACATACGAAACATACCCTCTATGTAAATATAGTCGTGTACGTAATGTGTCTATATTTAGATATGGCTCTCAAGCGATACGGATATTTAAAGGTCCTTTCCACGTTAAGGAATAGCCCCGCTGTTTTGCAACACCTTCTTTGCATATAGGAAGTTCAAAACATATATAATTTAAGTTTGACAAGATAAACTGTCTGATTGAAGTCAACTTAGAGATAATATATAGAGATGATGATCTTATTTCACAAAAAAGAATTAATTTCAGCATAAATTGGGTATTTCCTATCAGTTTTTTGAGAAGGAAACATCGAGCGCATGCCTGCTCCAATACCATTTTTTTAATATGATGTGCAAAATAATATGAACCATAACATATGTTAAAATGGTTTTGGAGCAACGACGCGATCTATACTTCCTACTGTTGAATATGGAGAAAAAGTCTTGAATTTTTCATGTTTTTGAGAAATGGCGGGAAGTGGTCCTTTTACGTGACGTCATAGAGGCAGGATGAATGGTCGATGTTGTAAAACTGTTAAATTTCTGTAAATAACATATTTAGTTTTATATACAATTAAAATATCAGTATGATATGATGTTTTTTGAAATTTGTGAAAAAGGGGGCAGGTATTGGACATTATTGTATATGGTCCTTTTCGGTAGATCTGATGGTTAATTTGTTGACTACCCAGCCTCCTTAAACTACAAAATATGTATAATCTAAATTTCAATGAAATCTAACAGAATGGTTGATAAAGAACAAAAGATATATTTTGTCAAAATGGATATTTGTTCCAGATATTTAAGGTATTTTGGAGATTTTTAAAATTTCATTGCAAAAAAAAAACCAAACAAAAATTAATAATATCCGTAGATGACGTCAAAAGTATTTGACCTTTGTACTGTCAATAAGACTTTGACCTTTATGGTTAAAAAATTTTGAAGACTCGTCTTACTTATGTCAAAATGTAAGGTCTCAGTCTACTATAAAGGGTTAGTAAATTCAAAAGTCTTTTTAATATAATGTCTCTTTAACTCGATGTGACTTAATGTGATATGATCATGTAGTTAATCTAATTTAAACAAATATAACCTTAAAAACAAATCCGACATTTAGAAAAAGCTATTCCCTGCGTACACAAAAAATTAACACGCATTCGCTGTAAGTCGGCCAAATCAATATCATGCAAGATATTCAATATACACGTAAGAAATTCAATATAAAATACATCTTTATTCGATTATAATAATTTTGAAGTTTTTAACAAATATAACAGGAACTCACAAAATTCTAAAATTTACTTTTATTCAACTTGAAATCTAAATGAAGAAATCTCTCCAATCCCGGCATCGATTACGTCCCCTTTGTCCACAGGCCCGACGCCCGAGGGCGTACCCGTCAAAATGACATCACCTTCCTCCAATGTAAAATACTTGCTGATATAACTTATCAAAAAGGGTATGTTGAAGATCATGTCTTTGGTGTTGCCATCTTGTTTGGTTTGACCGTTGACTTTAAGCCACAACTGAACATTTTCTGGGTTCGGTAGTTTGTCTTTGGAAATTAGGTCACCTATAGGACAGGAAGTGTCAAAACCTTTGGCTAGGGTCCATGGGTGACCTTTCTTCTTGGCCTCATCCTGAAAATAACAGAAAAAGAAATGATGCTTTTTTTTTTGATACTTGTTCATGTAGCAATAAAAGAACCTTTACCGTTATCAATGTCGAAAGGAATACATGTAGTACGTTCGATTTACTTTTCTTGAAACATTCAACATTAACGCATAATGCATTAAAAGAATGATGAAATTAAAGTTATTACATGTAACAAAAAGTTGTTGGTTACTTTGAATGCTACACTTCTTTGTGGATTATCTCATAAATATTCATGAACAGGAATTCAGCGGTTCTGACCTCTTCGTCTACCACCGCGACAATCTGACTGCATTGCAGTTTAATCCTTGTTTTCTCTTGAAACGCGTCCCCAAAAAACGTGATTAATATCATTACTTGCACGTCGTGCTTTATTAACAGGCGATGACCTACCTGTAGATCCCTGGCGGTCATATCTAGGGCCAGGACGTAGCCTCCGATGTGGTCCGCGGCTCGGTCCTCGGTAATGTGGCTCCCAGTTTTACCGATCACAATGCCGAGTTCTACCTCATGGTGGAGAGATTTGCAGTTTGGTGGAATCTGTTGCGATGAAAAATTGAGTTGGCTTCGTGGTTATTCAAATAACATTGAATAATTGTTTTTCATTCATAATTTGCACTAGCCTTATATATAAAGTAAAATCATGTATAGATTATGTTTATATAATTATGTATACAAAAGTTGAGCGAACACATTTAATTTTGCAAAAGGAATCAGAACTCATAAGTGCACTAGATTGTTCACCCGGACCATCGTCTTTATCACAAGCAACCGGTAACTGTCTGTGTACCTTAATGTTGCTGCCCTGGGTAACGTAGGAGGTGGTGGGCTTCAGAAAGAGGATTGGTTTTGTAGGGACGGCGTTCCCAAGCTCAGCGGCGTGTTCCCTGTGGAAGACAGAAGAGATCTTTTTATACTTGTATTAATCATTATATAAATATATCGGTATATCTACTTAATGGCAAAAGCATGAAGACACAATCTGATTAAAATCAGATCCTCGTGTAGCGACAATAGAAAAACAAGGAGCGGGTCGAGGATCTGATTTTAATCAGATTGCATGAAGACATTCTTTGGTATGAAAAAAAAAACCTATTTAGTGTCAGGAAAAACTTCCGCCAGAGGTCGTTTGCTCAAAAAACCTTCGTACATGAAAATTTGAGTGTCAAGACCAAACTCTTTTTAAATCGGACTCGGGATTCATAACATGCCAAATTATGACCTAATGCAGGGCGTGTATTCAAATGTAAATAATATAATGATCAAAAAAGTGTAAAAAGCATCGTACTTATAATTTCTTCCTACTGCAACAATCTTCTTCCCAAGTTCTCGGAATCTGGACACTGTAGTCGAGGCCATTCTTTTCAAATACATACAAAACAAACGTCTAGGGGTCGTTTCAAAACAAGCAAAGTCATAAAAATTTATAGCCTCTTACACCCCAAGTAAAGTAAAAAAAATTGACTTGATTCATAAGTAAGTTATGATGACACAACATGTTATTATTTACTCATTTCCTTATATAAAAGTTATTTTACTATCAAATATTGTTTTCCATACGATGTTACAAGGTGTACAAACCCGATCCTTTTTCAAGGAGAACTCTCCAGTTTAGAAGATAGATAAATGGTTTTGTTTATTTCCGATAAATCGACATGCCGGGTGAAGAAGTATCGGAAGAAAAGGGTATATATATATTTCTACTTTGTTTGCAATAGTTGATTTAAAATGATGCAAGATATGCTTATATTTTATAAAAGAGTATTTTCTAGCATAAAGGTTTATTATATGAAGAAAGAATTACAAGGAAATAAGTCGAAAATATCTTATCAATAATTGATTCATATATGGCAAGAAATTAGGACTGTGTTTTGAGGTGATACTTTTGAACCCTAAGGTACACTTCTATATCTTTAAGGAGAAAAGGGTTACAAAAAGGGTATAGTTAAAAAGTATTGAAGAATGAAAGTAGCAAATTACCTAGGATACTTATAGGTCACTAAGGTACATAGGGTACAATGGTAACATAATGATTGAATGCCACAGGCTAATTATAGATAATACATTCCATTCATTCAATCTTTATTTCCTCTTTACAGTTTTTCATATTAATATTATCTGTTTTGACTAATTATAACTTGATTTTAATTTAAATTTTTAGAATACATTCCATTCATTCATTCTTTCAATCTTTATTTCCTCTTTACAGTTTTTCATATTATTATTCTTTCGTTGATATAATTAATAGTTCTTGGGGGAACTAGATTGAGAGTCTTTACTAAAATAATGTAATTCTATACATACATATTCTTGCCATATCTAAATTGATTATAAAAGCACCATGACCACGGAATCTTGTTTCAGTATTGAAGTGTACCGTAATTGTATAATAATAACACAAAGTATCTAATTCCAAATTACGTTGAATACGCCCCTTTCGTGAAAAGTAACCTTACTGGCTTTAAACAGTGAATATATATTTATCACCACTCTCTTGTGCAACAATTTACATACAAAATTATATCGCTTTTTTCAAACATTTTTTTCCATGAACGGTTTATCATTCAGAATGAAAAGTTATGATCCCTCTAGTAGAAATATGTTTAATAACATGCATAAAGCAAATGTCGACCTTTTCCGTCCAAGATTAAAACAGATCAAAATGGCAGTAGTTGCAGACCTTGTTGTTTTTATAGTACATGTATAAGAATGAATTATTTTATACACTGGTTTAGATGGTAGCACCTATGGTAATTTACATTGTCTAATTATACATATTGTAATATTAGGAAAATTTCATCACAGAAACAGGTGATGATTAGTACATGAGAATTTTGGGAGCATGATAATGATTGTTGAATTAAAAAAATAATTGTAGATAAATCTATTCAGCATACAGCAGCATTAAGTTTTGGGTTCATATGTCTCGTCATTGGAATACCATTGTGGTGGAAAACAACAGAAGTGTACCGGGTCAATCTGCCTTACTCAGATATAGCAGACCTATCAAATACCAAGGTAACTGAACTTAGCAAAATGTACTAGACACTAAGATTCATATAATCGTTTTAAAAATTTATTAGGTCAATATTCTGATCTTTAATCAATTAAAAATGATATGGGCTTAATTTTATTGTTTATTTAAAAAAAAAGATACATTACAAAGTGGAAGTTTTTCTTTCCTCTAAATCTTAAATCATTGAATGACAAGATCTCTCATTCAGTTTCAGTTTACTATTGACATTGATGTGGTCAATTTGGAGAAGTCATGGACCGACAAAGATCTGACAGACTTATCCAAGCTTTTGAAGGCAAATTTAGGTAAAAAGAAATGATGATGTCTTTATGACGTTGCAATACAGACTTTCTAAAAGTAAAAAAAAACAAAAGATAACCTAAACCATGCAGATCTGTATCAAATTAATAAATGTATTTTAATTGTCAGACCTGTGAAGGATTAATTAATTTGAAAGCAAAAGACAAATTCATGTAGAAAATTTTAAATTATGTTTTCAAAAATACATGTAGCTGATGACAGGAAAGTTGGAGCTATTTTCCCAAAGTACCGTGTGGCAGTCCGACAGGCAGCAGAAAAACAATCAAGTGACATTACCTCATTGAAAACATTAGCAGGTAGAGCAAGCACTGACTGTGAATGTAGTAATTTGATGTTTGGGTAATTGTATTGATAACTGAAAATTTTAGCTGATTTTAATCTGTGAAAATCATTAATATTTTTCAAATACTTATTTTGTCAGGTTGGTCATGTTGATTTTGTCACAGTGATATTTTTGAAGTTACATGTATTTTTCTTGGTGTCTTACTATTTATGCAATAAAATATCTTTACAACATGTTCAAATACAGTCATTGCAGAAAAATAAAAGCGATAGGAGAGTTTAGAATTTGTGAGTGGTGCTTCTCGCGATTTTACGTGGTTATTAATCCCTCCCTTTAATCATGAATCTACAGAACATGATACTTTTTTTTGGCTTTTTAGCCCTTGATGAATATTTCCATGGGGAGGAATCTTCTATCAACAAATACCTGATTGTTTTGATGCCTGTAAACAATGCAGTGGTTAAACAGACAACCATTGGGAACTACAGGGCAGTATATCTACCAGCTGGAAAGAGAGGTACTCAAAATTATAATCTCTCTCTCTCTCTCTCTCTCTCTCTCTCTCTCTCTCTTTCTCTCTCTCTCTCTCTCTCTCTCCTAATGAATATTATATTTCAGTATTTTCTTCAATGCATGGCAGCCATTTTCAAAAAATTTTTTTATAACCTTCAGATCTGAAGACAGTTTCGGCTGAGGTCACAGAGATCCTTCACAGTGTGTTGGTCAGAGAGGATGCACTGCTGAAGTCCTTCCAGAATTTTCTGGGTGCCAGAGAACCAAAAGTATGATTTAGATATGTTTCTCACACACATACAGTTTTGTCATCAATATAGAAAAATTAACTTCACTGATATATCACAGATTTACAGATTATGAATCATAAACTACCTTAACCTATTTCATAATGGATATTTTTTGCATAATGCTGCAGCTATTTACCAATTAATCTGTCATCTTATAGCTTTTTTGTTTAATTTTGTTTTTGTAAGGGACTCTGGTCATCTGTAAATTTACTTCTACTGTACGCTGTACATGTATTTCTGTTAGGTTTGGTTTAACTGTAAACCAACTTTTATTCATGACAACATTATTTCACGATTAACTGTTTCCCGAAGACTAATTTTTGTGAATAAGCTGATCCAGACCCATGTTGTTATCACAACTATAGTCTATCCCAAGATATTTATGCAGCACATTTGTCCGATTTTGAATAAAAATACACATACCTGTGAAAGAAGTGCAATTGAAATCGATGAAAGGGAAAATTTCCAAGATATCTTCATTGACACATTATCATTTTTCACTCATAAAAGTTCAAAGGAAGGAAAACAGATTTCCTACGGAGATTTATAATGGGAAATGTTTACATCTTTTCTCCATTCGGAAGTCACTCGGAATACCTCGCGCCATTTTTCAACGTTATCATCCGGGTCTGCTTCAATACAAAATCCCCGTAGACATTACATTTTTTAGCCGTGTATTGAAATATGATCAGCTAGAGGGGGCGTTTCAACGGAAATATCTTGGAAATTTTTCATACTTTTGAATAAACATCGTTTCAACCTTGAGGTATTTATAAATATCGCGTAATTAAGCAAAATGTGAATCCAGGATATCTTGGGACAGAGTATAGACAACAAAAGCTGGTTTGCGGCGAGAAATATTCACGGCGACGAGGCTTTCGCGAACCTAGCGAAATTTTCTCGCTCGCAAATAAAAGTTGGTTTACAGTAATTTTCTGAGTAACTACAAATTTGAATTCACATTGTGTCATTTTGCATGATAGAGATTTCTAGAAGAGACACATTCATGGATCATACATGTTGGATATTAATTGAGACATTTTAAATTTGAATTTGATGTTTAATTGACAGGATAAAGCAAGTATGAGATCTCTTAGCTACCACCAAGGCTATGACATATTGTTCACCTTAGTGAACCCCCAACCCGATATCCTGGATATTGATTGGTCAATCAAGGAAACAGTGGAAGGTATGTTAAACACACTGAACTTTACAGTTCATATAATATATTGTTATATTCAGTAGTATATTCTCACTATATAACTCTATAGAGACGAATAGTCAATAATTGTAATATTAGCTCGTCCTAAAAATATTGACCGGTCAACATTTTTTTAATATTGACCGGCCAACATTTTTTTAATATTGACCAGCCAACATTTTTTTAATATTGACCTGCTAGGAATAATATCTAGAGAATATTCCCTCTATTTCAATATATCGTTTCTGATTCGTTGATTCGTTAATGGTGACGTAAAATGAACTTTGCGCATAATTCAATTCGTGAATTCTATGTTGAGCTGAGAAAATTACGGCGATCTGTTTTCAAATTCTTTCTTGAATTTTGGTTTGTTTCTTCACATAACAAAACAAATGTTGACTGCGTTTTTGGGCAACATTGATTTTATTAGCCCCCTTGGGACGAATATATATATTTCGTGCCTTGGGGGCTAATATAATGAATGTTGCCCTCAACCCCATTCAAATTTGTATACTGTATATCCAGGTTTTTTCATTTGTCACAAATTTACGAAAATGTTTAACTTTTTTTATTTGCGTCAGTCATTTTTTGCGATTTAAAAAGTTTCTTAAAGCAAACAATACCAGATATAATTTCTGTGTATCAGATCATTGGAAAAATTACCGGATATATGCTATGATGTGAATCATTTTTCATAGATTATTCAATCTTTATTAGAGCATAAAGTATTGAAGATTTTACAGATTTTTTATTCAATGTTACTTTATACCATACAGACAACCCTTCTAATATTTTACTATTTTTGCTTCAGAAATTCTTTTGATTTATGTTGTTTATAGACCAGGCAGTCATGCATATCTTCTTTTTTTTTAGTGTACCTGAGTCCTATGGTCAAGCAACTCTCAGATTACATCAATCTAGATATCAAGTCACAGGTCAGATATTTATAGATATATTCAGTCTAGACATCTAGTCACAGGTCAGCTAGGAGTAGATATTTCAAGTTGTAGGTAGCTACTTTTAAATAACTATAAAAGTCTAGATTTCAAATCGTAGTTTAAGTACTGGTATATATAGACAAAATCTGACAAATTCAGAATAAAATCAACCCTCTTCTTTCCACTGTAGATGTTATTTTTCACTGGCCTCAGAAGAAAACCACACAAGGACAAAAAGAATTCAGGTTTCTACTATGAGGAGAGAGATTTACCACATACCATTAATCCTTTGGAAGCCAATCTAGGTGAGAGAAAGAGAGCAACACCTGAATTCACAGTATTTACTTATGCAATAATATTTCATTTATGATAAAACATCAATTTTTTTTGTGTTTCAAGCAATGTAAGAAAAATATCCTTTTAATGTCAGTTTCATACGTAATACAATTGCTACTTTTTCAGGGTCACATGCCTCCAATAACCCCATGCTGAACTTCATTGTATATGTACCGAGCAGGGACCAGCACCCCTTACACATTGTCCTCAAAAATGGTAATTCATTCAGAGAAATTACTTAAAAGCACATTTATATATGTATTCAATACTAGTTTACAGGTAAACATATAACTGGATTTTTCATTTAAAATTACATTTAAATTTAATTACAAATTCCTGTCATGAATATGATTGTTTCCAATACCTAAATACATGTACATACATATTTTGCTAATTTTCCTCATATGTTACCGATTAAAAGGTGAGAAGGTGAAGACCAACTCTTTTTTGAGCCCCCAGTGGGGAGGGATTGTGGTCCAGAACTTGCCCTCACCCCCTCAAAACTCCAGCCTCCCCGTCAGTATGGCGGTCGACATGAAGACCGTCATGGAGGTGTTCCTGACTCAGCTCAGACTCCTAATGGATTTCAACATTCAGGTACATTTTACTTCAGGAATATTTATCCTTTAACAAGAGAGATAACTGCCACAAAGGTAAATTGCCATTGATCCATCACAACATTTTCAAGTTGAAGAGCAGCATTATATTGTGTTCAGTTTGTTATTTTCTTGGAGTTATCTCCATTTTGTTGAGTTTGAGGGGATTGAGTATGGGACTTGACTGTTTATATGAAAGTACATGCGTAAGTGGGAAAGTGGGTGGATGCATAACCTAAATAATATTAAAAATCAGGATTAAGGACACATGAGACGTTCCTCAATTTTATATAATTTTCCTTGATATACATGTATTATTCCTTATTTATGAACATTTAAATCTGTTAATTCCCAAAATTTCAGGGTACATTACCAGGCTATTTTTGGAGCTAGAATATTTAGAATTTTCCTTAAAATAGCATGCAAAATGCATTTGAATGCCTATGAATAAAGTGTTAGTACATATTTTCAATTGAACACTTTACATCTAAATAAAAGAAAGTATCATATATTACATGAAAATATAATTATGGAATTACTTAGCGGAAATCTTCACATTGTGGAGGAAGGCAAAAATAGAAAATAATGGAAGATAGGTCGTGTGTGTTAATTTTAATCTGGCTCACATTCCATCTTTCTTCCTAAAGCAAATTTAGAAACATACTATCTTATGAAGGAGAACTCTTTTTCCTCAATATACTCTTTTCTGTAGATAAAGTGATACTCTTCAAGAAATTTTCTTCTTTTTTTTTACAGGTCAAGAAAGACTTACAAGTCGGAGAAGTAGGAAATGACGTCATTAGGGAATGGGTAAGATCTGCAGATCTTTATGTATGCTTTAAAATATGGATCTATTTGGAAAACAATGTTAGTTCACAAAATTATGTTTATTTTATCAATCAAAACTTAAGCTGAAGCTGTATTTGTGAATGTCACTTCCCTACTTTGAGACATCCTGATAAATCTATGTGTCATGCAGTGATCCTCAAACTGGTTAGAGCAACATGTGTGTGTATATATATATATATATATATATATATATATATATATATATATATATATATATATATAAGAATCTTAACTTAAAGAGTGTTTTACTGAGTGCTGTAAACCTGAGTATTTCTAAAATTTTGCTGTTTTGGTTAGTCTTGCAGAAGTAAAAAGTCACAAACTGTGTTATTCTTAATTGTGAATCTGTTTATAAATCTGTACCCTTAGCGAATAAAATTTTTGAAACTTTAGTCATTTTAAACTGGCCATCTGTACAATAAACATGAAGTAACTATGTTTTTTGAAGTAAGATTTTTCTGTGTTTACCAGGAGCTGGATAATTGGCTGAGAAAGAAATGTCTGGAGAACTTGGCCACCTCTATATCCACACTACAGTCCCTGACGGCCCTCTTGGAGGGAATCAGCAATATTGTCATACAGGATGATATTGGACAGCAGGTCTCCCACAATTTATAACATTTGTGTTTATCAAATGAATTATTTTGAACTATATTTTGATATTGACAACAATTTTTGAAGAATTTTGAGGGTTGTTTTAAATTTTTATGGACAAATTTTATTGAAGTCTTTCGATTTACCCGAAAACATTGAAATTCTGCAGAAATAAAATAAAGATAGTTTCTTGAAAATCTAGCCTCTTTAGAAATTTTATATTCTTTAATTTTTCTCTTTTGGTCAAGAGTAATCTTTTCTTAAATGATATTTTTGGGGTTTTTTTGTTCATAAATTGCATTATGTTAACCAACTATTCATTCTCACACTTCTGCTTTTTTATCTCTATAACCTATAGATCTAGTTTCATTTCATGTAGGTGGAGAATGCAGTGACTGGGATAAAAGAGGCCCACAGACACCTGTCCAGTGGGCAGATAGCCCGGGCTTTTACCCAGTCCCGGAAGGCCCTGGCCTCATCAGGTATCTAAAAAAGAAAGAAATGAAAAGAAAAAGATATCTATCAGGCTTTGCTCAATTTTATCCAGAAGTGGATGATAATTCATTCCTTGACATTCTAGATAAATATCTATACATTTATTCATGGTATTTGCTGTTTACCTTGAACTTTGATTTATACTGTAAGTGAACTGTAATCTGAAAATAAAAAAAATAGTCCACAAAATACCGGTAAGTTGAATCATGAATGATTTATGCCCTTTTTGAATGGCTCCGTGACACTTCCATGAAGGAAATCTCACCCATTGGGTGTGTTGCTTGCACATTTAAAATAAAAAAAAATGTTATCTCTGTTTTTATGTCTCTAAGAACTCAAGGGATTTGCTCTTCTATTTGTGGATTGAGAATAATAAATATTCATGAAAACTTTAAAAATTCAATAAGTTCAATAAGCCCACATTTATTGAGAATATGTGTGACTGGATATGGGTTTCTGATGGTGTACATTCAAGTACATGCTGCTACTATTTTAAGAGGATTACCCGTAACCCTGAATCAATAATAGTGTGGTAGCTTCAGTGTATTTTTTTTTGGCACCCAGTGACCCTTTCTTTTTCTGTTAGTCTTAAATCTGTACATGCAGTTTCTTCACCACTTTCAAATACAAAAACACCTACTGTAATGTATTTAAAGTACCCCTTGTATACTAGGTTTGTAAGGTTTAATATATGTTGTGCAATGTCATTACTCCCATGCAACTTGCTCGTACTTTACCATATCTTAGCTAAATTCTTATCTTAAACTGTCATTGTCCATTCATTTGCAGAGAAAGCCTTCTTTGATCCCTCCCTCCTAGAATTGCTGTATTTTCCAGAAGATCAAAAGTATGTATCAAATTTATTTCCCATCTATAAGGAGGTGCACCCCCTCAACCAACCCCCACCCAGCCCCCCCCCCCCCCCCAAAAAAAAAGTAAGAAAGAAAGAAAGAAAGAAAAGAAAAAGATTAATTTAATGCAAACAGAACTGAAAAACCCCCAGTGTATTGATTTTTACGACACAAATTTAAAGTATTGATCAAGGAACAAATTCTTAATAATTTAAATGATTTAGCGACACAAGAGTATTAAACCATGACAGCTAAGCCAATATATAAATTAAATGAATCAACACAGTGGCACACTGTAGATAATTGTTTCCTTTTTATTTTTGCAATAAATTTGCATGCCTGTAACAAGTTAATTCGTTCCCCAACTATTTGGGACCCGGGGAATTCCCACTAGTTTTATGATTGATGTATCATTAAGCATTGATAGAATGAGAGGTACATGAACTGGAGTATTTAGATTTTTGTACAAGAATTTATACTCTCTTGAACAGATTTGCCATCTATATTCCCCTTTTCCTACCCATTGGCTTACCAATTCTGGGATCTTTATTCAAAGCCATCAAGTGGATTAAAACCAAGAGGAAAAACAAACCAAAGACAGAATGATTTGATATTTTCCTGATTTACATCCGTGCATGATTTTTTTTTCATTCAATACTTTTATTTTCATATACATGTATATTTTCCTGATTTGCATCCATGCATGATTTTTTTTTTCATTCAATACTTTTATTTTCATATACATGTATTACTTTTGTAAATCTATGGAACACGTTTGATTTTTATTTATTTGTAAAAATATTCATGCATACATTTGATTCACAATATACACCTTCTATACATACTGATACTGTATTGTTATTTAGTAAATATAATCAAACAGTTGTATCAATTCAGTCGGGTTACTTGTATCATTGAAAATGATAAATAATTTAGAACAACAGTTTTATTTGTTATGCACTCTAGGCAACTGCGTGTTTTATTTGTACACGTTATTAGGGACTAGGAATTTTAAATTTTTCATGTAGACAATTCTTCATAATGAAAATATCACAGTTCTAGTATATGACTTATAATAATTATTATTGTATACAGGGAAATATGCACCCCCGTTTTTATTTTCGCCCCTTTCGCCCTCGTTGTCAGCGGACAAATTTGTGATTGGGCGTATTCCAATGTCTCAAATTATCTTTCTTAAAGCTCATTTTTTGGGGGCAAATTTAAAACAGGGCGAAACTTTCTGCAAGGGTAGAAGGGCAAAAAATACAAGGGGTGAAAATAACCCTGTATACAGTATTCTCTTATAATTATTCTTAATTTAATCAGAGAGAGAGAGAGAGAGAGAGAGAGAGAGAGAGAGAGAGAGAGAGAGAGAGGAGAGAGAGAGAAAGAGATAGATAAACAGAGTTAACCTTGTTTGTGCATTATGTAAGGAAATGAAATATCAAGTGCTGATACCTGACAATAAAAAAACTGTACTGAAAGATAGAACCGTATTAACAAGAGCTTGGACTTTGGGTAGTTGTGTCAAACAGCAATGTGACATAGGCCTGTCTATGTCATTGCTGGCCATGGCTCTTTGAAATCAACAAGATTTGTCTGGCTTTTGAGCTGAGACTACGCAATCCGTGTATATTTCACTTGAAACAAGCGCCATTCTTTACTTGTTCTGATGCAAGAAAAAAATAATTACATCCTACCGAAAGTCCAAGGTCTTGTTAAAATGGTTCTATTTGTTTGGTGCTGGAAAGTTTAGAATTGTTTTATCAGTTGTATGTCAATATCCATCCAACAACCTTCTCTTTACAATGAATATGGACACCCTGTTATAAACTTTTTAAATATTTTTGTGTAAGTTTCATGAACAACATTCTATTAGTTCATCCCGTTGTTGTAATGATCTTCATCTAAAATGTACTTCTTTTAAAATTAAATTGGTTCTATGTAAGCCATAATAGTTTAAGTTTCCAAAAATAAAGAAAAAAAAATCTCATGTTGTTGCATTCAAACATTCGTGATTTTTTTCTACATATTCCAAAAACTATTGAATACTTATAAAAGCTTGCGGGAACATAATTTGATTGGGAGTGGGGTTGAAGGCAACATTAATTATATTAGCCCCCGAGGGACGAAATATTTCCAGACGCGAAGAGATTATATTCCGGTCATATTATTTATATTATTTCTAAAATGCGTGTTGCATTCATTATAATAAAACATGCGATATCCTAAGCCAATATGACGCCAAAAAAAATCTAGTCTCAGCAAAATGTTGACTATTTTTATGCCAAGTTGTACAAATATGAGAAAAACAGATAATACGAATTCTAAAATTTCTTACATCTAAATACATGTTTAAAGGACATTATTTCAAGCAAAACTAATATACATGTACTTTTCATATTTTGATTGATCGTAAAATGAAAAGACTCATTCCTTAATTTGTTGTTGAACATCACAGTATGGTAATTGTCATAAATACGTTGTAAATACGTTTTTTGTGAAAAGGTCCCGTTACATCAGTGTTTTTCGAACGATTTTCTGAAGATTAAGACCATTCAACTAAGGTATTGAAATGAACAAAATAAGCGTTATGGTCGCAGTTGTATTTATGATCAGGAATATCCAGAAGCAAAAAAAATCGATTGCGGATGTGACGTCATGCCACTCGATTCCGATTTCATGCAGCATTTCGTTTTCAACGTATTTTTCAACAAAACATGCCCGCACTTTTCTTGAATGATGGCATTTCCTTCGGCATCGCAAACAGCGCTCAGCCTTGACAACACCTACAAAGAATCTGGAGATATTTTGATTGTTTTTCCTGTGATGCAATCGTAATTGGACTGACGACATGAGGAGAACTAGTGCACCTAAAACCATTTGAAAAATAAGATACAGACTTAGAAAAGACGTGGTTTCTGAATTCACCGGTAATTGGGCACTGATTATGGTCAGGAATACCGCGAATGATAAAAATACAGTCACAGAGTACGACATTTTCTCGCCTGCATCCGAAGGTACCACAAACGCAAGCACACTCATAAAACCAAGGCAGACGATTGGTAGAATTATGTTGATGACGTAATACTGAGGCTTCCGCTGTAAAGTAATGGTGAAGGTAATTTCGGATTCCAAAGAGAATGTTTTCAGGAAAGAGTCTGTATTTATTATAGTCCAAACACTATTTTCCTCGTATTCGTAAAAATTTATTCCATGGGATGATTTTTGAATGTTCACTTCTGCGACGTCGTAGGTCCAGACTATGAATGTTATTTTGCATACTTGTGTGTCGTAGGGGAAGTAAGTGATGTCAATGGAACAGCGAGTTTCAAACACTTCGTACGGTTTCCAGACAACGAAGCCCTCACTGGACAAGTAAACGTAGTTAAAGCTCTCTCCCATTTCTTGAAATCTGGTAAAGCCATTTTTCAGGACCAAGTCTGGCTTCCAAATCATATCCTAAATTGAATAGAAATACTTTGAAGTAAAAAAAAAAAGGCAAAATTACACTACTTGTATAAAATTTGCCGTGTTTTCACGATGCATATAAACCACTATAAAGAAGGAGTGAGGTACCTCCATTGGTTATATTTAATCTTAAATGATAAAATTATCAATAGATTTTCATCCGTCACTGAGAAATAGCGTTGTCAAAATTCAGTAAAGGGATGGCTTTTTAAAATCCAAATTTTACACTTCTTTGTATTTTATCAACGAATTCTGTCGCCAAAAGTTGTGAATGTTGAAAATTACAAAAGATGCATGTTCATCAAATTTTAGGAATTGATGTTCGGAAAATATTCCTTTTCTACAGTTCAAACATTGAAAAAGTATACCTGAGGCACGGTGAGATAAATGGTATCGTTCCAGCGATTCGGGCTCCACTGTAAGATACCATCTATCCATGTCAGCTCTAGGTACCCGGTGGTCACAAGTTTCTTGTTGACTTCGTCCACCTCATTGATGCTGAACAGGAACATACTGATGTCAAGAAAGATCGGCTCCGTCTGGTCCTGAATGGGGCGGATCCTATGGTTGTAGTGATTGTCATTAAATAGGTGGTCTAGAAGACTGTTAAGATTAGCAGGTGTCTGGGGATAAACTAATCCACTTAAGCACAGGAAGGCAACGAAACAGCTATATAGAAGCATGGCCGTTGCCTTCAGTATAGTTAACCGTTTGTAATATAACAATTAATATTGTTGAGTATTTCTATCCTGAATCGCTTTCAAACAACAATTAGTCTAAAAGCAGTCAAATACGCATGTATTAAATATTATTAGACTTATGGTTAAGGTACGTTCATACAGCTACATAACAAGATTCAGTGCAAAACTATCTGCAAAACCCAGACTGTAAAGCTCATTTATATTTCACGTCTGTCATGGAGATGAAAGTATCTGAATAATTTATGCCTGTATCAGTAGTTTTCTTAGAAAACTTTGAATTTTCAATGTATTTACGCAAAATGGATCAACAAAAAAATTACCAGCGTGTTATTAACATCACACTAGTTTTTTTGATCCTCACATTATAAAAACTCCAGGATTGCGCTATGCTTCAATGATTAGCCATGCGTAGACAATATCTTTTTATGCATGAAGAGAAAATACTTGTCATGTAACTGGTTTTAATCAGACAAGTGGCACAAAAAAATATACAATATTTATTGCACAAGGAATGGTTGAATGATAAACTATCTTGTTGAGTTTTAAGACGTCATTAGAAGTAGACTTACCAAATGTCATGATGTTTGTTCATTGTAATAAAATGCATTTTGAAATATCGTAGCGTTTTCAAGAAAAAAATATTACCCCGTTTGTTCAATATTTATAATAAAAACAATAGGCTATAACAGGTAATTAACTCGCACAGGAATTTAATTACCTTTCGTTATGGAGATACTGTTACGCAGAATGAAGGTGGATTGTTTTGGGTTGCCGGTGGAAAAGACGTGTCACTTGAAGCAGATGAAAATTATTTTTTTTTGATACGGATTGCCAAATATTTAGAACAATGTCGAGGACAGAAATTGACAGTAAATTAAAAGTAAGTACATCCTGTCATACTTGCATAATCCAGACACCAACATTGCAACCGCTCTGACTCGTTCCCCATTGGTCATTCTGTCCATTTTAAGTGTTCTACCTTTGAGACTGTTTATAAAGACTAATATCAATCCCAAAGAGTTGCCATTAAATATGAAGCACCTGCTGCAAAATACCAATTTCTTGTTTTGAGGTTTCGTCACGGGCAATTGTTTTTAATCGGTATTGTCATATCTGCACATTTTTAAGAAGACACATCGTTACAATATTTTGGAAATTTAATATTATTTTATTTTGTGATTTTCAAATTATTCTATATTCAAGGAGAATACTTTTAAAGATCAATTCTATGTAAGAATCAAAATTCGGTGGCCACGCATAGTCACGGATTTTCTTCATACTTGATAGACTTTGATGAGTAAAAAAGACTAACACCATTTATTTGTTGCTATATGGCCCCGTTGCCATGGTAACAGAGGGCAAAGATGTAAAAATAGCATTTTAATGCTTATTTGTGAACATATTGTGAGTAATGTGCACAACTTGGGGTTTCCAGGGTAGAATATATTATTAAAAATAGTTGTCATTTTTCAAAAGAAAGAAAAACATTCATGGAGAAACGCATATTTTTAGAGCGTTTCCATGGTTACTAAACAGAAATTTGAAAATCTGTTTTCTTTATTTAATTTGAATAAAAAAGAGTAAATCTTGGATTTTTTGGTAAACGCTATTATCATATTGCAATTAAGAATTTAGATATGAAAATTGAGAACCGTTGCTATGGTAAGCTAAAAAATAAGGTAAATTATAATATTTTTAGTCATATTTGAATGGATATTATTCACAAATAATGAATAAATGTATAAAATCAATATGGTGTGAGAAAAAATCAAGTATGTCCTAAACTTTAATGACACTTGAAAAAAAATCTGACATTTTCTAAAAATAACTGCCGTTGCTATGGACTTTTCAAAAAGTAAAATTTCTATGTGATTTTTTATGCAACTTAATTTTCCATAGCAACGACACTTCTCTGTTGCATAACAAAGCTTTTTAATGGTATATAACAAAAATTAAGATATATTTTTACAAGTTCCAACTAAAACAATTGCAAGAAAATTCTAAAATCAGGAATTAAAGCATATCAAAATCATCTTTAATTTCTCAGTTTTTCCTATTCTTTGGCCTTGTTACCATAGCAACGGATGTCAATTTTCATAATAAAATATATATTACATGGACATTGATAAGGATGTAAAAAACCTTCTAATATGGCTTCAAAGTAGATAAGTTTTGCTATTTTTTCATCTTTAGCCTTGGTTACCATGACAACGGTTACCCCCAGCAACCATCTTTTAGTGGGTTTTTTTGCGTTTTACACCTAGGTGTGTCCATGTATGAAATATAAGAAAAATTGGTGTCTATGCGTGACCAAACATTTTTATAAATCTTAACAATTTTGTTGAGTGTATACATACTGAAAAAACGTTTAAAGGTGCACAAAACGGAGGCTTGAACTTTTAAGAACTTGAGAAACTTGATTACGGAAGAGGTCTTCATCACTGAAGCGTCTCTTCTTTGCGCGTTAAAATTGATATCTTTTTGTTGTCAATTTTAATACTAATCTTTTTTGTATTGAGTTATTGACGTTTTTTATTACATATTCATTGGCAATTTACTAATTTACGTCAATTACACACAACAAGAGGCCTAAGTATGAATTATGCATGCTTGGTTTTTTGTTTGTTTTTTGTTTGTGTTTTTTTTTTTTTGCAAAATAACTTTGTGTTCTTCTCCTTTGTTTGTTTGTTTGTTTGTGAGGTTAATTGTTGCTTATTGTTCGTTTCGTGTTTTGACTACTCTTCTTTGATTGTTCTCTGTGTAGTACATGCTATCTTATCTGGTTGGGTGTACATCATTTGATTTACACAGACGTCATAATTGTCGCTTATGAGGAAGTCGTAAATACCGGTACATTTAGATAGATGGTCTAATTTTAAACCATCTATGTTGCTGACAGTGTCTTCCATTTATCGTGCTTGTGCAGACTGCGTCGACACGAGACCCTTAAGGATTTAATGGAACGCCACTCCGCGATGCAAAGTCAGCTCTTTCCAGCGGCGAACAGTGGACCTATGTCAGTGTAACAATCATACATATCCAGTGATAGAGCGGTGGAAGGAAATACTCTATTATGGTGGTTCTGACTCTATAAAAACAAATGATTTACTTTGCAAATTTCATCTTGTTTTAGTGATAAATGTTAGTCAGCAAAAAAAAAGGAAAAAAAAAGACTTTGTGTGCTATTGGTTCGGTTCCGTTTTTTTTATTTTTGGAAAGACCGAGAATCGCTTTGCATAAAAAGAAATGCCGGATATATAGTCAGATAGGAAGGGCAGAGACAATCCTAAATAAATCATCCAAGTATAATTGACATGCCTTATGTGACATGTTTGTTCTCCAACAAACACCATTTGTAACACGATACTCTCATCTCTATCTGAGCTCACCAACCCTTAACTCATAGCGTGTGTCTCAAGAACCGCTTCTCCCTATAAAACTATCATTGACAATATCATCAAATTGACAATTATAGTACTATCAAAGCTTTAATTCGATCATTGAACCCAGTGTGTGTTCTTAAAAAAAAAAGCTAAATCCACACAGCGTATCAAATAATTATATTAATTTTACTCACACTATGTTGTGTCGCTGTAAAAACCCACACACACACACACACACACACACACACACACACACACACACTAATTCTTATATAATCAGTCCGAGGATTCATACAATTTAGAATTTTCTTTGAATTTTAGCTTACGTTGTGTACTACATTATTTGTGTTTCTTTTTGAAATGCAATGCAGGATTTTTTCAAAACTGGTAATGTACTGAGATAAAGATGAGAATAAAACAAAATTGCTGAACAAACATTGCCTAGCCTATTAGGTTTTTTGTTATGTTGGATATCATATCAAGGCCATTCCGAGGAATTGCTAAAACGCTGTGGTTTTTTGTCAAGTGTAACTATACGACTTGAGTATTTTGCGAGGTCGTTGAACTATAATCAAATACGATATATCAACCTGAAACAAATTAGATGTCAAGAAATTGACATTTAAAGATAATACCATCTATTTCCTTCCCCTGTGAAATTCGCACTGAGGAAAACCGGCCTTTTTCAAAAATGTATTTTCAGCAAAATTTGAATACAGATAGGGATGTAATTTGGTTGGTCACGTGATCAAATCCTGTGAAGCCCAAAGGGCTTCTCACAAGATTTGATCACGACGTACCAACCAAGTTCATATCCCGGTGAACTTTTTAACATTGCTGTTTATTACTAAAATTTACGTTTGAGAAATGCAAGTCGTTCAGAATTTTTAACATAACCACGTTTATAGGTTGACAATAATGCAACCGCCAAACGACAAGCGCGTGTTGTAATCATTTCGACGTTATTGGAAAGTTTACAAGTAAGTAAACGCATCAGAAACAACTGTGTTTATACATGTACATCACAGATTATTGTATTTAATAGCTGTCTTAATCAGCTTATCTCTTAGTTGTTCGTTTCAGTTTCCGGTTTCTGCTAGGACGAAATTCAAAATCAGATATACGTCTTTTGAAATTGGGCACAGAAGTGTTATGACAATAAGACAATTCTTTATCCTTCTCGGATCCGTTGTTTTGTGTAGAAAATATAGGAAAAAATGATTTTTGAAATCAAAGACTTATTTTAAAAAAAACAACAACATGTTTTTACCTTTTAACACTACCAATCATAAACACCTGCATGAAGTCAGGACTAATTTCTGGCCATATATGAATTGACGTGCATTTAGCAAAGGTTTAATTCAGAGTTATTTCCCTTTCTCTTATGCAGCGTATAGATATTTTATCAATTTGAATAAAGTTGAATGTTGGCTGTATTTTTTTTTATATTGCTGCAACCCCAATACTTCGTTTTAAAAAAAATTAGTATGGAAAGTCTCGTAGTGATGTATGCTATCTATACGCTAACCATTAATTGACCACATAAAAAAGCCTTTTTGAACGAATCTGGCTAAGAAACAGGAAAGAGGTGGCTAGGCTAGTCCAATTTCCCCGAATTGAATTATCTGACGTTAACAGGCCTAATAAATTGGTTCTCTTTTCGGACCCCCGCCTCCGGAAATGGAACCCCCCTCTCCTCGTTGCGAAGTTTCAAACATGAAAATTAGATGCAATTGACACGAGAATGGCTAGTTTATTCATCTGATAATCGATTGGCCGCCTTCAATCGATTTCGGTCCATGTAAAGGTAATTGTTGTCAATAATTTTTTTGTGCTGGTGGTGGGAGTACTAAAAAGTTACGTTATATCATTTGACTGGACCAAGCTGTATATGGCTACATTCTCATGCGCGGACCCAGAAATAATTTTTTTCAGGGAGTCCGATGGATAATACTTATCCCGCGGAGGGGGGGGGGTGGGGTGAATTTAATTTGTTTGAGTTTTCCAGGGTGAGGGATTCCCCACCCCCACCCCTCCAAGATCCGGGTACTATAATTTTATTCCACCAATTTACACTAACGTCACATTAAGTTACCTCACTGTCTTGAAATGAGGGCATGCATAAAATGAATGAGAGTAATCACTAGGCAATCTCTGGGGACCTGGCACTCTTCAGAGGTCAATTTACCCGCTTTTGGTTATAAAAATAGTTACAGAAATGGTTTCATTTAGCAGCAATTATCATGCCAGGAATTGGCCTTTTATCGCCATTACCATTCCCCCCTTTATGAACTATAGCAGACTTACAAATGGTGCATATTTACGTATACAAATTAATTTACAGCCTGTCTTTCAAACAATAGAATATGTCTAATTATATGTATCTAGAAAAAAAAATTGTGTTTACATCAAATTCACGTTTTGTAAGTATTTTATTTTGTATACCAAAGACTTGGCTGGTTGATTGAAAACGAATGCTAGAATTAGGAGTTAACTATTATAGTGATTTACAAGAATGAGCTTTAATTGAATAGGAAATTGCGTCCCACGGAATAGGATGCTTTATAATGGAAAAATTAATTCAAAAGATGTTTTGCAAACGTCAGTAGGTGGTTTAATTCGGTACGTTGAATAAAATAAAAGATGAATGCTAGAAAAGATACGCGTCCATTGAAACATTTTTATTGAAAAAAGTTCCCTAGAAACCAAAAACAATTTCGCTGAGTGTGCAAAGAACGACATGGATCTATATTACTGCATGATCACAATGAGAGAGAGAGAGAGAGAGAGAGAGAGAGAGAGAGAGAGAGAGAGAGAGAGAGACTTAAAATATGGTTTCTATTTAATAAAGCAAAGACAAAATAAGTTCCCAACAGAAGCTAAAAATAAGAGAAGAGTTGACAGTTGTACACATTTGGGCTCAGAATGCAAGAGATCTCTAAAATAGAGAGTAGGATGATGAGGAATGAGGAAACTCGGGCCATAAACTTCTCGGTATTGACTTTGAAATGAATGTCGCCGGCTTACGTCGAAGGTATTAAAGTAAAAATAGACTTTCTAGCTAGTTAAGGCATCGATGGAATCGTATATAGCTGCGAAATATAAAGCCGATGATGTTCAATTACAAGGAGCGTTTGAACAGTATTCTTCCATTTACGTTCTTCACATTGTCAGGAAGTTAAACTTCTATGCGAGCCTCAGCCGTGTTTGATTACGCCACCCATCGGTGAATATAAAAATCAACGCTGGAATGTTATATATTTGAATTTGACTGCTTCTTCAATAGACCACACACCCATATCCAAGAATGATAAATCCCTAAAACCCCTAACCATACTCAGTGATTTAAAAAAAGACGACATCTGATTGAATCGTCTGGAGTATGCTAGCAGAATTCACTATATATCCTTTCGACTAGCTTACTTGGTGATTGCCGGATTAAGGTAAGAAGGAAATTAGATTTTTCCTCTCGTAATTAGTGTCTGTCTAAATTGTATTAAGCCACCAAACATGTTTGGACTATAAGTTAACCATTGAAATTTGCATTACTTTATTTGATCTGAAATTTCAGATTTATGTTTTTTAGTTTATTAACTAGCTGATTACATTTACACAATGTCATATTATTTGTAAATAATATTTCCATCACGTTCATAAGAAAATCCCATTATTCATTGAATGTATGGATACTTCATGTTTAAATTACCATAATTTTAAAAAGTTATCGTTAATAAATGTGTATTTTTTCTTTGCAATGAAATAAATAATATTCATGGGGAAGTATTCCTTCTATGTGTCTGTGTCAGCTAGTTCTTTGTGATAACAACATCAGGTCACCAATCGACTCATTGAGGAAGCAATTGCCTTAGATAGATCGACGAGACGCGAAAATGGGAAGTGTGCATAATATGTTGCGATTATTTATATGTCTACGTGGTTGAGCTTCTAAAGACCCTTTTTAAGAAAAAAGTATTAAATTCTCTCTCTCTCTCTCTCTCTCTCTCTCTCTCTCTATCTCTCTCTCTCTCTCTCTCTCTCTCTCTCTTTCTCTCTCTCTCTCTCTCTCTCTCTCTCTCTTGTTTCTTGATTTAAACTAGCGTATGCGTGTCAGAACCTCCAAATAGTGTCATTTTTAGAACTTCAATGCGTTTTCTTTTATAGAGTGGGTCTGAGCTCCATATGTTTAATAGTCTAAATAAGGTTTAATGGAAATCAAACCGATTTCAATCAACAAAAACGTAGAGAGATGACCCACTATACTTTAAAAATGTCATTTTGTATATCAACAATTGAACGTTTTAGAAAAATAATACAAGTCCGTAAACTCGTGGCCAAAGTCGGATATAGCATTTAAACATCTCACTTTGTTGTGATTGAAATGGCTCAGTGGTTACAGCACCAGGCATAAGGTAACCTTATAGAGTCTAGGGTTTTTAGATTGTTGGTTCGATACCACCAAAACTTTAAGGTTTATTTTTTTTTCTTATCTTTAGTTAAGATATTCAAAACTGAATATAATAGTTAGAAAACTTGTATCATAACGTTATCAAATATATTAAAGTGGAAAAAAATAAATTTGAAATTTTATTTTACGACTAAACCAAATGGGCATTTGCGCTATCTTATTCACCTATCTTCTTAGTAAAATTTAAAAAAAAAATGGGTTGTAAAGTTGAAATTCTTGAAAATATTGTATTAGATTCTCAGGTTCAATGGTTTTGGTCCACTCCGCTCATCATATTTTGGGGAGCGGAATGGACCGAAAACCCTTGACTTGCGAATATGGTTCGATTCTTTTGGGCCATTGTAAATCATTATAGATTTCTCAGAACGTGGAAAATTAAATATTTTGTTGGGCAAAATGTTTTCCTCATAGCCTGGATTTTTTATTTGTTATTTAAAGTCTTTTCTGTGCCACCATGATCTTTCTCACATGTATCTCGTACTCTGTCGGCTTCAAGTTGGACCACCTTTAGGGAACATTGTTGTGCAAACCCTATAATGCGACTTTGCATATGTGACACCACTGAGCATCAGTTCCGATGCAAAACTCTAGAAAAGCACTTGAATAAATGAATAGCACCCAAAACAGCTTACAGCTCTTGCAATTGCCTATACCACTTCTAGAAATGTTTCTTAAAATCAACACCAAAGCATGTGCATAGAGACGACCAATAGGGTTGGACAGAAATCAATGACCTCTGTCCAAAGACAGTAATGAACTAGATGTCTAAGTAATTGATCCCCAGAAATATGTCGTTTCCGTTTCTATAAGCGTTTATTGACCTCGCCGCTCATACATTGTATATAATTATATAGAAATTTTTACGTTCACCTATGTATAGCAATTTTACTATGTCTCAAGAGAAAGCTTGGATGATTTTCCGCGCGTTTTTCATTGTGGTAACGTACCGGTATATATCCAAAACGGATATGGAAAATTGCATTGATGCATATTTCTCGAATACCAAATCAAAGATAGGCAACCCTTTTCCTCTAGTCTACAAAATTGTGAGTGGTACTGACCTGGTAGGCGATGATTCGAAATAAAATAAATAATTTTTTTCTAAATCTGGTTCACAGATTATAGTGATGTAATGTTTAATTTCAAAACTGTGCCTAGAGATCCTATACTGGACTACTTTTGAATAAATTGGTCTTATATTAGTTGCTGAATATAAGAATTGTCCATTTGACATTCAAAAGACACCTTGTTCGAGTCAAGTTTAAATATACCACTTGTGGCAATTTTTTTTCTGTATAACCTAACCATAGATTTGTAAAGAAGATGGGGGATATTTCACGATTAAACCAATGGGCATTTGCACCATCTTATTACCCCATCTTCTTTATTACTAGCTGCAGGTCTGTAACCACCGGTCTGAAAAAATTCGGATGGACGATCTTCCCAGGTCGTCCATCCGAATTTTTTCAGACCGAGAGCTACAGACCTGCAGCTACTTTATTACGAAAGTAAAAATTTTAACAGACTTTTTTTTTCATTCCAAGCACGAATCTTTTTTCTTGGTTTAAAAGAATCATTCTAACATATAGTGAAATACTAAGAGAAAAACGAGATGTTTTGCCATTACGGAAGAGTACATTGCTACCTGTTGATACTACATTTTTAATAAGTCGAACTTACAAGATACAGGTCGTACGTTGCACAAAAGACCTGTGTACGACACAAGTCGTTATAACGAGATAATAAGTTGTTATAACGGGATACTAAGTAGTTATTGTGAGATACCAAGTCGTTAATACGCAATACTTCAATAGTCGTACGAACGAAATATTAAGTTTACATCCACAATGGTTTCAACCCCCCCCCCCCCAAAAAAAAAAATAATAAAAAAATAATAAAACACTTTTATAGCTGATAACTGCCGCCCTTACATAGTTTTGTTTACTCTGATTAAAAATGCAAAGCGAAAATTAGCACATAGTTACGTTTTTTTAATCGATGCAACTCTTTCCTGGGCTATTGTGTTGTCAGGGTTCAAAATTAAATAGAGTTCGTTACGGTTAATGAAAGATTGTAATTAACAATGGATGTAAATGGCAGATCTTTCTGCAGTACATGTATAGACGTACGAAATCAAAAATATCAGTCATTCCAATGACATTGATGCAGAATTAGGACCATCGTTAAATAAATGCACATGTAAATACAAAAAAGGGTTTAAAAACAGTTTTTCATCAACGTTTATAAAACTATTTCATTATAACTATTTGATAGCGCCTTTTTATTTTCTAAATCAGGGCATGTAATATTATTATGCAAAATATCATGAATTTCAAAACGACCATACCGGTATATCCCCTGAATAGTATAACAAGGGAGGGAACCGAGTCCCAACTGTTGAAGCTATCATTAACAGTCGACTTTGCAGCACAATAATTTCCTTGCAAATCTCTCCAAACTTTTGTGTTATGCAAGTTCATGTATTTCAATGACAAAACGTACAGCTAAAATTTAGCACTTACTTTGTTAAAATTATATAAATAAAATAAAAATTATATAAATAAACTATTATTATAAAATAGGATAGTCAACTGATGCTTTGAACATTTCCCGTATTTTATAACCTTGAACTTTGTCATGGCCCAATTCTAATTGGTTCAAGGGAGATTTTTTTTTTACGTGGGAATGACCTCGGGAAGTCGACTTCAACAGTTAAGAGTTGTCTGAATTGTTCACCCGCTACCACATCCGGGTACTTCTACTTTGATGTCTATCTGCATCTGTAGGCTTTTCCTGTAGCTTTTTTTATTTTACAAAAAATCCCTGTCAATAAACTGAAAAGAGCTATTTTTAAGGAATGGCTTTTTTCTTGTATTGATTAACACCCAATTAGATATTAATGTCATGTATGGAATTTCACTTCTCTGCAATTTTTTTAACATTATCAAAATGAAATTAATATAAAAGGTACTCGGATTGACGAATGTAACTACATGTAAACCTGTACAAATAATGGTCGGGTACACGTACATGTACATGTATTATTTTAGCACGTTTTGTCAATGTGGGTGGTTGATAAGGCCAAGTCACACCTCATCGTCACTGTTCGTCAAACAGAGGGCAAACTTTTTTAAGCACACGCCTCCTTTTGTCCTTTTCTTATTCGACAAATATGTTCTGGCGAATTCCGGCGAAATTCGTTCAATCCAAAAGAGAGTTTTGAACATGTTCAAGACTATGATCGTACACCACCAGAATAAAATGACCTAGCTGACGGATTTGTGTTGGGCCCGAGTCACAAACGGACAATTACCAACCGGTAAAAGGATAAACCGGACTGGTTTTATGTGACCAGTTCTCAGTCGTTAGTCTACCATTGAAAGCCGTCTCTTGCGTTATATTTGTTTAAACAGAATATTGTTCGTATTTCAAACGGTGGAGCTTTCGTTGACTGTTCCTTTTAATTACGGAACGCTTCCGGTCATTTTATTGTTAAGATGGTATATACAATAGGATCGGGCACAAGGTCTGTAAACTTAAAACGCCCTCTCCTATGAAATTTTGACACGAAATTTACACTAATACGAAAAAATGACAATATCAAAGGTCATAATAAAATACCATTATTGAATTATACTAAAGTAGATATACATCGACAAAAAAAGTTTTTATATCAAATTTTAGACAATGTTACTTTCATTGAAGGGCAACAAAACCGGTTGCGTTTTGTCACTGCATATCGTTTATTAGACGTCCGTTAAAGTCATCTTGTAAGGTGTGGCTGGGACGTAAAGAAATCACATCTATATATTTGATCATATTGATATCTTTAGAAATTATAGGACACATTTTTGAAACAACAAAATGTGACGAAATATCAAAATATTCACCCCTAATTTATTTTCCAGCACCAAAAATGAATTCATGGAGTTATTAACTAGTATATGCTTAGCTTCGGTACATTTTTTCTCTAATATCTGATTTCTGCACTTATTAAGAGTGCACAGTTAAACTGCTAAATACATTCTGTGTGCACTCTAATGAGGTTTTTGTTGTTCTTCCATTAAAGACAAAAATGTTTCTTTCCGATAACCGGTAGTAAATAAAACAAAAAACAAAATTAAAAAGAAAAGCAACTGTTATTTTCTTCACAAGTATATCGCTGGTGTTAAGGAATGGAAAAAAATCGACTACATGTAACAGTTCCCATTAAACTTTCAAAAATGTCTTCCGAGTAAAGGTTGCTGTTTATCAAATTTGCGAAAGTGCAGTCCATTTACAGTAAAACAAAAGCTCCTTGTTTACTTTGCTGCAAAACAGTTGCAATCGAACTGTATAAAGGACATCCTACAACATGGAATGATGATGAATCAGAGGAACTTTTAGATGATCGATAGTTAATGGAGGCTTTCACGTGCATGTCTCCAAGATCATTTACTTAATTGCAATCCGAGTATATAAATATTATATTTTTGGTCTTGGTGGCAAAGATGGATTCACCATAGATCGGTATATGTTCAAATACCAGTACATGTTAAATATTTGTACTGCGGAAACCAAACAAAAGGAGTGCTACATCATCGCGCATTGGGCTATTATGTATTTAACAAAAGATTCGGAGTCAATATGGAAGAAAAATCAGAGAATTGTCTTTATATGTTCTGTAAAACAGTGATTGATAACAGATAAGGACATACATATAAGCCAATATCGATTATAGATTAGATATATAAAACAGGTACATGTAACCGGAATACGTATTTATACGTATACAAAATTTATCTTATTGAAGTGAAGTATGAGAAAGTCGTCGTTGTGAAATAACAAAAAGTGAAGGCAGTTTTGTTAAATTTCACTTAGCTTATGAAAATTTGAAACACGTCGTAATAAAAATGATAGAATTAATGATAACTCTGTCGAACAACGTAGTTCAATAGGGCAAATATTTGAAGATGAAAACCTGATTTTTCACAACGATTTTTCACCACGGAATCCGCATGTTTGGTATACTTGGAGATCGATATTGCATGATATCGCCCGTGATAAATCTTTTTGCTAAATACCCACATCGTGTATTACAACATTGATATTGCATTCGGTCTTCTGCATTTATATTAACCACTAATCTGTTATACGTGGACATGAATCCTACAGATATAGATGGAGTTTTGCAATTGGTTTTAAATATTATTATAGTACAAAATATCGTGCGTTATAATATTTAATCAAAACATGAAAATAGAATTGTTACATGGCGAATTTAACGTCAGCCACATATCCATCGATCATTGAATAGTACCTCTAGAAATTTCTAATACTTGAAAGAGTATGTAAGCCTTTGGAAACAAGCTTCATCCACCCACCCCACAAAAAAAAAAATAATTTTTAAAACAATCGTCGTTTTATCTGCTAAAATATTTGGAGAAAAATCCAGTCGTTTTAAAATTAATTTCTTCAAAATCGATTCACCGGTAGCGGGCTTATAAGAAGAAATAGTTTAAAGCTTTCACCGATGATCAAATTTTGCAACAATTTTGTTCCATTATATGGCTCCTTGTACGCGTACTATTTCACGTTACAACAGTAGAAAATCTAAATATGTTTTGCCAAGATGCAGATTTATCAGTTTTAACAGATACTTTTAGTAGAAAGATTGCTTTTCTTTCAAAGAAATGTTTGGAGTGAAATCATTTTTATTCGCGGGGGTAAATGTTCGTGGGTAGCCAAAATTTTCCTGGTTTGTAGGGACGTAATTTCGTTGGAAGCAAGTTTGGGATAATTTCAATATAATGCTTGTATACACGTTCTTGGGGATGTAAATTCGTAGGCAAGGGTTGCCCACGAAAGCCGTGACCGTTGGTCCTCCACGAACGATGATGATTTCACTGCAATAGTGAAAACATCTGAATTATGTCTATAAGTCCTTGGTAGTTAGTAAGATATCAATTCACTTATAATTATTTTTATGAGAAATGTATTACTAATATATAATATTGCACTACATAGTATGCAATATATGAATGTATTTAGATGTGTCGGTTCTGTACATTTGAGAATATTCTTGAGTCCTCGCAAGCCCCCGCTCTGGTAATGAGGCCTCTGCTCTGACGTTGTATTGAATAAACATAGAGATATGGAATGTTATATGTTATATTTTTGTTCTTTCCCACGCACTTAATAAAAAATGTATATATTTTAAGCCATTTCTGTTCTGTTTTCATATAGAATCGTTACTTCATACGGCCAAAAATACCATTCAGTGTGCACTTAGTGGAAAAGTGTGGGATATAATGATGCCCCATTTCTGAATTATAAATCGCGATGTTGTTCATTCAATAGTAATGAAATGATAACGTCCTTTTACCCAGATTAGTAAACAAAAATGTGATCCCTTTTAAACTTGATCGTGTATCGGTTATTTTTGAAACGCGAAAAAGATCGTCTACGCACTATTTTAATATTTAAAATCCTAAAACCCAACGGACGATTTGAAGCGCTGACGAACGATTAAACATTTGACTTGTCCAAGTTGACGTCATATTCACTGGGAATAAATTGTGTTGTGGAGCAATGTATTGTTTAAACACCAAGCCTGCTAGTTTTTTTTTTATAAAAAGCTCTCAAAGACACTGATCAGTTTTGTTCAATCTGCTCAATTGAAATATTTGAGGAAATTTACTCAAATCGGTAAGAAAACTTTAATTACGTTTCCAGCATTTGTAATATTGTATGTTTTTTTTCTTATTGTCGTTTTTTTTTTCGATATCGGAAATAGCATTTCGCATATGAATTATGGTATGTGAAATATAGACGATATCAGCGCAAAACAATATTCTTAGTAGGTATCTTATCCGATTGTTGCATAATTACCTTTCAAGTGATATCTGTTTTTATCATGTAATACTGGTGGGACAGGGTTTTTTTCTATACATGTATTTGCATTTGTCACAGGTTATCAATTATGCATATTTTCTACACATTTATCGGAACAGAAAACGCAAGCTAAAAAAAACACCAACTTGACTTCGAATTCAAATGGTGTTCAGTACGTAAGATTTAAGATTGAAGAACTGTCCTTTGCGCGATGAAGTTAGATGGAACAGTATTGGCGCTTTTTGTCAATTAGTTAGCTAAATATTAAAATTCTAGTGGGTGCCATAACAATGCAGTATTTTATCATGTGGAAGAATATTATGTCAATATCATTATGTCAATATTGGAGATCTCTCTGTTGGCCATTTTCAAAGAGGGAGGTATATAAAGGGCTACAAAATGATCAAGTTACAAAATGATCAAGTTCATATGCAATGATCTATTAGGTGTAAATACTGTGGACGATAATCATTAACTTCGTTTTGTTTCTTTCGTTGAGCCTCTCATCCTTTAATTCTTGATCCATTTCGAAATTGTGCCAATTGATCGCTCAGCGCCGGACGTGATAGCTTTTGACGCTTTTTGCGTAAATCGATTGTTTCGATGCAATTTGTCAGTGTCGAGGAAACTCGGAAAGTTAATTGTTTTTTTTAACTTTTATCGCCAGTACTCATCCCTAAACATAGTTTTCTGTTTATTAGAATAAACAGCTGAACGAGTAGATAAACTGAGAATTTTATTACGAGTTTATTACGAGAATATCAAAGTAAAAAAAAAATGATCTATCAGCATCCCAAATGAACTATTTTTAAAATATTTTTAATATTCCCGGGCTTAAGAAGCTGTCAGATGCCTTAAATTAAGAATTAAACCTACCCCCCCCCCCCCTCCCCTCAGAAAAAAGGCTAAATGCTACACCAATCGAAAACACAAAAACCCTTTCATGAAGAGACACAAATGATTTATACATTAAATTAATTACCGCCGTCTGTGATAAAGTGTGTTAAACAAGACTTCCCTTTTCATCTTTTTTAAAATTATTCAACTGGCCTACATCTGAAAATTAAGAGCATTAAAGATGGAACGATTCTGGATGACATATAATCATTTGATAATCAAAATTTGTGGAAAACAGTTTTCCAAAAAAGTAATTTAACATAAAAAAAAAAATCCAGAAAATAACCAAGTGACACAAGAATAAAGGCATTGATTAACTGCGTCTAATATTTAAATAAATCTATAAAAGTAAAGCGCGTTTTTAAACAATGCCGCCGAAAGCGAATCAACAATACCCAAGGGATTATATTTTTTATGCCTTTTTTCATTGTATTGATCGTTCAAGGGATATTAATAACTTGATCGGTTTGAACGATGGTCTTATTTGAATAGGAATGATTTATATATTTTCTCCATCCAGCGAATATTAATGGTTTATAGTTTTGAAGAAGACTGTTCCAACCTTCAGAAAAATGCTGTTTTATTTGAATTTTTGTTAAAACATAGTTTTTTACATGTATTTGGTAAAACATACTTTGATCGTACGTCATAATAAATGTAATTTTTTAAGCAAGTGAATTTATAATATGGCGTCATATTAAATGGTGTGTTCTTGATCTGGAAATGTTAGAAAAACGGGATATTTCTCAGAGAGAGAGAGAGGGGGGGGGGAGGATGGACGGACAGACAGACAGACAGACAGAGAATATGGATTAAAGAATCAAAGTGCGTCAGGAGCTTTTTTTTAAAAAAATAACAATCGCAAGGTATATGTACATGTAGTATGAAAATAAAATATTATAACTGGACACTCGACTTAGCGCACACGTCAGAAAAAAAAATCAAAATCAGAACCAGAAAAGATGATTCACTCATAATTTCCTGCGCCAATGGGCATAATAACCCTTCATTTGCAGTACTATTGTCACTTGGGTATTCTAGTAACTGGATCTAGAAGAAATTAAACCAATTCATCTCTATGCGATTTGGACTTAAAAGCATTGCAGTACAAGTGTTTACTAAATGTTGCCATACTTCATTTATTTGACGGAATCAAATTGACTCTTTTCATTTCCCCAAAACCGTTGATAAACCAATCAAATAACTAATGCCCTGCAATATGGAATTATATTAAATTATATTGGAATTATATACAAAATAAAAATTTGCATCAATGATAAAACTTAAAAAAGAAAAAAAGTAAAAATTTTCCCGTACTTTGAATACGAAAATTTGAGCAGGCAGTGATGAATGTGTCCCTTGAATACCACAGTATAATTTCTTTATTCTCTGTTAAATCTCATGCTATTGATTCACTTATCTAGATATGTTTAATTGTTCTTTGAAGTTCCATTGAGCTCCACTGGGACCTCAAATTAGCTTAAAACCAAATATATCCGCCTCGCTATTTTTTTTCTTTCTTGATTGCAGCTCGGACACCTAACCAGGGCCCGATTTTCTATGAAATTAACCAGCCTCATTCTGGTGGCATGTGCTCTCTTAGAAGAAACTTCTGTGTATACATATAGGCATAGATAAAGATATATATATATATATATATATATATATATATATATATATATATATATATATATATATATATATATATATATATACGCCTCATTTTTTAAGGAGACTAGATGATCAACAAGATTTACTAGTATCTACCAGATATGCCTTAAAATTTTAAATGATGTTTTAAGCCATATTGAGTAAAGAAAAAATCCAAATATGTTAGCTTTAGAATTTGAATGCTTTCCTATATCTTTATATGGAGCTCTTCTTGTTAAGGAGATAAATATAGTCTAAAATGGCCACAACCATAGAGTTCTCTTAATTAAATATGAATGAACAAGGCTCAAACAAAACAGTAAAATACTAGTATGTGTGAGTCAATTAAACCATATTAACTTATTAAAAACTGAGTTCAAATGGGTTCTTAATTTAACCTTGCCTAATGAACGGTATGTTATTTTTACAGTATTGAAAGAAGTCAGAGAAATTATTAACTTTTCTTTTTTTTATAGATTAGAATTGAAAATGATTTATGTTGAGCTGAGCGAAGCGAAAGATTCAAGATAACTGCCTTCAATATCATTAATAAACACGGTGCCACTGATATCGAATATTGTAACACATCTCGATTTATGTAAAGAACAGTATTTGCAGACTTGGTCAAACCGATCAATCTCTGATCTTTAGCTTCTCAATTAAAATGAACTAATAATTTTGTACCCTGTTTCTGACCAAACCTTATATATAGCATGTGTCTCATTGTTTCCCGCAGGAAATGAGACCTTGAACAAACACCAGAGGACAATATCAATTTATAACACAGTTTGACCAATGAAATTAAAGTCAATATCCCTAAATCTTCTATACAAATTAACATCTGAACCGGTCAAATCGGACGAGCTCCACAAGATCCATAAATTGATGTGACGAGGTTACATTTTGAATGGACAATTTCCAAGTCTACAAATGCATTTGTCGTGTTCCTAAGTCGATATAAAATGAAATGGAAAAACTTCCCTCCAATCCACAGGTTTCAAGTTCATCTGGAAGGAATTCCAATAACCACCGGTGGTTCTATACGTTTTTGCCCAATGTATGCCCAAAATTTTCGTCAAAAAATCAATGTATTTTATTTCCTTCCAATGATATAAAGAAGTACTCTGCTGGTGATTCAGATCTTTTAAAAATAAAAACAACATGAATTCTTGCTTTTCGATTTTTGTTACACGCCCGCAGAGTGCGGTTAGGTTGATGGTTGAAGCTTACTTTATCTATAGAAAGCGCTTTATCAGAGTTTCTATCAATCGTTTTTTTTCCCTCCCCAGTATCTTTACATTGTATCTGAATAAAATTGCCTGAGGAAAGGGTCGACCTCCTTGTTTACACTCAGTGTCGTTAATCCGAGAGAAACGTCCGTAATAAGCTAGACTATAGTTCTCATCGGTGTCATCGTCTTTTTTATATAAAACTAATTAAAATGGTATTGCAAATATGTCTTTTTTTAAAAAAAATAATCTGAGATGTATATCTTATATACATGTATCATAGTTTCAAACAAATTACCAATGCAAAAAGTTACGATTTACCTAAAGTCTTTTGGAGAGCTCTAAATCAGACAAAGTCGCTGGAGAGAATATCGACCGCTTAAGAACGTAGCATGTCCACCATGCACGTCATAGCGCAGGAGGGTTTTTTTTGGTACAGATTTACGCTAATTGAAAGAGTTCTTATTTAAGGATTTGATCATGCCCCGACCGAAATTATCACCTCATAATATTCAAAGAATGATTCGTTATTACTTATATTTATATAATTTCAGCAATTGTACGGTAGAATATTAGAAAATTAATTATGCAAACCCCGCTTGCGCCCCAACAATACGTCATTTGAATTTATTGGACTATATAGTACAAAATCGATTCGTAGTGTTATCACAAAGACACTGGAAAATGTAAAACTTTTCGTTTCAGAACAGTTACACAGGTATTTAACCGTGATCAAAGTGCAACGAACTTCCACTACACGTTAAAATTAATAATTGATGCAGTAATTTTGCAGTAGAATGCGTCATATACTATACACATTCATCATTTTGCTCTTGATTATATCAGTTTCAATTATTTATTATTTATATTTCGCTAAAGAATTTAAATTTATCAATAAAACTTTATTAATTGTGTTTGCATTTATTGATTTCTTGCCTACCCTCCCCCCTATCTTTTAATGTTTTTTTTTCGAGAGCATACGTGTACAATACCTATTTAATCCCATTACATATTCCACTTCTAAACTTTTCCGCATATACGTTTCCGCATATACGTAACGAGGGGCAACTAAAAAACCAGATTTCATGCATGTTAAATATACGATAGTTGTGGACTTACATGTAGTGACATGTGCATATGATATCATTTGGGTGGGGAGGGGGGGGGGGTTAACATGAAACGTAACACAATTTCAGGTGAACACCACGTGAGTTTAATCCCGCGGGAACAAAATCATCACGTTGATTTGTTTTTCTGACAATTGTACTTTAACTTTGAAAAGACACTACTAAATATTTCTCGGTCAACATTGATACCAGTGAACTTTTAGTGTACATGTATATATGTCATCATGTTTATTCATAGTTATTCATCAGAAATCTTGTCAAGACCTTTTATTCTTGAGATCAAAAAATAAATGTTACAGTATTACCTAGTTCCCGCATACTTACTGGCCATCTCATGTAATGAGTCGTTTGCAGCAATATTAACAGGGTTTTTTCCGAGCTTTTATTGCTGCGTACTTCATATCAATAATGAATTGAACAGGTCTTCAGAGAAAAAGCTGTTGATGATTTTCATATAGTCATTACCACTGCCTATAGTCGATATCATCCATGACCTTAGCAATACGTTACGGACTCCTGCTGTAAGCCCACTGAGCAATGAAGATCACCCCCAGGGGAGCGCTAAGCTACTGATGTCTCAGCCTCAGCTGAAAGAGAGAAAGAGAGACGGAGAAAGACAGTGAGGAGAGAGAGAGAGAGAGATAAACTTCAGTCTCGCCTTTCGATCTGTCCAATGATAGAAGCTTGATCTTAAGGAGCATCAGTTTACTGAGAGGTTCTTATAATCCTTCTCAGCATTGTGGGAATAATCACTCGTCCTTGAATGTTGTGGATACGGGTTACAAAATTTTTACTCACCTTACCCCAAAAACGGCGTTTGAAAAACTCATTTGGTAAAAATTTGTCTTCGAAATTTTATTTTCTGTGGGATGAAGGTTTGAATTTACTTTGGACACTGCTTTGTTCTACTGGTTATATCCGTTCACGCCAATATCAATGCAAAATGCAACATGTTTGTAAATGAGCCATTATTGATATGAATAATTTATCACATTTATTCTGTTGTAGGGTTGAAGGAGATCAGCTCCTCTACGTAGAGGGATATTTTTTTCCTTAAGCTTGTCGGTGCTCACACATATCGATGGATGGTAGTTCTTTACAAAGGACCCTATAGTGGGGTGGTGTTTTTTTTTTTTTTTTTACAGTGATGTGATTATTTACAATATTTTTCTTATCGGATATCTTGCATATTGCACATTGTTGCGTTTTGTGATAAAGGAGAAAAGAAATGTATTCCAGTGGTGTGAAACGATACAGACGGTATACTCTCTGATGGTTTTTTAACCCAAACATTTTTCAAAGACTTTCAAGAAGGATTTAAAATCTGTTCACAACATGCCTGGTAAGTAATTTTCTGGTAAGTTTGTTTGTTTTTTGGGTTTTTTGTTGTTGTTGTTGTTGTTGTTGTTTTTGCTTTCTTTTTGGGGGAGGGGGGGGGGGGGTAGCGCAGGTGAGGGTAGTGGTATATTTGTTTAAACTGAATCAATTGATCAATATTCATCGTTCGGAACATGTGCAATATATCACATTTTATTAATAAGTAAGCATACGTCATATGCCAAGAATGAAGAATTTTCAAATTTAAACAAAGAGGACCATATGTATGCGAGTATCTCTGGTGTGGAATCTGTTTACTTTGAGGATTTACTCTGAGACACTGAGAGAATGAATTTCTCTCCATGTTGTATACTCACAGATCTTTAGTTCAAGGGTTGGTCGGTGCCATCGGCAATAATTGGATGAGTTACTGTAAATCAAAAGCAAATCTCTCTCTCTCTCTCTCTCTCTCTCTCTCTCTCTCTCTCTCTCTCTCTCTCTCTCTCTCTCTCTCTCTCTCTCTCTCAACTATTTTCTCTAGATCTCATTCATCCTTGATGGACGTATTACCGATATATAGTGACCACAAAGAGATGGAAATATATGAGTCACTGTGCAATTACAAATTTGTAATTTTTTAAAGACCTGGTGTATATTTTTCTGTTCATAGGAAATATCCGAGTGATCGCATGAGTTATGCATGCGGTACTATTGTTTCCGCAGCTTAGAATATGAAATTCCTGAAGAATCCCACATCGACCTAATTAATCCCTTAGAGTTACACTTTTGCTTCCTCTAGATATCTTGGTCAACTGCATGTAATTAACTCATCCAATCTGGTTATCGAGTTAATCAGATATTGCGTCATAACCCGGCTCGCCTTGGCATCAGGATTCCCCTTGTATAACCATATCGTTTTCTTTGATATTTCATTTTGAAATCATCTAAAGCTATAAGAAATGGTCTAGCATGGATTTTCTTCGTTTTCAATCGCAGCAATATGTTACAAGAACGTTTGAATAGTTTTTTAAGTACAAACAATGATAAATATGGAGTAAGTAATTGTCTTCCCCTCCGATGATTATAAAAATGACATATATTTTGTGGAATATTGACTATAGAAAGTCGAAAGCTAGCAAAAAATAGTCAATAGCAACGTCATATATGTTTGTCCAACATGGGATTTTACAGTTTAATTAACGAAGGCGAAAATTATTAAGTATATTCTGAAATTATATCAATACGCTGTAAAGAATATATGGCATACTTCATCAATTTTTAATTAATTTATTCCCAGCGCAGTTGTCAGCATTATAAGCTGTAAGAGTCTTGGTATTGGTAATGACTTGTTAATCACATCAGTGCCAAAGTCCTGAACACACACAGTCGATCGTTGACCGCTCCGAGAGAGCTGGTCACCAATAAGTCATGCCAACACAAAAGTACTCATCATATAATTAGATTAAAGTATCCTCATCGATATTTTGTACCACGAGAACTAGAATTATCGCTGTTTACGAAGATCACAATTTAAAATGGCGCTGTTTGGGTGGACATCCAATCAGCGACAATGTGACTTCACAGCTTTAGGAGTACAATGTATATTCTTCTTCAGTTAAAACGTGTTGCAGTTTCAATGGATGTTGTCCATAGTATTTTCGTAAATTGGGACATTCTTCAAATGCATTAGTGAACATCTGTTCTTAATTTGCCAATCCAAACTCGCAAGCTTTTGATGATGTACTGTACATGAGAAATGATTAAACTTACAGAAGATTTTTTTTTTTGAAACGAAGATTTTGACGAAAAAGAAGTGTATGGTAAAAAAATTGCCTATAAAATCCACCTTAAGATTATAGTCTAATGATGTAGATAATATTTTTATAGTCGTAATTAATTCTAGTAAAATCAAAAGTTCTAGCTGAAGAGCTAAGATATACAGTGATTTGATTACTCAATATTTTTTATCAGTAGCTTTTTTTTTCTGGAGTATTATAGATTATAAAATGAACTAAATCTGAAAAGGGCACCACCAAACAGATTTGCTCACACAGCTTACATGTTAGAAATAAATTTTAATTTGACAAAATTGTAGCGGAAAATTGTTGTTTTTTGTTTTTTGGTTTTTTTTTTATATACATGAAATGGGAAATTTCTTTACTCTCTGAAGGAAATTGAATCTTCATTCAATCACTTGTGACAATCATACTCGAAAATAAAACTTTCTATTCAAACTGAAGTGAGTGAAATAACAAAACAAAATGTCGCTAACGCTAAATGTACTTTTTGTTCATTCATGGCACCATTTCAAAAAAGTATGTCGTGAGCTAGAGACAATTATTTTTGAAAGTAGGTCAAGGGAGTGCGGTAATGTTCAGAACGAGGCTCCTTTCAATCAGATGCAATCGTATTGTGATCTCAGGTCTCGTTACGACTCGCTTACTAAACGCTGGCTTTAATTACACATTTCACGGCACATGTCCTTATTCTGCAAGAACTCAATAGATTACGTTGAGGGGTCATGAACATTGGTATGACCTGTGAGACCTATACGCCACGCTTGGTAACACTTGAAAGGTCCCCACGGATTAGTTTAACAATATTGATAAATAATTAAGATGAGATGAACTGATGGTGCGCATCAGGGAATAAGTAGGAGTTGAAAATCACTAGCTACCACCGGTTGTCCTCATTCGTTAGACTACATCGGCAGGAAATGAAGAATTTTTTGGCGTGCGAGTTGACAGATATTTACAAACTTTATGTCCTTTGTCTTGAGGTCTGAACAAGATGCGACCGCTAATGCCAAAGATTATGATTACTCCAAAGTGACAAATTAGCGTTGATGAAAGCTAATTGAAATGATACACGCTCATTGCCCGCGAACAGATGACCAGCGAACGTTTCTTTTTTAATAAATCACACCAGTGTTTATACACATGCAAAAGCGACATTCGATTCAAAAGAACTGAAAATACCAAAGAAAGTTGGTTGATGGTCTGATATGGATATAATAGATGTGCATCACACTAGCTTTAACTATGGTCATTATCTTTGTATTGATGCTTCGCTGTCAGTCATTATAAATTGACTAATTTCAAAGTCGAAAACATCAATTATTGAGAATAAAATCTGGCATCAGCAAGAGTATAGGAAAGAATCTTTAAACAATTCCTTGTGTGTTTTATGAAAAAAATATCCGTCAATACTCGACAATTTTTTTTTTGGTTGCACGAAACATTACATTAGGAGTGAAGCGGTTTAACAAGATTGAAAACTGTCTTCAAAGTTAAATTGTCAATGCAAATTGAGAGAGAGAGAGAGAGAGAGAGAGAGAGAGAGAGAGAGAGAGAGAGAGAGAGAGAGAGAGAGAGAGAGAGAGAGAGAGAGAGAGAGAGAGAGAAGTGTGTGTGTGACTGTGTGTGTGTGTGTTAACGAGGGAGAGTTAACAACAGGGTCATACAAATGGATACATGTAGCACTCTTTCTCTATCTCCAATAAACGAGAGCAATAAAACCTTCTAATATACATTGATCCAATGGGAATCTGTGTCAGAATAGATATTTGAGTAACACGATGATGATATTAACATCAGAAGACTCTGAAGGAAGGAATAAAAGTACTTCCTACACATTCCTTGTCGAATCTCTTAGTCTATATATAATTGACAGATTTCACATTAAACGATCCGTTGTGTTAAGGTGGGTGCTATTTAATTCGGTCTCTGGACAGTGACTCGTACGCGTGCATACATGTATGTGTGTTTGCACTTGTCAAATTTTAAATTTTGAATTTTAAAAATCCGTAAATGCTTATACTTTTAAACATTTTATTACTTATGTAATCAAATAACAAAAAGTAAATTATTCAAAGAAACATTTACTTGGTCTTACTGAGAGCAAAATTTAGAAAATGACAAACATTTGAACCAATAAGGCTTTATATATCCTGGCTGAGTTGGCAACTATATATATTGACACGTATACTAAGCAATGCATTGCAAAATCACTAGACGCAGTTGTGGGGAAAATGGAAAAAAATCTTTCAGTTTCCTTTGGAGGATAAAATCTGGAGCTTATATTAGATTGTTTTGTGGACTTATTATGTTATTCCAGCCGAGTCAATAACAACTTATTCACATTAAGAACTTTGGTTCCCTTCGCTTTTTTTCTTAATGTCCTTTATATGGTTTTCATTTCGAACACTCTGCAGAAAATGGTAAAACGTAATGGCCACGTTGTTAAAAATGTTTCGTCAAGGGATTTCATTTCTAAGAATGTCATTTATTGGATCAAGAAAAAGAACTACGCGTTGTAAATTAATCAATGTGATGATATAACTCATGGATGTGTATTTGAACACAATCTGATTTACAGTTTGATTATTATGATGTACAATGAATTGATTAGAAGCTATCACGATACTGGTTCTGGCGTCTTAACGAGATAATTCTCTTCTAAGCTCTTCTTAGATTGTCAATCTGACCGTTTACCAGAAATGTGGCACTACAGATTTCCAGTCATGTTTTAGACATTTCTGCAATAAAATAAATTATGTTATTGACTTTAGTAGCATAAATATCTAAACTTATAAATTAAGAAATTTTGCCATTAAACTAAAAACTGCCCCTCACCATAGTAACTGCTTACACCTTTGGTATTTCAACATGTGTAAGTTGATGTCCGTTAGCTATAATTGAATTTTACCTGATAAGTGATTATTGTAATATAAATTAAAAACCTACTTCCATTTTCGATAAACCTGCCCGAAATAGCAATTATGAGAGTAAGGTGGTGGACACGCTTTGGTAGATCCAAGTCAGTGGGAGTTTGCATCGAAATACATACTTGCAATGAAATAATATTGAATGATTACGTAAAGAGTAAATACATGTATATTTACTTGGAACTTAGAGTATACATGTACATACAAGTTTTGATTTGACAAATGTTGAAAAATAAAATAAGGCAATTCGTTTCTTGAATATACGATTTTAGTTTTGATGGACAGAACTCATTCGCTTGCGAAACACGACCTCTGGTAAGAGAATGGATAGAACTTTTCAGAACGGGGAAACTAAGAACGCGGGTTGACTAATTAACGTCACCATATTGAGATTCTCATTTTGAGAAGACAAATGTTAAAGTACTCGTAGATTCTGTCTTTTGATAAAGTCACTGTACAAAGGGATGCTGTAGTGGTCTTTTCTAGGACACGCTGAACGTCATGAGGGATTTGTAAGGATTCTGCCTAGAATAGAGAAATTCGTCAGTAACAAATTAGGTCTTGGCTATAGGCCTAATAAAATACTTTAACCATCTACATATGTATAGCTTCAGAATTATAAGTAACGTAGAAAATCTTAAAAAGGCAATACAATTGTGTCTTTATTGGAAAAAAATAATTGGACAGTCATATTGTGCTATTTTTGATCAAATGCAGGAAATACGATAAAAATATAAATAATTAAGATTTGCAAACTATGATCGTGGCCATTTTTAGACTGTATTGATCTCTTTAGAAAAAGAGCTCTATATTAAAATATTGGAAAATACCAAAATTTAAAAGATAACATTTATGGATTTTTACTTTACTAAATCATAGTTTATAGCTTAACAAACCATATCTTAAAATTTTAGGTAGATCTGATGGTTAATTTGTTGACCACCCAGCCTCCTTAAGCTATCTTTTACGACACAACAAAGAATTTTAAGACCTTATGCTATAGCGTCTTCGAAATACTCACCTCCCTCCCTGGTCTGTAGCTTCTAAGTACTAACTGGCCCACAACAGTGAAGAAAAAGGGTACATATATGCCGTTGACATCAAGTTTTTTTTTTTTTTTTTATATCTAAACAAGAAAACTGTATGTTATATCCAGACGTGGACTAGGGTCCGATCAACGAACCTCCCATTATCTACATAGCTGTATTTCCTAGGCCTATCATTCGAGTTTAGAATATACTTGTATATACAAAAAAACATTTAACCAACTGGTGAAACGGCATCGGTTATAAAGAGTTAATTCGTAAAAAAAAACCCAATCCGCAATATTTATTATAAAAACAAGAGGAATACGATAAAACTATTATGTCTTTTGTCAATGTCTGCAATTTAAAACAGTGGCTTAAAATCACAACAGTTTAAAAAAAACCTTCATTGCAACTCAGGACTAACAAATTTAATTCGCCTTGTGTGAAGAAGATAAGTTATTTGTTCCCTGGTGATTCTGATTTTATTCGTTTCTAATGATCCATCGGCATTATCGGTCTAAAATGCAAATTGATTACCTTCTTTAACAAATTTACGTAGGCAGAAAACTTGAGTATAGCCAGTGTTCGTTGAACTATCGATCTGAGTAAAAAAAAAAAAATCAACCATAGTAAACCAACAGATTTTTTTTTTTGTTAAAGGTAAAAGCCATCTAATTAACCACACAAATAAGATCAGTTTGTTTTACTTATATTCGTTATGCAAACAACATTGGATCATCTTTCGACAATAAACTCGCACAATATTCCACAATATTATAGATAACTAAATGATTAAAATTTATTTGAAATACACACAATTTCTGCAGAGCTTAGACACCCATTATTTTTAAGGATTGATGTAAATCACTCTTAACTATTACGTAAAACTTGTTATTATGGCACTTTTTTTTTTATATTTCTTAGTGGGAGTTATCTCTCTTCTCGGAGGAGTATTTTACCTTAATTGTTGTAAGGTAAATTAACCATCCGTTATATGTTTGGAGGAACTTTTCTTTTTTAAATCGAACTACGAAACTTTCGTTCTAATGGTACATTCGTTATGAATAGGCAATTATAACCTTTTAACTGTTCATAACCTTTAATAGCCACTTAATGTATATGCATCGAAACATACACATTGTTGTCACAAGAAGAAAAGACAGTTCTTTTGGCCTCGTGTTATTTTCGCCAAATCGAAAACAGTTTTTTAAACAATGGACATTTTGAATTCGAAAACTGACAATTAATGTTGGCGAATGGGGCGAAAGTAACCTTATGTACAGTATTCATAGGTTGTTGTATTCAGTACAAAAACAACAACAAAACTGTTTTGTAATGTCCATTCAATTTGATCAATATTTTTCCCCTGTTAAAATCCAGTTTCCTGGGTCTACCTTTCAAATTACTAGTACATTCATTTGCCACTTTATCTCTCTTCCACATTGATGGGCAATATGAACAGTGTTCGTGAAATATGTAATCAATCCGGAGTTTTATAATCTCTATTTTTTTACATTCTGCATAGATCACTATAAAAGTCGTCTGATTTTAAAAGCTCCTAGTCTAGACACCTTCAGCGGATTATAATTAGCTCCCCAGCAACATGTATGCCAGCTGAACTACCGTAACTGATCCTTTTCTTCCTTTGATGACATCTTTTAAAGTATTTGACTTCTTTCATAGTTTAACAGATTGAATCTAATATTAAAGAGGCTAGGTTGTCAACAAATTCCCCATCAGATCTGCTTTAATTTTATTTAATTACTATTTTTTTCAAAAAAAGATTTTTTAGATGTAAACTATTATTTACTTAAGAAAAAGTCCACATATTTCAAATTTAGAATCTAAATGGTTTCCTATAGCTTTATATAGAATTCTCCTTCTTTAGGAAATATTTGTAGTATAAAAATGGTCACGGACATCCAAATTGAATATTCATGTCGAGGGTCCAAAGTCCTCTTTAAGGGATCCTCCTAAGCTTCACGGTCTACATGTATTGTATCAACCTGAATTTTCTAGAAAAACTCAAGTTTTTTGGTTGTATTTATAAGCAGTCTGAAATAACAATTGTCATGACAGTACGGAAGCCCAGAAAGCTCATTCGGGCTTTCGTATGACAGGCATTCAACATAAAAGTTCAACCTTGATATTTCTCTAATGGTCAAAATTTAATATTTTGTTAACTAAAGTGTATAATCTTTTTTTTTCGAGAATTAATTCTTTTTAAATCTTATTTTAATAATGTTTGTATCGTATATAGAACTTAGGGTGACAGTAAACGGTTATCCATTTTAAATGTACAGAGACGGAGCATGAAGTTTACTAGTATGTACAACAAGGAACGAAGATGTTTATCATGTGTTTTCATCCTCACGACAATATTCAAAATGTCAATTGCATGTAGTGGATGGTGTAAATCCAAAATGTCATTTTTCGAAAGAAAAAAAATCCAAACCATAGTACTGTTTTGTCATCCGGAATTCCGATAGATTCCTTATCACAGGGACAAAACAACTTCAGCATTCGTCGATGAAACTCAGTCGGAAATCAATTTGGTGTTGATACTCTCGGCGTATTTCCAACCAGTGCAATTACTATTAATCTCGGAATTAGTTTTTCCCCCCAAGTCTGGTGACGCTCTCTGCATGTCTCCATTATTGGTTTAAATGGAGGAAACTTACGACATGCATACAGAAAATCCTGATCCATTTCTCTATCTTATTTTTTTTTAATCATTTTAATTAATACACATACATCATGCATGTACATGTATGATACAAACATTGGGTATTTCACCCATTGGCTCCATTGTTATCTGAATTCAATTGAACATAATTATTTTTTTTTGTATAAACATGTACTTGTATGATATACAAAAAAACTGCACCAAATTATATGGTTTTGCCATAATTATATCATTAAAATATATACAGAGCCACTAGAATTGAGTGCCCATATGTTTATATTGTTGACATATTGCTATTTTCTTTTTAAAAGAGTTTCATATTAAATGCTCCATATATTTTCGAGCCTAGTCCCATATTTTGAGTTTTGTTTATAAGAGACAGAAACTATGTTATTTATTCCGAATCGTGCCTACCATATCAGGCAAGGGCGATTACAAGCCACCATTACTCAAGATGAAGACATGATGATGTTATTAGTATCCTTTCTGCAAGGTGCTTCATCAACTCAAGAACGACTTTCAAGGAGAAAGGGCTTAAGAACTTGGACGATGCAATAGCAAGTGATCATTTAAATTCTGCGCAATTCTTTAACCTCTTAGAGCAACAAGAGTCGTGTATTAGCAGTTTAATTTGTTGACAGAACGGAGTGCATGCGCGGATCTAGAGGGGGGATCAGAGCCCCCCCCCCCCCCCCCCCAGAAAATTCCAATTCTTACATTTACATAGTAAAATTACCGAAAATATGCATTGGGACCCCCCCCCTCCTCCCCCAATGGCAACTCAAATATCACTCGGACCCCCCCCCCCCAAAAAAAAAAAAAACCAAACAAACAAACAAACAAACAAACAACCAAAAAAAACATTCTGGATACGTGCATAGATTGGTTGGGATCATCAAATTAAAATCGCTACATGTATTGCTATACAACCATTGCACTTATGAATATGTACAGACATTATTTTCTTAAAGCCGGACTCTGAGTTTTGCTATCAGAAGCGTTTTATTGACGAAGGATACATTTGTGACTTTAAAAAGTACATCTGAAAATATCCTGCCGTTAGCCACTGCACGTATATGTCATTTGGTTTTTGAAATTTGAATATCATACGTCCTCTAAAGACAAGAATTAATAGTTTTTTACATGAAAAAATAACTAAAAGAAGAAAAAATCTATAGCATGAAGATCCTCATCTAAATAAACATTCAACATCCAGTAAGATTTCCTAATTTGGTCTGTAAATAAGACGAAATCCCACGCAAAATTGCGTGACGTTCTAAAAGGCGTCAAGGCCACAAGCATTTTATTCTATTACGTTGATGATATCACACCCCGATAAATGAATGTGATGATATCAAACCAGACCAAAATAATTTGAAACCAGTTGAGAGGTTTTTGGTCGGTTCGAGTTCCTCTCATTATTATTGTTCAGCTTGAAAGCAAGCTGAGCTATTTCTCTGTCAGATATGACTTCTATGTATGCACAAATTAGCTTTGAATTTGACATTTTTAACACATCTCCCTTCTTCTTCTTCTTCTTCTTTTTCTTCTTCTTCTTTCTTCTTCTTCTTCTTCTTCTTCTTCTTCTTCTTCTTCTTCTTCTTCTTCTTTCAGCAAAAAATAAAAGTATAATATCAGATAAAATTTAAATAAATGAAACAAAACGTGGCAAGAGCTATTACATTTAACCATGCTGATAAAACACGTCTCAAATAGTCAGCAGTTGCTGTGTCGTTGCATTGATTTTAAACTACAGTTGTAAAAAGGCATGAAGGGATTAACAACAAGATGAATGGAGAATTACATGAGCTGCCAAATTGCCCTGATTATATCTTTGCTGGAATTTTGTTTACTTTCGAAATTCTGTTTTCGTGAAGTTGTGATAAAGAGTACTGCGTTTTGGCAAATGACATATTTTTCAATCCTTGATTGTAATACATGTACTGGCATATGATTAAGTGAAATTAACAATTTGTACAAATACCTATTTCAAATAATCGCCGATTATTTACATCAGTGCTAAAATTTTCATTCTTCGAGGTTTTCCCTTTATGACGTCACATTCCGGAAGTAGTCGCTTTTATGTTTCGTTCTACGGATGCAGTGTCATTTATGACAAGGAACTTTTGAGTTTTCCTTAATGCGCCATCTGCTATCTAATCGTTACCAAAAAGCCTGTAATCGTTAGCTAGACCGAAAAACATCATTTGTAAAACTCCAATGACTACATCCTATAACTGTATAATGCTAGATTTGCTATTTTTACGCCAGAAATAACTCACTACATGAAATATTATCCCTCACTCGACAATTTGACGATAATAATAAATATGATGTACGTATTGCATTTGAAGTGACCAATACACGGTCGTGTTTCAGGCAATACGAGGAATGATTTGTCCATAAAACCAACAGCCTTGCTCATCACATAATAACCTCCACCTCTACCCCGACCCCTCAAGGAACTGGCTGCTAAACATTGGTTCATTTTTGCTATACATGTATATATTTATTTAGTTGTCTTGGCCTAGTAAAATTCCCCTGTATTCTGTGAAATACTATAGTAACTGATTGTATTTCATATCAGAAGGATTTAAAATATTAATTCTCTAAATTCTTCTGTTCTGTGATTAAAAAAAACATACTACAAAAACATAGCCAAGCCCCTCGAAACAACCAATCACAGAGTAGATGTTCTCTGTACCGTGTTTGCTGTTTATATCTACTTCAACCCGGAAAGGAAACATATTAAACAAAAAACAGAACCCAGACTGTGGAACTTACATATTACATAATGATCCGCAACGATTTCCTCTTCCTGATCCCATGAGTATCTGACAGTGGTATCAACAAATCTCAATAAAGTCTCATGAAAACCTGCTTTAAATTGACTTGAAAAATAAATGGAGACGGTTTCGAATTTGCGATACATCAGAATCTGCTAATTTTGTTTAGCTTGTTAATCGTAATGTACGGCGTATGGTTCGGGGCCTAACTCCATTAAATTTGCGAAACCTTAATACGTCGGTGCCATTAGTTGGTCTGTCTGGTATATTTGTATATAATTTGCTTCAGCAATTTTGTCCAAGGAGATACATATGTGCAAGTCATTTGTACTGATACATATGTGCAAGTCATTTGTACTGGTACCTTTTAAAACATGGACTAAATTTTGGGTATTATGTCGCATCATTCTCTTTTTGCTTAAACCCACGAACTTGTACCTGTTGATAGCTAGCTTGTTGTTTGTAACCTTGCTCCATCTTGTTCTATTTGTGTTATATTATGTTCAGGATGTGATTAAATCTAATAGAGATGATCACGCTCCGACCGTAATGAACACCTCAATATATTCAAAGAATGATTTCTTATTACTTATATTTAAGTAATTTTCAGCAATTGTACGACTTAATATTAAATTAATGACATTTAACGTTATTTTTACTTCGCATTTGCATCATTGATGAAATTTGAACTATACGTTACAAATTTGATTCGTAGTGTTATCACAAGCGAAGACACTGGAAAATGTAAATATACTAATATACAGTTGTACCTTACAAGTACCAGCTGTGTTTTAAGTATTTGCCATGACACGTTCAAGTGAACAATTTGTAGATCACAATCCAAAGTTCACTGAAATAAGTGTTTAAAATTATAGTACATAAATAAAAACGCTATTTATGTTATTAGAAGATCATACAACTTTCACCTGCTCACCTAATTAGAATTAGAATTTTAAAAAAAGATGCATTCAGTATGCACTGAGAATATACCGGTTATTTTCGCGATAATCTAATTTTTGGTTTTTTTTGCGATCACTTTTACATCGCAAAATATTCAATGCGCAGAAATTATATATTCGGTTTTATTTGCAGTAAGAATTTTTTAAATCGCAAAAAGTGACTGACAGAAACAAAAAAATTACACATTTTCCCCATTTTGGCAAATTTTGTGATACGTGAAAAAAAAAACCCCGGATATGCGGTAATTTAGATATTTTAACTACTGTTAATGTATACGTATATAATTTCCTGTGTATTTCAAAGGTGATGTTGATCTCCCTTTTTCTGGTCGTAGTCTGTGAAATCGTTTTGCAATATATTGTACTGCTTATAATAGATATTACATAATTTCTAACGCAAGATTTTTCAACTCTTATTTGGATAGATCAAATGATTTAAATAATTCCAAGTCTATGCGTAGTCGAAGAGTCCGATTGCTTTACAAAAATATTTAAATTATGTTGAAATTGAGAAGATTGTTGCAACAGCTGAGTCAATTTGAGTGCAGAAACCATGTGAGGAGGGTTAAGAGTTCGAATGTCGATCGCGACAAACATACCTAAATCGATAACTTAGTCCTCTCCCCTACTGTTTGACCATCAATCGTTCAGGGGATAGAGTGAGAGTCGGGGACCCAATTTTCTCCGTCACTTCAGCCACTGGCAATACCATGCTTATGTTGAGTGTAAAAAGACCAAACTTGGTCTCCGTGAACCAGATTAATTTTCTCGTACGTGCTCAATTTTTACCTCAGTTTCTCTTAAACAAAAGAAAAATACAATGGGAAATAAAAATTTGTGACTTGTAAAACCGCTCCTCTACGATTCGCTATCATAATACAAGATCTTGCTAGATACAAGACTGAAATTAACAGTGAAGCCATCTCTCTTGTTTGGTCCCCGATTCCCTGGAATGAAACAGTATCAGTGACTTAACTTCATTTTCAAAACACAGCTCCATTAAATGAGGATCCCCGAAATAAGGACTTAATGTTTCATTTTAGCGCACAAATAGAATAATCTAATAAAACCCCCATTTCATTCTGTAATCGGTTTTTCCATTTTTTGGCGTTAAAAACATGTCATCGACATGGATGTTTATAAAGGTAATATCCATAGCTTTCTTTTACACTACTCAAAACATCCTTTTTCTAATCAAAGCCAGAAACACACACTTGTAAGATCTTTTTTTATGACCTGTAGAAAGTATCTTTCTTCACATCAACTGAATTGGATATGTCCTCTTTTAATGCTGTGTTTGCTTGTTTAGAATCTTGGTATTAGAAGAAAAATTACTAGAAGTGATAGTAGTACATATACTAGTGATACTAATTGTCTTTTGAAATTAGTGTTATTTCTTCCAATTATAAACAAAATGAAAAATAAAAACATAATATATCAACAGTGGTATCCGAATGCCTTCCCCAAAAATATCCTTCAATTTATAAAATGACCGTTTTCTTACTACCCCAAAAATTTTCTTAGCTTAACAGTAAGTCTAATGTGTAAACGTACAAACCAGTTTACCAAACTGTATTTTGTAAGAGATAATGATGATGGTGATGATGATAATGACTCTACAAATAACATTATGAAATTGACATATCACTATTAGTTGACTGTAAATTAATTTTCAAAAAAATCAATTTATAACTGTCATTTACATAGTTAATGTTGTAAATAAAACGAAGTAGTATGTTGTGAATTCAAGCTTCGTAGCAACCACTTCAGAACGAGGTATCTGTTCATTACGATGTCGAATTTGCAAAAGCAAATAAATGAAGTCAGTTACATAAATTTAAATCAGCATGCTGGATAAAGATCGATGGCTTTTAATCATCAGTAACACCAAATATTGATCTCTGGTATCCCAATCAACATCTGATTGCTTTAAAACGAACTACAATGTACATAACAGTGGAAACATATTTAGATTACATATATACCACTTTTATTACCACTTCTACTGTTTCCTACTTCTACAATTACTACTACTACTACTACTACTACCACTACTACTTCTTCTATAATTACTCTAACGACTACTACTACTTCTACTACTACTACTACTACTACTACTACTACTACTACTACTTCATTGTACTACTACTACCACTACAACAAATACTACTACTACTACTACCACTACTACTTCTACTACAACTACTTCTACTATTACTACTACTAACACTACTACTACTACTACTACTACTATATTGTACTACAACAACTACTACTACTACTACAACAACTACTACTACTACTACTACTACTAACACTACTACTACTATTACTATATTGTACTACAACAACAACTACTACTACTACTACTACTACTACTACCAATACTACTACTACTACTACTACACTTCTACTACTACTTCTACTGCTACACTGGTACCACTACTACTACTACTACTATTTCTTCTTCTTATACACCTACAGTTAAATACAGTTTAATATAATACTTAAAATTGAGTTCTGCGGAAGGACTTTTTGTTACAAGACATGTGGTAATACTTCATATATTTGTTTTGTTCATTGACCACGTTTAAGTGATGCTACCATTTTTATACAACTCTCTTGTTCATTATATCACAGCTACTGAATGACATTTAGCGTAGTAAGAATAGACAAAGAAAAAGTTTTGATAAACATTTCATAATTCCCCATGCACATTGCAGAATGTAAGCCCCCCCCCCCCCCCCTCCCCCCCCCCCCACACTCCTCTTTGCATATAGCCTTCTATAATGAGAAAATAGAATAGTGACCCGCCCCCAGCTAATTAAAAGTTAATACTAGTACATGAAACATGTTATTCCTTCCTTCCTTCCACACCCCCGTCCCCCAGGGGCCTTGCTACTGCATCAGGTTTCATTCTGGAATAATCACCAAGTGGTATTTTCCTACTAAACTGACTCTCACTATAGTATGAGGTACCGCTAGGTACGTCCTCCGTACACTGATGTTAAATCTCAGAAGTCGATGACAATGTTTGATAAGAGGAAGGCTTGTGATCTTTGATCGATTTCTTTTCATTTGATAGTAGTATTTTTTTTATATCATTAAAGAGAGAAAATCCTGTTAAATAAGGAAGAACCAACGTAGAAGTCCCCAGTCGTGTGTAAATATGAGCAGAAGTTACTCAAAAGTTCAAGTCGCTCAGCTGGTCGGAAGTAACGTCATTCTAAACTTCATGTCAATAATTCAGCGCACTCCTCATTAAAACACCTGGTACTGAATATTTGAACCGAGTTTGTTTGTTTTGTTTTTATTTTGGTTGTAAATCTACTGGTGTTAAATTTTTCCCTTTTTTCCAGGCAATAGCGGATATTAACTCGTACACGGATGTGAGGGATAATCGATGCCGCCAAGTTAAAAATGCAACTGTGAATTATATATTTTTTTTTTTGTGCATGGATGTTTTATGGCTTACTTGGTGAGTACTTATTTAAAAATAAATTATATCCTTAATTAATAAGGTATCGCACTAACAGTCATTTTTCTCTCCCAGAAAAGTTAATAGAGAACCCCTCTGAGTATAGTGTGAGCAATAAGGGAATCGTTTTAGAATATTGCAATCTTTAAGCGTAAATAAAAAGGCCTGCAGTATTGCTAATATGCATTGATATTCATCTTATTGATGCATTCTGTGTAAAGATGAGACCGACTTGTTAACGCAATACAAATACAAAGCGCCCTTACAACGCGGATCTTGCTATTGACTGAGTGATCATTAGTTGTCATATAATTGTTGGGAAAAAAGTAAAGTTCGTTATGCTGAATTATTGATATTTTGTTTATGCATCCAGTTACATGTTTAAAAAGCTTCCATCGATTAAACATCACCTTTTATACTTGAGTGAATCGTCTGTATCAATTGACACTTTTACGTTTCTGTTTCACAATCGGTGAATTCTACGTTAGTATATACTTAGTCTTATAATTTACGTCGCATTATAGATTTATATGCAAAATAATGTGTTTTAATCTACATTAGAACAAAAATTCCTAATATTTTGTTTATTTGGGAAATCCCATACTTTCAGACATTTTTACTCCTATCATATCCTATACACCTACGACTTCTTTGAATACGACCTCCTTTGAGACTGAATTTAATAGTTTATGGACGTGTTATCTCACTGCAATAAATTATTTACAAGTTAAATGTCAATTATAGACATGTAGCAGAGTTATTGTTTTAAGCAAAAAACACCCTGTTGCAGTCATAATTTACAGTTTACTGTGCAGCGCAAAATATAAGTAAACTGACATATTTTAGTGCATGAGTTTACATAAAAATCTTATATAAAATCTTCTGCTTTAAGCATTTAGTTACTTCGATGTATTTATCCATTGAACATTTAGAAATGTCTGTTCATCAGCGAAAAAATTTCAGATTTTTATCAGGTTGAATTATTTTGTCATTTTGTCATTGATGTGGTGCCGGTAGATGAGGGGTCCCTTTTTCGCGATTAAAGCGACGCGGTGACTCACCGAGATACATGGATACCGAGGCTTCTGTCACCCTCTGCTGATTTTCCTGCCGTAAAATTTGATATCTCAGATCTTTTATAACATTTTTGTTGATATTTTGCATTTGAAAATATACACTTCCCTTTATTTTCCTTTTTTTTAGCCTTTTTTTTTTAGGTATATTAAAACATTGAATATAGTTGGCTATTATCATAAATTCTGAAAAAGAAGTAAAATCTTATGAAACAAGTTATGTTAATTATGATAAAAAAAAAGTTATGAACTATGCTGGACCCCTTCCTCCAAAAGGCTTGCTTAGATACTGTCATTTGGATCTTCCAGTTAGGATGATAATTATTGGTCTTGCATGGTTTAAAAAACACAAGACTATTCAGTTACAGTCATACTAATCACTTTAATAATTAACATCGCATATTTATTGAGAGTCGGGGTGGGGGGGGGGGGGGCTCAGTGTTTGTGATGGCTTTTTTAACACCCCAAACCCACCCCCGCCCCTGCTTTTTAGCTCGGTAGTGTAACACATGATATGTGACACTCAAGTAATACAAGTATATTCAGTAGAGCATGGAGTGAAAATGCGAAACTACGACAAAAAATTCAATTTTCGACTCGTAACATTTATATTGTTTGCATTTCATAAAAAAAAATATGGTTAAATATGTACTTAATGTCACTTAAACTTGTAAATGTTTGCGTTTGGGTTGGGTTGTCATAATCCTTCATTTTTCATCGCAGCTTAAATCAGGTGCTTGGGACTAGGGGCTGGTACGAGACCAATGAAATTTTAAAAAAGAGTAAATTTTCAACAACAAAAAATTGAGATCGTCCCTTGTTCTTTAATAATTATGTAATTTTTACATGCTTTATTCTGAAATGTATTTTTAAAAAAATGAAGAAGATGGGGGAATAAGATAACGAAATGCCAATTTGGTTTAGTAGTAAAATACAACTTCAATTTTTTTTTCCACTTAAATCTATTCAAAAATGTTAAAATACAAGTTTACAAAAGGACAATTTCTAATTATTATATTCAGTTTTGAATATTTTAACAAATGATAAGAGAAAAATGAACCCTAAAGTTTGGTGGTATCGAACCTACAATCTAAAAATTCTAGCTCTATACGGTTACCTTATGTCTGTTGCCCTAACCACTGAGCCATTTCAGTCACTACAAAGTGTGGTGTTTAAAAACTACATGAGACTTTGGCCATAAATTTACAGACTTGTATTATTTTTAAAATTACATTTTTTAAGTACAGTGGGTCATCTCTCCACGTTTTTGTTGATTGAAATCGATTTAGTTTCCATTAAACCTTATTTAGACTATGACAAAAATATGGAGTTCAGACCCACTCTATAAAAGAAAGCGCATTGAAGTGCTAAAAATGACACTATTTGGAGGTTTTGACACTCTAGTTTAAATCAACATATTCCAAGTATTTAACATATTTAAGGGTTACAAATGGATGTTATGTCAAATATAAGTTGTCTTTAATAATTTCAAAATGAAATTATCAGATTTTTTTTATATTTTAATTTTACAGTATCTTATTTTTTTCTCATAGAGGCATTTTACACGCCTTATTCACCCATCTTCTTTCTCAAGACAAAGAACCATGTGTCCCTTGTACTCTGACCAATTTTATCAAGTTTGAAAATCCAACATCAAAATAGATAAAAAGTGTATCGTTAATAAATCTGCATTAAAAACACAATTTTCCCCTTTGATTGAATAGTCAAGCATTTTGTAAATACCAATTGAAATTTCGTCCCACCTGCCAGTAAGTTTATTTTTTTCATACTTATGAGCTGAAACAAAAATGTGGGTCTGGTTTCAAGCATCGCAAAAATATGTAAATACATGTACATGTAGCTATTCTAATTTATACCGGCAGGTGATCTATTCTTGCTCCCGTGAGCCTCATCTTTTCCTATCATAAATATTCATCGAATTGTTGATTTAAGCAAATATATATTATTTGAAAAATTAACAAATAATCACAAGAAAATCTTCAGGGGTTGTAAATTGTGAGAGGATGTAGGGACTGCATAGTCAATGTTGCAAAAATTAAAGGATTAGTCATTAATTGCAATATGCAAACTTTATAAAAACATTATCAAGTAATTAGTCTCGGGCAAAAACTGCACTTAGAATAATTAATGAGTTATCAGGTACTGCACATCATACCGCCATGTTGGAGAATACACCAGTAGACTACTATGACACATTCAAATATTCAAGATTTCCTTCAACAACTCTAGTTAGGAAAAAAACGCCATTGAGATGTGCTTTTTGAAATGTTGCATGCTGAGACCCATGTTTTGAAGTATCATGGTCATGTAAATTATTTTACAAATTGCACACTTTTCCTCTCTTTAAGATAAATGTACATTGTTATATTCTAGGCACTTCCTTTCGATGCCGTTGAAAGGACTTGTCATTGACACATCCTCTATAATGGGAGGTCAGGTCACTATTATGCCTAAATTACAAATGTCGAACCCATGTTTATCTTATCAGTCCTTTTAAATCCAATAATCTTTGCAGGTGGTTTTATAATAACTCCGTTGTCTTTTTTCAATGCCATTTTAGCGTTTCGATCTTGACCATTCTACGTCAATTTTAAAAAGAAATCAGTTTGGAAAGAGTCATATGTGTCGGGAAAGCAAGGAAGTTCAATACTCAATAGATAAAAGTTAACGCCATTGAAAATGTATAGACCAATAATAATAAATATGATAATAGATTAACATAATAATAAATGCATGACCTGTAACAGGTCAATATGCATTTCAAAAGCAAAGCCAATATAAACCCGTTTTATATGTCAACGAACTTTATTTCTATCAAAAATCTGGCCATAATTGAACAGCTTTCATTATACTTGATTGAGATTAAGATTGTCAGATTAATATCAAGAGGACTGGGGGAAAAACTAGATACTAAATAAATGTCATTGACCTGACATATACTTGCAAGATCATTTCCTTAAGACATGCAATTTAGCTAATTATTCATATATTTAACATTATCGTTTTCTTAAACTATTTTCGCACTCTTCAACGTCTTGGGGGCATGCTTTTCTTTATTTCAGGTTTCATTCTTAGACTTCTGACTCCGCGTAGTAATTTTTAAAAGAATATTCTTCCGCCAAGGGAGTATCAAATTCTGAAGACAATTACTTTACATATCTGTTACTGACATTTTCTGCTAATTCTTTCGGTGTTGTAGTTCCTTCTTAATTATATTTCGTTTCCTCTAGCACTAAACCTTCAACTAAACGAGACGAAAAACTAACAAGTCATTCGATGGTGCCCTTAAGTGGATAATTTCGTTAAGTATGTGTGTGTAAAAACGTCCTTGAGGATCCATCACCATTGAAATTGGCCCGGCTTTTTTATAACCCCGTTCTCCAAAATTTCAAACCAATTACTTTTGTCCAGTTTATTTCTTTTTTTAGTCTCCCGTTTTATTTTATTGAGGCACATCGCCAGCGACGTAGCATCAATGTTGCTTACGACCCGCAAATCTTTTCTTTTATGCATAAAAGCAAAACGGGTATCTTGTTTTGGCTTGGAAAACAACAACAACAACAACAACAACAACCAAAAAAAAACAACAACAACAATAACAACAACAAAAACAAACCAAATGAAGTACGATATGTGGAACATATAATTTGCATAACAACTGCATGTACTTCAATTGGTACCACAATATCATTACATGCATTACCAATATCTGGGGGGGGGGGGGGGGGGGGGGGGGTGTGCAATACCGGGTATTCATTGTTTTATAAACCACGACATTTAATAGAAAACTGGTGGTAGTTACCCCCCAAATGACAGCATTATCAGCGTTTTTATCAATCGAAGAAACAAACAGTAAAATGTCCAACCAAATTTAGTCTTGCAACAAGTGGCATCTTATGGTTAAATACAAAATAAGAAGCCTGATGGTTGTTGAACATAATAATAATTCCTTGTTAAATATGTTTACTTAAAAACAACAATGACTTTTACCTCTTAAGCCTTTTAGTTCTTTGATTCTATTAGTACTTATCATTGCATTGGAGAGAGTTGATTGTAAAAAGCCCCTTAATTAATACCGTATATCACTACTGAAAATAACCCGCACGAAATAATAAAGTTGAAAAGTCCTTAAAACGGCATTAACTGTATGATTTTCTAAATGTATCTAGGGTGAACAACCGCATAAAGTACAACACGTTGTCAAATTTCCATAATCATTTATTTGTATCAACAATAAATATACTCTTAACCTATCAGATCTCTCAAATAGAAATGTATTCATTTTATCTTCTTTTAAATCTTTATTGCCAATATGGTACATGTTACTACATTTATATATTGGTTACCGATTTTGGGTATTTCATGGATAAAATTTAATGTCTAAATCATATCCGCGATTGATAAAATAAAAAAATACTTTTCTAAATGGTTTTCGAGAGAACTGAGAAATTCCACTAATCACTGTAAACGTGCTAAAAGAACGACAACTCCGTAGATTCTGGCCTTTTGCCGGGTGAACAACCGCAAAAAATCAAAAGGCGTTGTTAAAGGTTTATGTACATTGTTGTGTATCAACAATAACAAAAATACCCCTATTAGATATTAAAGTTTATAAATTTATTGCCATCAAATCAATAAAATATGAAAAAGCCATTTGTATATTATTAGAATTATCTATATAAGGTAATATATCCGGTAACCATATCATTGCTCCGAGAGGAGGATGATACTAGATCAATCTAATAGCATCGATTAATTTTCTAGTACAATGTAGCCATATAAAAATCCAAGATGATTGGTGTTTATTTATAGATGCTTGAACTGTATGAATAACTTGTAACAATCAAAACTGTTACAATTTATCACAGCGTGTTGTCGTCACAAGTTGATACTAGATCCTGTACAGTGCTGTAATACTATTACAGTAATTCATTGTCTTCTACTAGAATTTGTGAAAAAAAATTAATTTTGGCAGTTTGATGTTAGTATTACATTTAATTTAAATATTCAATATCTTTGATTTCAAACTTTTAATGCAACTTTAGAATCAATGATATCGAACGAAATGTCAGATTGTCCTATAATAATTATTTTTCTTGAAATTGGACTGTTCCTTAAAATCATATATTAAGAAATTTGTCCAGAACTCATGCTGTCCAAGAAACTAGGCAAGTGAGCCCGTAAAATATATAAATGATTGTATTCACATGGAAAAAAAGATATAGCAGAAGGCAGCGACTGCATATATATGTGTTAACCAGAGGTGGGTAAATAAAGCCGCCACAGGTCGATATCGTTTCTTCACTGGAGTTGCGTTTCTTACAATGCTGAAATCAAAGAGACCATAGATGTGTATCATTCTATACAAAATTTGAATTTAAGGAGGCCAATTGAGGGTTTTTTCTCGTAAAAACTACAATAGCAAAACTCTTAATGTGATATACACCAACTCTAGAATGTTTGTGAAGTTTAAAGAAAACCTACCATCTGGATCTTTTTAGGGGCCATCTCAAAATACTGGAACATTGTACTATATGAATATAGAGGAATCGTCATTTTCTGCACTTCGAAGTACATTTAAAAAATACTACAATAGCGATTTTCCTCAAATTGTAATACGTGATTAGCAATATCATTTTCTACCTCTGATGATAGCATAATTCTGTGTGTAAAATTTCCAATGGAAACACTTTTTACTCTTTCTTTTATGTTATTTCTTATAACGTACTCCTACAAAGCTCCATTTTATCATGACGTCATAACAGCACAATGGAAACGCTCACCTACCGGACAACGAAAATATCGTTTCAAAAAATAAGATTTTCCGTTTTATTTCTTGTGTTCAATTTTTTAAATGGTATCGAAACAATTTCTTATTAAATACACCATATTTTACTAAATTGCGCAAAAACATGCGCAATAAAAAAATCGGCCAATGATAATAATTTAAGAAAACCTCGTGATTAAGTGCCGTGCGTAATGTCATTCAATTGGTGATTACAGTGAAGTAAATCTAATTACTGGCTTTGCAACCTTCACACTATGACTAGCATATTCTTCTTTCAATGAATTGTAAGTAAAAAAGTAACATTTAAGTACAGGTAAGTCAGTTAGATAATATATGCACCAGGATACAGTTCACATAAGTATTGGAATTATTTCTGATAATATTCGGAGTTGCTCGATATTTTTTCTTTTAATAAAAATGGCGCTTATACCGCTGCAATAAGCAGATACATTTTTATTTTTCAATTTAAACAATAGGATTAAGCAACAGATAAAGCCTATATTTCTTCTCCCGAATGCAAAATCAAGTCGTGGAGATTTTGAACAAAATATATCTACAGTACTTTTAATTTGTAGAGGTATGATATTTGCAAAATTTAAAATTAAGCCGATATAGAGAGACAAAGCACTTCCTGTGAAAACTCAATAAAATAAAATCGGATAAAGAATCCAAGTACAACTTTATTGGTGACGAACTTACATATACCTGTTTTAGCTGCTCTATTTATACTATACACTTTGAAAAAGAAATCATATTTACTTGATTACAAAGGGGTGTATGTTAAGTTGATCTTCAAAGTTGGCCAGAAAGATACTCAATTCAGCATGAACTGAAAAATCTTGAAAGATATTTCCCTTTTTTTCTCTTTTTTCTTTATTGCAGGTGTATAAAAAATTTAAAAAAAACTAAAAAAAAAAAAAAGCAAAAAACAAACAAACTATTTTTGGAGAGTCTTTTTTTATTGCAATTCGTACAGAATTTAAATTCGCTGGCGCGAAGGAACGTGTATTCGCTGTTCTATACCTTTATCCACTGAGCTAAGAAGCAGGACCAACACATTGGTCATTTGGATATATATTTTGTCTTACTGTCAACAAATTGTGTTATGGATGTGTCTTAATTTTGACCTAATCTGATGTACTGTTAAAAAGTAGATCAATGTGAATTTCTTACACCCTTTGTAATACTAGTTTATTGAAGAAATTCCACATCAAAGAAATAATCAAAAAATGATTATCCTACCGTTAGAGTCCTCTTAAAAGTGTCCAATGTTTAAAACAACGGATACATGTCAAGCAAACAATTGGAAGGATTATTTTGGCCATTGGTAGAAATGTACTCTTAAAAATAACCACAGAACTATTATTGTAGAATTTATAAAAAAAATTTTTTTCTCTGATCACTACATCATATACCAAAATACACGTATTAAGACATTTCTTTTAATATTGCAGTACTTTCAAGCTTAAGTGTTACCTCAGTTGCCCGAAAACATCGATGTCATGCTTGAATATTTTTCTAAAAATATATAATTGATATCTGTGGAATGGAATTCAAGTACAGCCATAGGGCTTTTGTCATATTCGTACTAGACTAACCAATATTCGGATTACATGTATTTTTCAATATGAATATCTACTGAGTATGTTCTCTGATTCTTAAGAAAATCAATTGTAATTCATAGAAACTGACAAGACTGAAATCTACACGATCCTGGTTCCAGTTCTAACCATTTTTAAAAAATGACCTGTCCATGTATGAATATATTAGTATTCTTTTAACATTTTAAAGAAAGCTTTCAATTGTATTTACTAATAATAAATACATGTACATGAATCAACTTTTATTTTGAATTTTCGTGGATTATAATTTTATCGATCGAAACTTTAGCTACATTGAGAACACGAATCTATTGAATGAACGGGCTGACGTCAGACTTCGAAGCGGTGGTAGTAGAATTTCACTTTATGGAAGAATTGGCTGTTCCTTCTTTGTAACGTAAATTATGATTATTATAATTTACGTATTTTTACTCACTTGTTATTGATACTTGTAGAAAAATTCAGATATATATGTAAATATAAACAATAAAATACTTTCTTTAGTGTTTTATGGCCTAATAATCATTGCAGAAAAAAATATGACATATCAGCTAACGCGAGTTACATGTATATGTTTTATCTGTATCGCTCGCTGTTCCATTTGTAAAATGATAAACCCCGCCAAGGTCTTGATCACTCGTTTTTCGGATGAAACATATCCATGTACCACATAGATTCAGAAAATGGAACCATATAAGATCTCTCCCGGATCGTTGACCTTATATTGTCGTACATTTCTCAATCTATTGGTCATGTCTCATGCGCGGATCCAGAACTTTTTCCCCCGGGGAGGAGGGGGGAGGGGGTACCGAAAGATAGTTTTGCTTTTCGTTGAAGGTGGCTCTGATGCCTATTTTTGGTACCTTTACTATGTCAAATTAGTAAGTGTCAGTGTTTCAAGGGAGGTGGTGGTCCAGACCCCCTGATCATCCTCTCTAGATCCGCGCATGCGTCTCAAACCCCAATGTTTGAGGGGAGACGTCTATGGTCATCCTATCCTAATCATCGCCATTTTCATTGTTGCTTAACCAATATTTGAGATCATCGCGTATTTCAACAAGTGCGTTGTATAATATCATTTTGATAAATCATATTGGAAATATTCCCACAGTCAGAGTTCTAACATGATCTTCTATCAATGTGGCTGATTAGCTGGCCTTGGGGTCCGTTAATACTGATCAAAACGTCTTCCTCTGGCAATGAATTACAGTCCTAATCATGATTCTCCTATCCCAAACGGATCCCATGGATAGATTTATTCTCTTGTACTGAGGGTGATCTAATTTTATCATCGCAGGCCGTTATGCAAAATGCCGCTTTTAATCCAGTTTACAGGAAATGAGAAGTTTGTAAAGCATTTGTGCAATTACTGTTTTGTAAAGATTTTGACAAGCGTTCGACTTTTGCTAAGGGTAAAGGAAGATGCAGGACCTGAGCAGTTTTATTGAGTCATCTTGACAGCATTTTGTAGTGTCGAAACGCTCCCAACTGTCGCTCTAAAAACAAAGGCAAGTTGGTCTTTATCACGTGACCATAGCAGTTGAACATGTTGCAGACAGCTGGGATGTTCTCTTCTGCAGCGTTAAGCATGCTATTGCTTTGATAAACTTAATACAGACTATTAGAAGAAAAATAAAACACTCTTTTAGACCATATGTCTTGTAGCCGACTCCATGCACCAAATACAGGTTTCATTATTGAAAGCAGTTTTGGGGTTAATGTCTACAAAAAAATTCGTCAGCTCCAAGGGAGGAACTGTTATCCTCCAAAAACAATTCTTGCCCTTTCACCTCGGCCTGCGACATCTACTTTATGTGTTTGCCTGTGGAGTAAGCGCATGCTCAGAATCGTTCAGGGAAAAAGTGTACACTCGAACTTACTATGACCGTTTCGTCTGTTGTTAGATATAATTCATAATTAAGCTAGGTGTTTTTGTAATAAAAATTTAAATCGTGTTAATTTTATTTGACAATATATTTAATATTTATTAATACATATATTAAATAAATAACTTAAAACATTAATATTTGTTCCAATGCCATTGAGAAAGTTTTAAAAAATGTTGCCATGATTTTTAAAGCTAAAAACTTTTAGAATATATCTCCTTAAGGTTTCCTTAATGTTAATTCCAAAGGTTTCATCCTCTGCGACGACTTGAAAATGAATTATTTTTGCAAAATGTCATTGTAAAATTGTCCTAGATATTTAGAAACTCGCTTAAGGGACATTTAAGACTCTGTAGGTACACGTATTTCTAATAAGATACAATGCCACTATTTGATTTAGTTTTTAAATAAAACTATTTAAACATTAAGCAATCACTGACATCACAATTGTTAAGATAAAGGTGCGCAAAAAGATAAGTTTGTATTTCTCAATATTATCTCTTTAAAGGATATTGCTTTTCAGAAAAGAGAGAAATTCTCAGAAAACTCAGGCCTATACATGCACTTCACATGCATAAGTGACGGATCAGACCTGCGAACATACATTGCATTGACCCCCTGCCTCGTAAAAGAACAAACGATTGTTTTCATTTCAACTTCTATACCGATCTCATTGATAAAACAGAGAACACAGGACGGAAGATCAGATCCAGAGTTCCTTTTGCACTAAATTTTTTACCGATTACGTTTGGAAAGCTTGATTGTCATTTTTTTAAGGCATTTTGACTTCTGAAGACTCAGTAACGCCGTCCTTTTTTTTACAAACAAGGACGAATTGCTCATCCGGGGAAACAGAAGGTGCGATAACATTTAACTCTTGACATAAAATGGGATTCTAATGTAAATTATCACTCTAGAAGAAGTCAAATGATATTGCGTTTGAAATAAACAATTGGTTTTGTTTTTCTGCGACTTTGTAACGATATTCTTAATTTGTATTGCGTTTCCTGGATTTTTTGTTTTAGTATCGTTTTATTTAAAGCTGTCTCCATAGAAAAAAGATATTCAAATATAATTGTGGGTAGAATCTATTTTAAAATTTGTAATGAAATCAAGCATTGTAAAGTCGTGTAAGCAGAAAAGAACATTATTGGTCTCTGGAAGAACTTGTAAAAATATAAATCTTCCAAGACTTTTTTCTGATAATGAATAGCGTGTTTTCTGATGACATCGTCAGAAAATATAATTACCTCATTTTTTTTCTACTCGGAGCCTGGTATTTGGAATTATATTAGTTTTTACTGTATTCAAATGGAAATGTTGGCCCAAAAAAGCGTGCAAGCCTTAGGTCTGAATAGACATGTTTTGACATAATAACATCGATTTCTGTTTTTATTTTTATTTGATAAGTTATAAAAAAAAATGCGGGAGACTGACACATGACTATTGATGGAATTCGATGATAGATTGTAGAGATATGAATGATGTTTAAGTACTTAAATCTTTTTCTAGCAAGAGTACATAAATGCTGAATTACAATTTTATGTCTGCATAATAAGAGTAACTTTGCTTCATCAAAGTACATGTCGGTCTTTAATCGCTTTGTGCGCAGATAGTTTTAGGTTCGACTTCTAGACAAATCTGATTTGTTTATCGAAAGTTGCCCGGAAATCTTTTTCGTAAGTTCAACGTTTTTGGTTTTTTTGTTTTTTGTTTTGTTTTTTGGGGGTTTTTTTGGAAAAAATAAAAAATGGGCGCTATACAGAAAAAATGGCTCTAAATCAAAATGTGTAAAATTTTGCCGAAAAACGATTACCAAAATGACACTGATGGAATAAATGTTTTGAATTGTTTTTCCCATCACCTGCTTCATTCAAGAGATTTCTCCTGTTGCTAATATTTTTGCTCTTAATGTTCAAACTTTTTTTTTCAAGGATTACCTAAATTCAGCATCCTCAGGTGCATGTATGATTTTTGCAAATATTTCAACATCTAAGATAAAAACCCATATGCATGCACCTACCTGCAGAAAAATACTATATCTTAAAAAACAGAAACAGTAATAGTACTCAGCAAAATCATGATTGTCACAAAAACAAGCAGACGATTCAACTGAGATGAAATGGAGGTTTCCTGAAATGGATGTATATCCATAAATTGGCATGACTAAGGGAGAAACCCTTTCAAAAAATGCAGAAAATTAAACTTTTGTCGATAACTAATTTGATCTCACGTAGTAATTTGAAAATGGGGGAAACGCATTTACAGTAAATGCAAGCGAATCAGTTTTAACACTAAATAATTCCATTTCGAGTCTTTTATACACGCTAACACACATCTCGTCCGATCAGAACCTGAATTGATTAGTATTATGAGTGCAGAAAGCGACCAGAAACTGCTGACGAGCGGAAAGAGAGGACATTCACCCCGAGTAGTAGTGATGTAGGGGGAAAATCGTTTATAACAAGTAATGCAATCAAGCCTGTGCAATCAAGCCTGTGCTTTTAATGGAAATTGCATACAGTATTAGGCTAGATTTGTAGTTTACACAGAGGTTTTTTTGCACTGAATTCAAAGTTAAGTTTAAAATGCTTGATGTTTGGAATGACGGTCAATTATAAGTACATATAACATGTTTATCAGTCAATTTTTAGGGAATTTTACTACCTATATTTTAATAAAAGTATGCGTACATATGTTGTATAAATAGGTTTTATGTCATGTATTCAGACTCTGTATAAATCATATTATATGCAGGAAAATTATGTAGGAAAATTTAATTGTTATCATACCTATATAAACTTAAAATACATCGGATATTCATTAATTTGCTATTGATTAAACTTGATTTTAAGTCAAAACACTCTCTTGAATGCTTTGTGAGAAATAGATGCAATCAACATAAGATTTAATAGTCGTTGATTATCCCTTCGAGAATATTTCAACGATTTTATGACGTCACAATTGTCCGTTATGACATTTGTTCTACACACAGCTGAAGAAGAATTAATGTTTTACCATGCCAGCATGTATCGATGCAAAAAGCTCAATTTCGGGGTCATTATCATGCCAGCAATTTCTGCAACAAGGGGCAGGAAGCCTTTGTTTGTTTGTTTTTTTTAAATTTAATTGACCCACAAACATATCATTTGTGCTTGTATGAGAAAAATTTGATCTTTATTTTAATCAATCTTTTATGCGTGTGTGAGACAATTTTGATCTTTTAATTATTTTAATCAAATTTGCTTTGGCTTTTTATTTGATGTTTATTTGCTGATTATTTCTTACAAAATGTTTCATTTTTGGTATTAAATATGGTTAAATAGTTTTTAAAAAAAGAATATCCCCAATCCCCTACCCCCCCCCCCTCCACACACACACACACACCCCGGAAATACAGTTATAAAATATTTTTATGCAAAGCTCTCCAAGAAATATGAAATTTGCATATTTTTGCATAATTGTCATTTGAGTTCCGTTTTAAGCGATAAACAGATGGAAATTGCCTCTTCATACACGGTCTAACCACTGAAATAATTGGGCAGCCCTGAATCTTCTTCCATTCACCGTCCGCGAAAGAGCAATTAGGAGACAACAAAGAATAACTTGGTTTTACAGTTTTAAAAGCAAATGATTGAATTGTCGTCATATTCTGAGTAAATGTTTGGTTGTTAGGACAAAATGTATACATGTATATCCTTTAACCTCTGTGTGTGTCTCTTTTAGCCTATTCCAGTTTGCGGTCGTTAGTTTAACTTACCATAAGATGGTTTCTTACAAATTTGTTCTGTTGTATAACAACTGTTTCACATTAGCATATCAAGGAGATAGAAGCCGGGAACGGCAACTGGAAGAAAATTTAACGCTTGTGCAAGTACAGCCTAATGAATTTTTACTTGTGCAGTTGCAGGTCTCAATTTACCCTAACATTTCATGACTGCAAATTTCTAGCCAAGAAAACGGCCTCCCAGAATCAATACAATTTTCAGTTTCGTGCTGTCTTCTTCGCATTAGAATTAATTTTCTTAAAGTGCATGGATGATAAAAACAGAGAATTCTATTTTTTCGCCCTGGTTACATAAATCGTCTATCTGATGGTCTTGGACTTGTCTGTAACTTGTTCTGAAGAACGGCTTGTCGGGAACTGCGAAACAATTACGGCAAAAATATTTGCCACTTTAAAAAGGTCATTTTGCCACGGGAAGAAACGACAACGTCGTTTGTAGCCATAAAAACGATTAAATTGTCGTGAATTAGTGTGATCATTGATAAGTTAATAGTTTAATGTCGTTCGTGTGACAGAACCCAGATTTAGTTAAATCGCTGCGATATAAACTGTATAGCAAATACAGACTTGTTCAAGAAAAGTTTGCAAAAGTCAGACAAAAGAAATTATCTTTAATTATTTATCAAAATTGAAGAAGACACTCGTTGTAAGAGCAGAGATCCCATGAATTCGTAGTTGCATTTTTTTTAAACTTTAGATATGAAATATGTTTTAGTTATATTCAACTCCAGACTCTACATGCACATTTATATACCGACCATTTGTTTTTGTAATGTTACTATGCTGTAGAATGCAATTATGATATTGCATTTTAACCAAGAATGGTTGATAGATATGGAATATACTTCATTCCATTTTCTGTGTAGAAATGATTGACCTGGCTGTAATGACGTCATTGATATCAATAAATCGTGATTTACCTGTAATGGACATGCTATTACATGTACAAAGTATATGGATATAACGGCTTTATTGAAATTAATATGCTATCAGGCGGTAGATATCTATCAGGAATATATGATTCACAATTGTTCGTTCGTGTATAAGGACAGAGAGTCCTAGCATACAATCGAACGAAAAGTTTTTTGTGGAAGTAATTTGTCCATCTTGGCAGCTTAGTTCTCGTTCTGATGGCAAACTGAAATCTGATTCCAGATACACCGTCCCAAACTCTCGACATCTGTATTGTTCTTTAGCCATTTTCTAGATTCTATCTATATTTGAGTCCGATTTATTTTTTTGTCTTTGTACAATTACGTATATTGATCTACTAGTATAGTCTTACTGAATTAGACTATATATATAAAAGTCAGTCAGTACTCTGTGTGCCCTGTTTATTGGTACATACTAGTGCTAGTATACTTATATATCAGTTTAAGAGACAAAGTCAAAATTAAATATTTCTTTTGTTTTACTTCAGACTTGAATGACGCTCACTCTGTTGTTGAAATCTGCATAAAGTTATGTTCAAATATGGTAGAATAGTTTTGTTTTTTTTAAGAAGCATTTGTTAATAGAAAAGTGTCGATTAATAAAAATCAGAAATGTAATATTTTCTCTCCCTCCCTTTTCCAAAAATAAAATAAAATAAGAGCATTAGCACTGATATTGAATAAAAAATAAACTGAGATTTTACAGCATGAAAATTGGAGCATGACATAGCACAAATAACCAGATGAAACGAACTCAAAAGAACCACAATCTGAGATTAAAGAGGGCACGTGTAAATAAATAATGGTAAGGAAGACCGCCAGTAAAGGGAAACGTGAATGCACGACCCGTATATTCGTATTTTCATTCACTGAACATTCCAGCAATGAGAATTAATGAATGGTTTTCCCTAGCAAGACTTTGGAAGAAGACGTTATTTTTGTTTTGGAGCTGGAAATAGACCTTCACTAATGTTGATTACGAAATAAGATTTTGCCAGATTTAGAACATCAATTACATTCGGGCTTGGATAAGATGTGGTCAGCGCTGGCCACGTGCTATAGTTACCGCACTTTTAAACTTTCTGTTGCTATAGATTCCCCTCCTACATATATTTCTAAGATTTTTCGAACATGTTACAGGCGCAACTTTTCAACATCAAAAGATTTTTTGTGAACCAACTCTGATTTATAATGGTACATAAAACGGTTCTTATAATATCGTACATCTTTTTGGAGGCGACAATTGCTTTTTGGAAACCATTGGAAAAGAATTCTGAATGTTGTTATAGAATATTTCCAATTTTTATTTTTTTTATGACATGTGCAAATTTCCTTCAATCGAATCCTGTGATCAAGTTAAATGGAAAATTATAAAAGAGGCGGGTTCAGTGCTGATGTTTAAAAACACAAACTTATCTGACATCTCTTTTAAATATCCGTTATCAACTACATCATTTATGTATATTTGTTATCACTTCGTCCATCTTTGACCCGTATATTTTATAAGGTATCGATATTTAGCGCTTATAAAAAGATGAATATTTGAAGTATATTGATGCAAACTGTTATCTGCTTGCAAAAATTTCAAAAGGCGTCATTTTTTAGATCTTCAATTTCCATCATTTTATAGAGTGAGTCTGCATTTCTTATTTTTGTAAAGGCTTTATTTAAGTATTTTAAAGTGCAACCGAGTTCATTAAATAAAAACAAAAGTTTGGAGCAAAGACCCACTCTACGTGTACATTAGAATTACTTCATTGATGTACATTAAAATTACTTTATTGTATGTAATGAAACATTCGGACGTTTCATGAAAATAATTGCAGTTAGTACACATGTGGACAGTTTTTTGTAAAGTATGATTGTTTTGAGAAAAATGTCTTAGTAGTAAAAGCATTAGATCCCAATACAAACTTACCATTATTTTAGTTTTTTTTTTTTGTATGTTGAAAAAATTAACCACCCAAAGAGTAAAGTAACATGTAGAAACCTCGCTTTTGTTTTTGTATGCTTTAAACGAGTTATTAAGCATATATTTTAAATACATTTTGTTAAACGAAGAATTATCTTTTTATAAAGCCAAAAATGCATTTGCCCCATCTTCTTCATAGTCGTATTCTTTGTAACACCCGATCAATGAACATGTACGAGTTTTGTTTAATGAAATAAACGAAAATAAGAAATATGCCTATTTGTATAAACTTTATTTATTTATTTATTTCAGTAACAACATGAATTTAAAATGAGTAAACAATGGGAATGGGTTCGAACAAACGGTCTTGGACATGAGCACAACGAATCACGGGGCCTCGTGCCTGGAAAAGAGTGCACAGGCATGCGCAGTCCAATACCGGATCTTGTGGTGGTACCTGAACTCCAAGAGCAAACATTCTGTCAGGAAGTAAGCCCCGGATTACTGTGTACCCAAACGTTTCTGTCACCACGAAGTTCCGGTTCGTCAGCTGCGCGAGCAAGTAGCATCACCTCATCCATTTTTGACCTATCTTTCGAAAGCGCCCAATTGGAAAAGGCTTTAGTGGAGAATGATACCTACACACTGCAGAAGATTTTTGAGATCCATTGCGCCAAGTTTCCTCGAAGTGTTAAGGAGGACAGATTGAGTGTCGGCTCCCGAAGCCGTAGACCAAGCAGTCGTTATAGCACCGACACGGAAGTCAACAGGCGATGTCCGACCCCGATTGAATTTTTTGATCGTCGCGAAAGTGTGACCCCCGAGTGTGATATCCCGCTGATTTTTAAAACAGCTCTGCATGTTGCCATACATAACAACTCAACTGAAGCTGTCAAACTTTTGTTAAGATGCAATATTGATCCCAATTTCCCTAACGCTAATTTGATCAGTCACATAAAAGCAGGATGCCATGCTACCGACGCACTGAAAATTAATATACTAAAGCCTTCTGCACAGAAAGGAAGCTTGAGTCCACAGATCGATTATCATAACACAAGAGCTGATCACAACAGCATCAATATTGAGGAGACCAGCAGTTGTTTAGCTCCGCCCGCACCCGTCACCAGTGATGATTTGGGGGACTATTCAGTCGACGATCTCTATCACCTCCCGCCGCTGTTTTTGTCCATTGTGGAGCAAAAGCCTGTAATAACACACTTGTTGCTCTTGCACGGGGCAGACCCCACCGTGCAAGACACACGGGGAAATACACCTTTACATCTCGCCGTCTCGACCTCGTTTTTTAACGTAAGTAGTGTCAGAGAACTATTGCAATACGGTGCGAAAACGTATGAAAAAAACCTCGATGGCAAAACACCTTGCGATCTCCATCACAACGTAAGTGTCGAGCAGCAGACAGTGATTCGCGCGTTGCTTGCTGGATTTTCAGTGAGTAGAATCGCCGATCCAAACGTTAATCTGGTACTGGAGGACAGCTGTAAAAGCAGAAAATCATGTGACGCGAATTCCGATACTTTCTCGGGGCGACTATTAAGAAGGTTCTCCAAATCCGCCAAATTTCGTCCCAATGTTGGATCATCGACGAAGGAGATATTTCATGAAATGAGGGAGAGGTTGTCGTCTGCGAGTTCGGGTAGAAGTGCGCGCAGTAAGCATCAATCTGTGATTGCGGAAGATCTGGACAGTGATGTTTCTCTGGTGAGTAACAATCTTATTCAAATGTTCCTTTTAGGATAAAAACATTCATAAATTTCTAGCAACCATTCTATCTGGTTTTATCTCTTATATTTTCAGATAATATCTTATTCAGCTCTTAATCGTTAAAAAAAGATAGTGGACTACCTGTACGATCATGCATTTGCATGATATTTATTTGCCATTTAAAATAGCTGAAATTTGAAGTTAAGAATAACGGTATTTTCGAGTTGTACTTTGCAATGATAGGAATCACACTTCAAGTTATTGGCGAAATCAAAAGTTATCAAAACATTATCAATACAAAGCGATTTTAACACGTTTTAAAGGCAGTGTGAATGAAGCAAACATCCAATGCTTCTGTTGGGTTTCTTTTCTAAGCCTTTAATCCATGGCTAAAGATACCTAGGCTCAGAGGAATTGGAGACAAATGTCCGATAGGTACAATTCTATTATCTATGACAGATGAATTCTGTTGCTTTTGTTTGATTTTTTAAAAGTTTTTTTAAAAACCTGAAGAAAAGCTAACAATTTTTGCTGTTTAATTTGGAGTTTCCACAGCCATCTTCAAAATAGATAACGGTGTATTGATTTTTTACCATCAAATATGACCTGGAGAAAAGAGCACTTGCTCTGCATGACCTAAAAAAAACCTCAATGCTACAGCGTATACCTGTCTCACAATATTGTATGAATCACCTGACTTAACCTTAATGCTTAACTTTCCTTGACGGATCCAAATTCAAACATCCTTTTGCAAGGATTGTAAGTATTGTGTTATCTAGAATCATAAACTATTCATTTCACACTGAATTCTTCATTAAAGCTTGGTCGATGACAAAACAGCAGAGAGAGAGAGAGAGAGAGAGAGAGAGAGCTGCTAGCTTTCATGAAGTCTCGTCTTTCTAAGACTGCTTGCCAGTTTGTTGCATAAAGAATTTTATTTTCTCTTTAAAACTTTTAATGGCTTAAGACAAAAGAGGAAATTATATACAACGTTTTTCTACTTGAAAAAGAAATATATCTCTATTATCTTTCTCTATCTCTCAAAAATATATCTTTCGGTCAGGTATAAAAAGGTATATACATGTACCGGCCGGTATGCTAAATATACCATGTATATTTGACCTAAGTGAGGTGTACTTTCATTTTGCATTTATAAGTTATAACCCCCTAGGGAGTTACACACAATCGAACTTCAGAACACGGAATGAAATCAACGCGCATCTCCAAAACGAAGGGTTTTGGTCATTTCTTTGTCGTCTAAATTAAGTTGCCAAGAGAGGCATCACAGTTTGCCTGCTTTCAGCAGATTGTGACAGTGTACGTATATTTAATTATTAATCATTTCGCATTTTGTGCTTTTTAATGTAGTGGTACCAATTCCGTCGTTTGCAGCTTTATTGGGTTTCGCCATTCATTTCATTTTAAGGAATCTCTGATTTTTCTCCTCGTGCATGATCAAACTTTTTTGTCATTTTACAGATTTGTGCAAATCCTAGAAATGAAGTTAGCGGGTGAATCTAGTTTGATTTGCGTTGACTACGCATGCGGTTATATTATATACAGCCTAAATTTCATTCTAAGTAGAATTCATCTTCTACGATAGCTTAAAAAAATTCATTTGAAGAAAAAATTGTTGTGGTAACCTATTACATATTAAAGACAAAGATTTTTATTTAAAAAAAAACAATATAGATGCATTGCCTTTTTAATTGCTGTTGTTATTTCTGGTGTTCAAAATTTATCAAAAGATTTTTTTAAAAACAACAACGTTATCATAAGTCTCTTAAGATGTGTGTGTCTTCATTACCCTGATTTAGTTTACTTAGCACATGTATATAAAAGTCCTCTTTCATATTCTGGAATCAAAGTTTTAAGCATCAAATTCTTGGTTTCGTAGCAATCTTTTAACCAACATTTTACGGAGGCAGTTTGATGAAGTAGAGATTTAGATATTTTTAAAACCACTCAAAACCCATCTTTCCATGTTAATAACTCATCAGTCCTATTACTGAGATCGTTGCTTCTTCTGTATATAAATCTAACATCTGGCCTACGAATTTTATCAACTTTTCAAGTCGTCTGTTCATCAATATGAATATAGATCGAATTATTATACTTGTAAATCAGTTAATGAACACTTACTTTGCATACTGAATGTTATTTTTTTTTATTCTTGCCAAAATTGAGTTTTTTCCCTCGTTTTAACCGACTATCATGGGACTGAGATGTGATATGAAATGATCGAACACTGCAATGACAATATAACCGAGTTCTTTGCAAGGACAAGCTGATTAGCATCTGCGGCATCAAGCGAAAACAAAGCCAATCGTAGAACCTTTGTAATAAAGACCCTGGAGGACATTGTTCAATGAAATGGACTGTTAGGTATATGGCAATTAATCTAGAATGAGGGCAATTCCTAAGAATTGGAAATCCACGGATGCAGCTGGACGAAGTACCTACGATTATACAACATCCCCTACCCCACTTTAACAAACCCCCAAAATATTTCATGATGAAAGTTTTGCCTAATAGTTTTAGTAAAATGTCTTGAAAACGAATGCAAGTACTGCTGATGTAGACTGATGTTGTCGCTTTATTTAAACATTATTTTTCAAACGTCTGCATCCTTTGAAGTTCACGCTTTAATAAATCTCTAACGTAATTACACCAGGGTAGGAACAAAAGGTTTTACGAATGATATTTGATCGATCCGGAAGCTCTGTTGTTGTAATTTTTCCTTTATCCCTGTGTCAAGCGGTTTTTTTTTTCTAATTGCGTAGAAATATCGTAAACAGGGCGTTACCCAGATATATTTGACATTGTCTTTTAAATCGATAAACTAGGGGAGTTCAAGATACAATTACGAACTAATTGCCTCTATTCTACGAGGAGAAGAAACGAGTCAAACCTGTGAAATATGTCGCTCGCAAGACATTTCTAGTCAATTTTGCACTGAGCAGGGTAATTTTCAATCTTATTTGAAAGGGGTTCAGGCAAAGTTTAGATCGGAAAACAGTCATAAATGGTTTTGTTAAAGTATGAATTCATATCTTTTGGTTGAATAAGTGCATAGTTTTTATTTGATATCATAGGCTGTTAAGGTCTGATAATAAGTGATTTGTGCGCTGTATAACGATTTTTCTGATTCCTGAAGGTGAAATCAAGCGGAAATAGGGAGGTCACTTTAGCTTAATCACATGCATTTAGGCGCTTGTAACTTTCTGTTCAGTCAAACAGCTTATTGACTACCACAATATTGTCAAGGATTGAAGAGTTAATTGGACAAGAATAATGTTGATGCCTGAGGGTTTCTTCTGTGGCCTGGCCACAGACACATGCATGTGTGATAATCAACATCGTCCTAAAACTGATTGATTGGTTGATTGTTTGATTGGTTGATTGATTGATTGATTAATCTTGCATTTATTTATCAATCCCCGTGGATACATATCACTCCACTATTTTATAACTATTACCTTAGGTATTGGACACGGGATATCAGTTTCTTAGGTCTTGGTCTAAAACGCGCCTCTTGTCGCCAGACGACCAATTGAGGCTGAATTTACAGACCTTGGTTTTGGGCTTCATCTTGATCAAAGTTTACACAAGCGTGTGTAAAATAAGAGTCGTGCATAGGTCAACTTCAACACAAGATTGAACGAGATTTAACTGAACGTTGTTTTTGGTCCACATGCTACATATTTTGATCTTTCATTTACCGGTACTTCTGTAGTTTGATAGAAAAACCTTCCTGCATGTTTGGCAGACCGATGTGCCAACATAACGAGAGGTTCGGGCAAGTCGGAACAATCTGAGAATCAGTTTACCAGTAGTACATGGTTTTTCCAGGAAAAACCCATTTGTCAAATTGTAAATAATGTTCCAAGTCTCTTATGATCTTTATTGTATTTGCTTTATCGGTGTACATTGTATTCATATAGTCGTCGAATGCAGATCCTATTTGATATGTTTTGAAATTAAATACCCGGACAAAATGTTATACATATACGTGTGTATACTAAACCGTGTTTATGTTATTTATGACTACATGTAGGAACGAATATCGTCTACAAGTAATAACGTTCGGCGAAGGTTTTTGTTACATTGGAATATATTTAAAACAAAACGAGTTCATGAATCATTTAGGTTATTGGATCTAAATCAATTAGAATCAGCGCACCATAGCCATGCACACCGTTCTCTACATTAACCGTTTTCTTTCTGTTGTATCCTGAATTTCCAACTAGGCAGACGACAGCAGAATTAATTCTCGGATCACAGAGAAAAAGCGAGATCAGCGCGTGCTTTTGATCTTTGTGGATCTAACGAGCATGCAATAGCTACCTGCATTGTTTTCATATTTCGTCCAATGGAGACAATTCCCGGGGGCGCTATCCAGTGCTGTTGCCATATTAGAAGAAAAAAAACAAGTCTTTGAAAAATGAAATTATGTAATCAATATTTGACTTCGGTATGCCAAATCAAAGCAAGAGTTTGAAAACATTATTGGCCAAAACATCGATTATTTAATTATTGACCAGTTCTAGATCAAGTGCGAGGGCACTTTTAGGAAGAAAAACAGAATTTAAAGGTTATGTAATTAAGGATGCCTCTTATAGTTACGTAATTGTTATGTCTTTAAAATGAAAGTCCAATATTCCTGCAAACGATAAATGCGTTTTGTTTTTATTTGGGAAGGGTATTATTTTATTATGAACACTTTAGGCAAACATTTATAAGGATAAATTCTGAATCAGTGATAGATTTTTTAGTTAAGGCTAATTGTCCGCGATACTGTTTTTAATACGGGAGTGCCGTTGTGCAAAGCATGTAAAGGAGCATTGTTCGTACTTAGCATTATGTCGGGGATGTGTTTTTTCAAATGGGGGGGATCTGTAAGAAAGTGGGTTGCAAGAAAGCTTGTATTAGAGCATTTGGTACATGTAGCAAACTTCTATCGCATTTGCTTTAATCATATTTTGCGAATGAAAACAGCACGAAAGACGCTAAATTGCAATTACTGCTAATTGTAAGTACGATTATGGCACTCTGCATGATGCTATTAGTTTTCTATCAAAATTATACGGTGCGTTAGTGTGTTTTTTTCAGTTTTCACTTGTTAATACTTGTGTTGGAGACACTCAATTTTCAGTTGATCTCTAAAACTATTTGCAATGTTAAACGTTAAAAAAAAAGACAATTATTTGTCATTTTTATAAAAATGCTAAATTGAATTTCAATCTTCCTTCTTTTAAAGAGATATGTTCGAATTATTAGGTTCTTTCCCTTTCATTCTTAGTCGTGCGGGAGGTCGAGTCATATATCGGTACTATCCGTGAGGGTAGCGGGACCTTAAACAAACGATACTTCGAATAACACGAGGCACCAACTCCATTAAAGAACCTTCACCGAGCCCTAAGCGCCGAGTTTGGATTTGATGCCCTTTAATTACCAGCATCTGGTGACTGAAAAAAAAATCTCGACGGGAATTTTAAAAAACGATTAACTATGAGTTATTCGTTATTTATAAAAACACCCCCCCCCCCCAAAAAAAAAAAACAAAAAAAAAACCAACAACAACAAACAAACAAAAACAAAAGAATACGAATCATTTTCGTAAATTATTTATTTTTCAAAGGTCCGTAGGTTGTTATATAATGCAGTGCGATAATTGAATTGACCAGACCTAGAATTTCAATGTTTCTTGTAGTCTTAAGCCGATCAGATTATATATTAGTTTGCTGGTTTATTGCGTTCTTTGATTCATATAAATGACTGTTAAAACCTCTATGGATTAAGAAATCAGATGCCATCGATAACACTCAGGTTCCCGTAATTCAAACATGCATGCCATTACTATAGTTTTTATTCATGATTTATCGGCACATCTAAAACACAGTTCATAGATATAGGTTATCATGATAACAAAAAGAGAAACAGCAATATCATTTTACTAGAAATGATATCCCAGTGTAGGTTCATATTCTCTTTTGATTAATACCAGTTTCTCATTCCTGCTAACTAATCTTGTTCAGACTAAAAACAATTTATTACACTCGTTTCTTTACAAACATGTCTCTCGGGCCTTAGCCTGACTATATTGTATTCATAGACTGAAACTGTATATATAACGGAGAGTACAATTTGCAACGCAGCCCAAAGATCGATCTATTTGTCTGCAAGCATAATTGTGAGAGAACTTTTGTTCTCTCTTCAAGAAAAACACATCGAATTTGACTTTGACAGACGACTAAATTCGGGGAATTTTTATTTAGTGGAAGTGACATCACGGCGTAAGAAACTGATTGCTGTAGACTTCAATATGGACGGATTAAGATTTCTTCGAAAAAATGATTACATTAATTTGAAATCGGATTACATAGATCTTCAGATCGTTCAGATAGGTTATACAGTAACGTCAATCAAAGTACCCTATGTACACGTACTTGTTACACAAGAATCGGATTGATTTTCAACTTGGTTCAAATACTGTGACCTGTGTCGGGTTCGATTCCCAATACTTTTTAAGGTATAATAATTATTTAATTTTCAATTATAGTTTATGGTCAAATATTTTACATTTTAAATAATCATTATTGATTATATATTGAACCTGATGCATACTAACATTTTAAAGTGACCCACACAGCCTTAAAATACAGTCGTGTTTCTTTGACACTGTTTTATTCTGACTTCTGGGTCACATATGTAACTGTAATGAATCCCTCACGAAGTAAGCTTCTCGGCGGCTAACACTGTCTCTAAACGTTCTAAAACAGCTTAGAACATTGTTAATAAAGGAAAACTAATTTTATTTAATGATGTTGAAGCAATTACTACATGCGTTTTCAGTCTGAAGTTTACAATTAAACTTATCAATGTGACTTCTTGATGAAAATTGTAGCCGATATTTAAAATGTAAAAAAAGAGAACAAAACTTTGAATATAATTTCTGTTTGTCTCATTAGGCAATATATTTATTGCGATCATTAAAATCTGCGTCGGCTTCTCTCAAGTCAACAACAGAAATAACTAATCAAAAAAGCAAAATCTGGTATCTGTCTCAACACATCATTGTCAAGTCTTGTCAGTTTCACCAATATTTATTTCCTCTTAATCCCTCTCCCTTTTCCCTCATTTATATAAGTGCACAAAACTATATTGCACCTCCATCGAGCAAACCTTGTATATACTGGCATAGCCTTTGTTCCTGCTCTGACAATGTCACTATACATGTAGTTAATATACCTCTAATTAGGAAGAGTTCCATTGAGTTTATTTCACAATAGGAACGAAATACGAAAAAGTTTAGCATATTAAGTTAGCCTTTATTTTCACTAGCACTTTTCACTAAATTCAATGACCCGAGTTCATTAGGTGGAGGACACTTTCACTTGCTGGGAAGTTTTATATTGAAATGATAATAATGACAATTTCTCGGTAAATATTTCTGTTATATTAGACCAAATGAGTCTTTTACATGTGTATTATAAAAAAAGAGCTCTGTCTGGGAAAATGTAGGAAAATATCAAACTGGAAAAATCACTTTTGAGATTTTAAAATAGATCTGATGACCAATTTGTTGATCACCCAGCTTTCAGAGAGAGAGAGAGAGAGAGAGAGAGAGAGAGAGAGAGAGAGAGAGAGAGAGAGAGAGAGAGAGAGAGATCTAGTTGAACGTAATTACCACATCGATTATAGTTAGATAACCTAACACCTTTCTTCTTAGATTAAGGTATATATTGATATTGATTCACTAACTAGGTAAGTCTGGGTTAACTTTATTATAAATACACCCCCCCCCCCCCCACACACACACAACAAACTTATAAATATTAAAACTCAATTGAGAAAAAAGAAATTGACTCCAACAAATTCCACTAAAACCCCATAGATATGTGTTTGTCAAGTTTTTATGGCAACCTTTGGTATTTTCCTTCTTGCACTTACGCCCGGCGTTTTTTTTAAATTTTATTATTATAGATTATATAACCATAGACTTCTTTGCACAACTTATGGAAGCTTTCTATTGACCGTAAACTGGGTCGATGTGGGTTTTTTCCCCCCTAGTTGTCAGTTCGAGCGCCTTCTTCTGTCTCTTGCTTGTGCGGCTGCAAGGGACATACAATAGATATATCAACGGTACATCGACTACCTTAGATTACTTCTCTTAGGTCAAGAAAAAGATAGAAACTAAACATCATGTTTTTGTCCCTGATTAGTTTAGATATTTGTTGATCATTTATCATTTTTAGCCGATTGCTAGCATGTTTTTTTTCTTTATTATATTGTACACAGTCGTGTATCAGTCTTTTATAAAGACTTTTATAATAGGATTAGTAGTGTTATTTCTATGTAAGTAAGTAAGTAAGTGAGTAAATGATTTATTATAGTGACATGCGTTTCATAAACAATTACGTACAGAGACATGTATGTTATATAATAACGTAAGGAATAAACACCTGCCCCATCGGACCTTTGACATGATTTATACAAATAATAAGTTTACGCATTGCTATTTTGCTTAGTTGTCTACACATAAAAGCTGAATATACGAATTTTGCAGTTTGTCCATGTTTCGTCGAGTTTTATCTTACCGTCGACGTCTGTAATATAAAATATGAATTTAAAATCGATTCGAACCAAATCATCCAATTTATCATTAATTTAAAAAAAAAAAATAGTGTCGATCGTATCAATTCTCCCATTATATACAATCTGAATTTATGCTCATTTGTTGAAATGTTTTTGTGAAAAAAAACCCCAACTATAAACAAATCATTTTTGGAATGAACACTTCTTAGGAGTTAATATCAAATCTTAAACTCACGAAATGTATAAATGTGATGTGAACCTTTTTCTGCGTCAAATTCCTAAACAATTTATCGTCACGAAAATCATTAAAAAGACCAATAACGAGTTATTATCGATATTCGTGCTTCGACAAATGTCATTATAATATCATAAGTTCCTTTAGAAATACCTAAAATACCTTTTTTACCCCAGATCCGCTTATGAGATTTCTCTTATTAGTATTTGTCTGTAACACCACTTTCTCTAAAATAGATAGACACCCAACACCCAAAGTTCGTGAGTTAGGAATATAAGTATTTAGCTGTTATGGTGCCATTTTTTTTATCTACATGTATAAGGTAAATAAAAATCCTAATTTTTTTCCCTATCTAATTAATGCATATACTATATGATTACATATTTGATTAACCTTTTTTAATCAGTGTACAGTATAAATCACCGTTTATCTATTAGATGAAAAGAATTGAAAACAACATTTGAATATATTGATTTTTTTCTTCTTTTTAATCAATGCAACTACTTTCTATGACCTCAAAGTTAATTAAATTTCTAATCAGTGTACAATTAGAAATAAATCAACTATAATACCTATAGACACCTACACATACTTTTATTTGGACACGTAGTTTAATTTGCTAAAAGAAAAAGAATGTTTAAACCAGATTTTTTTTTTTATCTCAATTGAAGCATAAGAATATCTTTTCTTTTTAATTTATATGTATACAAATACGGAAAGTTATCAGAAATCGCCTTTTGGGTTTTTTTTTTATAAATGATAGAATTTCGCTGGTCTTACGTCATATCAACTCTGGTGATTTAATTTTGGTGAGAATTTTCATCTTATAAATTTGTTTTTGTGTATTGAATTTCGATTTTCGAATAATTCTAGCATCCAAATTAGTCTCCTGTTGGACTCCGATATAATTGATGTCAGTACCCTCTTTCAATTGCCTCAGTAAGTAATGACCTGATTCAATTTTCCATCTTCAATCATTTTCCCATTCGAGGGAGATTTCATCGTCTGGAAAAGTGAGACCGCTAGAAAAAAGAGAGAATTGGTCTTTGAATCCGAAATCGTATATAGGTCAATCAATGCTTTTCTCGGATTTCATGCATGTAAATTGCACAATTAGTACGGAATGTTTTCTTTGTAGGTCAATAGGTGATCCTCTTTGCTTGCGTCCCTTGTCAATTACAGAATGTGACCATCATTCAAATGTCTTGTTCAAGCCTTCGTATGTTGGCCTACGGAATTGAGTCACCGCTTATTCCACATTCCCAGTAGTTTCTAGATATACATGGACCAAGTTTATTCATTTGTAAACATTTAACACATTATATTTCGTGAAATATTTGAAAAGTGGTTTTTTGTTTGTTTTTTTTTCAAAGTTTCACAAGGTGATGTACCAAAACTGGAATATTGTTTGACAATCAATACTTTCAATTACAATCAAAATGTTTTGTACATGTGAATTTGTGTATAACTATATCTTTTGCCGACTTTAATTAATCGAACAGACGATACAACCCCCCACCCTCAAAATTTTACGTGCAACTTTTCAACGATAGCTTAACGAACAGAAGGCTTGAATTATATATGACCCTATCCGTCCTGATAATCGATGATTATCACATTCACGTTTTAATCCAGGGATCGTATACTCTTTGTGTAACCGTACTTCAAAAAATAGTTGATGCAACTTGATCTTGAACTTGGTCAGTAGTACTTTCGAACTAAAGTACTAAGTTACCCGGTGCTTTAATCGCCTAATTACACAGCATAGATAATTAATCCCATTTTGAAATAACAATATTTCATGATTTTCTGGATGAAAAATAAGTAAAGCGGTTTTTCAAACAGTCGTGAAATTAAACTTTTGCTTCCACAATGAAACTCACGCGATGGAGTTACGTTATTGCCAATGCTCGTGTGCAGCTTTTGATTTATAATTCATCATCGAAATGTTCGAATCGTATTCGGCCTGTCTTTGTTAATGAAAAAAAAGCAATAATAAAGAACTGAATTCAATTCAAAATTAGCTTGAGTGGATTGAATTGCATAATAAATTCCTGAATAAAGCAAACTGTATCTCCATTTGTAAATACAAAGTACATGTATATGAAAATTGCAGGTAAGTTTTCTAATATCCTCTTTGTGACGTTACAGGTTGGTACATTTGCGTGCACTTGGGAAAGTTTTTGTATGCACCTCTAAATTATAAAGGCAAACTAATTAATTAATTAAGCATAGCACGTGTAAAATACCGGTACATTGTAAAAATGTCATCCTACATGCAATTATGAAAATGGTATTTTAAAAATCTATAGTCATTTCGCCCCCCCCCCCCCCTTTTATCAACATATTAAAAAGTGTCTCATATTTTGTTTTATTATAGAAGGGTTGACAGAAGATATATTTTTCATCCATTTTTGTAATTTATTTGCACTTTCATGAAGTAAGGAATAACGCTATTTTTGCAGTCTCTAGACAAAAACAATATGAACTGTTAAATTAGCCAACATGTACCTTTATTGTGGATTGTCTCTAGATTCTTGCTCTTTAATTGCACGTGATTCTCATTTTCATCCTTGATATAAGTATTACTTTGAAGAAGAAAAACCAAAAAACTGTCTACACGACCTTTCAGTGTACTTGATTTCTATAATATTCTCGTTTTTATTGTTTGTTGACCTTGGGCGAACTAGAGCAAAAGACTGAGACCTTGTATCATGGCTTATTCATGATATCGACCATCATACGTGAACAAAATCTGTGTCTTACATTTTGTACAATTTTTTATCAACGATGAAACGGGGAAAAGGGATGCAATCTCCAATTTGCATAGCTTGGAAGTCCGATTTACTCATACAGTGTCGTTGCAAAATTGTCCTATCATGAGACACGCTTTTATTCTAAATTGAACGGTATTTGATATCTAGTTTGTATGGACATGAAAAGCACTACCTGCAAAACTCCTTATTATTGTAACAGGATGATAATGGCTAGGCATACAGAAAAAACAAAAGCACTTATAAAATCAATGTGTTTGGGTCTTTTCCTTTCTTGAACATATTTGTGTGTCATTGGAACTTGACCATAAATGCAAATACTCTAGTTTCTGTGCCAGGAATTGATTTGGCTTTGCTAAACTTTATATTACATAGATAGCAATATGGGCTAGAGTGGATTCATGTATATCTCTGTATTTATTCAGTTTGCTTCTTCATTTGTACAACTGTACAATTTGTTAAATACGAAACGCAGGTACTCGGTCAATAATAATTTGGTTGAAAAAAAAATGGTAAAAAGTAAATTTCATTAATTTAAATACAGTGCTATTTTTGGGTGTAAAAGTGGAAAGTAAAGAAACGCCCTCGCTTAATCAAATTTAATTTTAACCCGAAGTCAATGTATCCAGGTCATGATTCAGCAGTTTTATGTAACACGGATTCTATTTTTGGTTCTAAATTGTTTTTACGGCGACTTCTTAATGAGATCTAGGAGAGAAAAAAATGCCTTGAATGAACGAAGGTCGTCGGATGACTGATACCATTAAATGATTTCTTATTCATTTATTTATTTTCATCGTTATTCAATATCCGTGCCACCCATTATTGCGTCATCAGGAACTTCCGCTTTGAACTTTGTAGAATTGCGTACGCATCCAAAGCAACGGAAAAAGTAAGAGAGTAAGAAATAAACATGTAACTGGATCCTTTTTTTAACCTATTTTTTAAGTTAAGTATTTTCTCCGCTAGTCTTGAAGTGTGCCTGATCATTGTGAATCACCTAAGCACCTTATTCTACACAGCTTCCGTAGAAATTACCTAGGTTTTAATTATTTTTGACGTTTGTTGATTCTGCATTCATTGTAATCTGTCTTTTTCCCCTCAGCAGACGGTGCCGGCGGAATCGCTCTCCAGTCATGATCGACACAAAACCAGGATGAGTCTACGACGAGACCGGTCCAAACACCGGAACAGCTGCGTCCAGGAACAAGGTAAGAGAGGGGCGCGGATCTAGAGCTATAAAAGAAGAATGGGTGGGGTGTACAGATTTGTGTATTAAAAGCTAAAAGAATACAGATTTATCTCTTTTTGTGTGTGGTTCTAGACTTTCGGACGGTGTACATTAATATGTGCATTTTCTTTTTTTTCTAATTATCTACTGGCAATAAGAATAAATTCAAATCTTAAACTTGGGATGTAAAAAATATTGTTGGTGTAGCTCTCAAAATAGGGATGTAGAATCTTTCTTTGACGTATCTTTGACGTTTTACATGCACAGACCTTTTGCCGTGATATATTTTGCTGTATAAAATGAATCGCACCAGCCAGGCGTTGGCTTTGTACAGCTACAAAGCGTTATTTATAAGATTTATTTTATATGAAAAAAATATGAGTATACTGGAACAAAGAGCATCCAATAATTGGTATATAAATAAATATTTTGCGCGTCATGTAGACAACTGTAAATGTTATGTTATATAAGTTTAATCAATCGATGATAATAAAAAGTAGATAAAAAAAACATTCAATTTCATCCAGTCAGGTATAATTGCTGTACAGAACAAAAAAAAGTTTTTTAAGGGCAACGAAGTCATATTCGTGTGAAATAGAAAGATTATCGAACTGTAAATTTCCGGCATAATTTAATTAAAATATCAATGTTCCCAGAAGGTTTCTGCAGGTTGTTCTGATTGCGGATTGCAGACAGGAACTTTTCGTTCTTAAATCTGCCCCCTCTCTTTTCGATCGAGTCTTAATGTTGACGTGCACTGGAAGTTGTAGATCACCACAGGCTTTTGTTTCTCAAATTAACATTCAAAAATCGGGGGGGGGGGGGGGGGGTCTTCTTGAGAATACAGGGCTGTTTAGTGTTTATGTTACGTTGTTCTTGCGCCGCCAGTGTGTCCAGTAACATTCCTATACGGATACCGAGAACCTGTAAACAAAAACAATTGGAAATTGTATATTTTTAAAGAAAGATAGAAATTGGTCATTGTTTCCTCTCTTTTGTTTCTCTCTACTAATTGCATTTGGGGGGGGGGGGGTAGAAAAAAAGAAGGGGAGATAATAATGAATGAAAACCTTCGTAATTTTTTTTTATACCTATGCGTGTTATTTTGCATCAATCGACCTTTTGTTTTTCTACATCAAATAAATTACACGTATCTTGCGTTGAACTAACAATCAGGTGGTGTTCATTTACTAAGGTAAATCTTTTTGCTTGATATAAGTATTCGGAGCAAACTTTGCCAGTTTAATGATTTGAGTATATATTTTTGGAATAGATATAATACAGATGGTTCGAGCTCAAATTATATCAACTTTCTAGGTTCTTACCAGTTCAATGGCTTTAATTATCTTTGTTCATATCTATTCAATCTAATTATATGTGTGCTTCGCCACAATCAGAATACACGTTTGATATGGAAAAAAACCCGGAAGTAAATTGACGTACCAGATGGCAGTGAACACTTCCTGGTTAAGTTGCTGTTTACAAAGGCTTTGAAGCAATGCTCTGTTTCTCTGCAACAAAAAGATTCTTTTTCCAGATTAAGTTCTCATGAAAAATATAGACTTTATTGGATATAAGCTGTGTATTAATCATTAATATAAGAAAAATCGTGATGCTGATAATAAAAGTGGAATCGCGCTTTCTGTAGAGCTAATGACTTTGAAGAGATCTGTCATTTGAGAGTCAATTAGAGTGTTTACTACGTGCAACACAGCATATTGGGGCTTCTTCTGCTGACCATTATAATACAAGCAGAGAAAATAAAATGAATTGGTCGGGGAGAGACAAGGAGGAGAGAAACATAGGTCATGACAGCGGCCTTATCGAATACGACCAGATGATTGAGGGTCTCTGTAAAGAAAAAATAAAAGTGTAGTAAACAAAAGGATGATTCTTTTCATTATAAAGAAAGTCACTGCGCAGATTACAACAGGTTTGTCACAATCCATCAAATAACATCACTTTCTGGACCGGGTATAACTATGTTCGGCGGAAATCAATCTACACTACCGGAAATAAACGGTCGTATGCGAACTTTTATCATCAACAGTTATATCAAAGCATCAACAAAAGGTCAGTGACCTTTCGAGAGGAGAGAACAATTTCAATACCCTTGTGTCGCAAAAGAAGCCTCATCTTATTGACGTTTAGTTGCGCCGTGGCGCTTTAAATGTACTTTCGATTTCACAAATGAACTTCAGAGCTTGTGGTTTATTGCCAAACGAAACGTTTTCGGTCCCTTAATTACTATTTTTATTTTGATTATATATCGCAAGTATTAAGGTTGATGTAAGAGCACAAACAGTGGCGTGAATCTTTTCGAAAATGAAGTCCTCTGCATGCAAACTGTTGTTGTTTTCTTTTGTCTAAGTTTAATAATTGCAGTATTTTTTCCGGCAATTTAGAACAAAGTTATGAAGTTTGTTTTTTCCCCAACCTGCTCCTTAATGTTTGGACAAAGTATTTCATCCGTTGCCCTTGCTGCCGATCGTTTAAATTACTATGTACTTGGCTGTCGACTCATCACATTGTTTGAAGAAGAAGCTAAAAGTGCGCGCGGTTCACTCTGTCTGAAAAATATTTATCGCATATCATCAGAAATTCTACTTTTTTTTTTTTTAAAATTACGTCACTCTAGTCAGCTGTTTTCACTTTCATAAAGAAGCGTAATATATAGAAGAGTTTCTCTCACTTAAAGGAGATATTTCGTTTCTCTCTCTCTCTCTCTCTCTCTCTCTCTCTCTCTCTCTCTCTCTCTCTCTCTCTCTCTCATAAATAACATCTTTGATAACTTTTATTTGTCAATTTATCATTTTTTTCTAAAGAGATGAGTACAAAAGAGATTCTCCTCGGTTCTTGTCGGAAATTGACGTGGCAAAATCGAGAACCGTGCGTACTTCACACTCAGTAGGAAATAGAATGCAGCATAAATATTGGTTATGTATGTGCCTCCAATATAACTTCGGATTGAATATTGTTGTTTGCTATAGTAATCAAACACCATTGTTGGAAAATTGGTCAGCGAAGGAAAAAAAATTATATCGACGTCTTCTTACATGACCGATATCAGGAAAAAAAAAGTCAACAAATTGCCAAACGATGGCAATGGGCAGACAAGCTTACTAATTCTATTCTCTTGATTTGATGCATTGATTGCAAATGCAATTAGTGCTTTTGATAAGAAACATACTGATCGTTGCTATATTAACTTGGAAAAAAAATTGGATGACTAACAATGGTTACGTAAACCGGCACTGCAAACCCCGTGCATTGATTGCACGGGACCAGGTGGTTATGTGCATAGACGGAAAACCAGGGGTGAATCAAGGTCAGAAACGTCAGATCCGAGTTGGTCGTTTTAAGTTTTGTGTATAATTTTGAGTCCACGAACTCATTGTTTTATAGAAAAAAGGAAAACTTGAAAGGGGGTATTCTAAAGATAAACATCGCAAACACTGCAGAAAACTGAAACAAATGGAAGAGGTTTTTTTAAAACCCTAACCTAAACTTCTTTGTAACTTAGTTGATTGCAGCGATCTTTGAAGTTTTCCCAGACTCTCTCGAAACGATTTTTGACTCCAACATTTTAATATAATAATCTACACGCATATAAAAAAAAATTGCCTTTTCTCTTTGATATTCTATTTCTTTTATCTTTTTTTCCCCTTTTTTTTGGGGGGGGGGGGGGGGGGGGCTGGATTTAATGTGCAATGTGTTGCTCTATAGGCTCTTCACAGAAATGTTGTTCATAATCTAATTCTTAAATGTGGCGAAGGGTCATTAAAGCAGTAAAAGTTTTTATTTACATGATTAAGCACAAATTAAAACCACGAAAAAGTAATAAATAAGTAGATGTTTATGTATTATCATTATCTTTTTTAAAGATTTCAGGTCTTTACACGTTTGCACTGTACCACTGAAGGCAACCTGAACTGATATCTCTGATAATACTTACCAAATTGTACAAAAGATCGATATTTCTACAATAATATTTTTTGACATTTTTAAAAAATGATTAAAGACTTGGTCCTTAGGATATCGCCAAAAGACAGCTCATTGTGACCCTGATATTAAAACAAATGAAAGTTGAGATTAATTGTACAATAAAAAGACTTTATTAAATGCCATGTTAATCCATACTTAAAATAAATTGAATAATAAACCCGAATTGCTTGATAATACATACCCCTTTTTGAAATGTTGGCTTTGTGCAACCAATTTGCCTCACTTGTACTCGTGTTTGAAGTGAAAATATCCAAATACAGATTTTGACTTAACCGAGTTTTTCTGATGATTCCCAACTCGTGCAAAACTTTCAACATTTCGGGGTGTGTCTGTGCTTCATGTCTCATTAAATTATGTCCATTATTCTCATAAATAATCTGTTCAAAATCTACACATTAATTTCACTTCAAAAAATGTTTGCTTTGCGTTTACAGAAGCACGATTGCTTGCATAATTTTAATCAGCTCACTTTAGCTCAATATATAGCTATATATCCCTTGCTTCAGTAGGCGGAATACTTGTAATGATTTTAATGGAATTGGACAAAGGTCAGAATCCATAATTCCGGATTATCCCGCGATAGTTTGATGAGAGTACTGGTTAATATGTTAACCTACATCGAAGATAAAGAGGGAGTAGTGGCTGTTACATCAATAGCATGAATAGGGAAAGACAAAGGACTTTAATTATGACGTAAAGCTTGTGGTACTTACTTTAAAATCTCAAATATACTTTATTAGTACACCCCATCAACCCAGGAAGATTTTCGATGGGTTCATATTTAAAGTGCTAGACTCAATTTCCTACCTCTCTGACAATAAAACTAGATGTTATCATTTTAGTATAGTTTGTTTAACACATTGGATAATAGCTTAAAAAGCGCCGTTGCGTCACTAATGGCGTAGAGATATGTTGGCATGCATGTAATTGCGCATACAAAGGATCAAGGAAGGATCAGTCCTTTCAATACCGGTCAATATATACTGATCAAGATTCCCGTAATAATACAAGCATGAGTCAATTATTGTAGTTCTGGACCCTGAGTAATTACCATTATTTATAAGTTATTATCACTCCCTCCCCCACCCTCCAGAAAGAAAGAAAACCGAAAGTTGATGCATTGTTTTCATTTAGAAATTTGTTTTTTAGGTTGATATCTCGTAACAAGGTATCAATTGGAAAGCATCCATTCCAAGTTAATGTAAATATTTTGACTGAGAGATACTGTAGAGAACAGGTAGACACCGAGCGATACTGGAAAGTTTGGATTTTAGCCATTCTTGCGAATCTTGATTGGAGAATATTGACATCTTGTTTGATGCCTTGCATGATGTATATACATGACATTTTGCTTGTTTGTTTGTTTGTGTAAGTGTTTGTGTTTATGTATGTCCCTTCCCTTCCCGAATGATATTCCAGACCACGAATATTGTAACTGGCGATACGTTAACAAGCAACAAGCATTGTTTCGTGTTGTTTTTTTTCTTTGTGAGATATTCTCTCTTTCCAACTGACAGGGACAGTAATTCAATTTGATTAGGAAATATGAGTTTGACGACCAAGGTCGGGGTATTCTCAATATCTCTGTTTTCTATCTGATTATGGGTCAATTTGCATTTATCCTGTCTGCTTTGCGAGGACCAAATTCTAATTCTTACCCATATATCCGGAGATTACAAGAATCTCCTAGCATTTAGTTGTGTCTGAACTGCATTCAATAATCGGGTTTTGTTCGACTTTTACATTTGATGTTTGGACCAAAAATCTCAGTTGCTACAGATTACAGGGAAAAGTTTTCAGTTTTCAAGCACATTACTCGGGGCATGAGATCTTTGACGTTGTAGTATTCCCTATTAATTCCCCCTAGCGGCTGATTGTAGAGATTTCAAAAGAACTTTAGAGGGCGATTGGTGAATGAGCTCGAGTTTTTTTGTCTGTTTTTTATCATTGTATTGGTTGATCTATAATACATCAATAGATATATTCTTTATAATCGGCTTGTTTGGGTCGATACTAATTCAGACATGATACATTTACTTGGTTAATGAGTTCTCCAATTAAATCAAGGCTGTTGGTTATATATATATATTCATCTGCAACCGAATTACACTTCGTTTAATAGTTGTGTTTTGCCTTGATTTGATATGATTCTTTTTAGGCATACTTGGTAGTTCATACATGTATGTCAGGGATGTGTTTTGCAAAGAAGTTTAATGTTGCAAATCTACAATCTCAATGAGAAATCCTTAACGCATACAGATTGTATGAAACCATTAATTTCTACACTATTACAATCTCCACCGGTACTTTATGCGATATTGACTGAGATACCTTGAACTTGTGAGTTTAAAAAACGCCAAATGTTTTTTTAGACTGACTTCGTATTATCGAAATTATCAAGAATACTAAGTATTTTGAAACCACCTTTTGCGTCACACCTGATGATTGGAACATTTTTCTCGTGTTAGTGCGATTTTTTTACGCGCTTGTAGACGACATCATTGAATATACAAATGAGTTTTGATCAAGTAACAATTGACGAAGTTATTATCACTTCCCAATCCCTCAACCATCCCCCACCCCCCAGAAAAATAAAATCCGAAAAAATGTAAACCGAATCCGTTCGAATTGTGACAGGTCTATGAATTTCCCTGCATGCTTAAAGTTTTAGGGGAGTGTTTGTTGTTGCTTTTTGCAAGAGAAGACTCAGATACTTGGACAAATAATTGATCAAGTTTTATCAGATTCAATGAATCATTACGGCTTTTTGCGTAATCACATCAACAGAGTCTCCATGGACGTTTTGTTGCGGAGATTTTTTTTCCTTCTTCTTTAATCAAACTTATGGACCTCTGCAGGTTCGTTTGTGGAATCTGATTGGTTTAACGGACTTTTGTGAAAAGGAATGCAAGAACGATACCTACGGGGATTCGCTAGGCCTGGTTTTCTATAGGATTTATTTACGTTTGCTGTTCATTAGCGTATTAATCGTGGTTTCTTGGAAAGAGTTCGCTTTTTTTAACAGACAGGATTTAGAATGTTAAACTAGAATAAAGAAATTCCACGCAACCTTTGCCAATTTAATTGTCAAATTAATTCAAGTAGATTGTTTGTGATTTTAAAAGCATTGCCTGTTTACAATATGTAACTGTCCAAGTGCATATTCAAGGTTTTTTCTCTCTTTGTTTTTTTTAAAGGGTGAGTTGTTAATTTTTTCTGATGTATGAGGTTTCTAACTTCTGTCAGAAATCCCTTAATAAAACTCAAATTCTCCTTTCCTTTTCTTTTATTTTGTTGAAAAGATCGATGTTCATTTTTGGTTGGTGTTGATGCATGTACTCAATACTTTTTATCTCGTTTTAAGAGCCAAATAGCTTTAATTGTTTACGTCATTCATTGTACAATCCTATCGTTTCTGCATAAATACTCTAATTCTTTTATAATGACTGTTACATATCTGTACTGAGGGCTTTAAATTTTTGCTCACCTCACAAAAACTAAGCTTGACTTCAAATATAAAGCTAATATTTAAATCACCCTGCAGAATGCATGCTACACTTCATATATATAACTCGTGTTGGTCAATGTTCAAATTCATAAATTAAGAGAACTGTGGGTAGGGGTACACATTGAAGAAAACATTAAATTATTCCAGATGCATGTATGAAAAATAAATTATGTTTGAAAAGCAATCTTGATAGCTCTGTGTACTGGTAATTAAATGTTGATCTATTCCCAAGAGAAAAAAAAGAAGTTTCGAGTGCAGAACCTTTTATAAAAATTGACAATCGACAAATTTTTTTGCTCGTGATAAAAGTGCGTCTTGCATCACGGTCGATTGGTTTGAACTCCCAGCAGAGTGCGTCACTTTCCATGCACTCAAAGGAATTGTTCTGTCACTATATCGTTAATGTCACTCCAGTTGTTTCAGTACTTTGATTTCTATGTGGAGAGGTTGTTTAATAGCAGACTGACTGTTGCACGGAGTACACTATATTATAATCATAAAACAAGTATGTCTTAACATGAACGAACACATCGATATTCTATATCTGGTTACTGCTCTTTCATGTTTTGAGTACATGCAGTTATTTAATAAAGCAAATAGTAATTATCTAGAGTCGGTACTATATTAGTTTATAATGTTTCAGTCGACAAAACTTTATCGAAACCGGGAAGAAAGTGACATTTCCCAACTAGAAACCTAACATATTTTGACACTGGAAAAAAAACTGATTAAATTTTTATTTGAAAGTATAGTGTAATAGTGTTTTTCATGATAAATCGGAATTTATCTCACCACCAACTGAACTAGAAATTTTCAGTATGAAAACAGTATTTATTAATTGATGAATTCATTTTAAATGTTCTGGAATGTAGGCAACCGATGTCAATTTTATTATTTATGCGGCAATATCGTAACTCGATCTTATCACATATGTTACCCCAATATATCCACAGGGATTTGACCCATGTAAAAACAAGAGTGAAAATGATATCAAAACAAGAATGATAAATGATATTAAAACCAAGAATGGAAATGACACAAATGTAGAAGTACAATATCAGATCAGATGAAAATACATTATAAGTACTATACATTGTGTATGATAGAAAGAATCCCCGATTTTCTGTGATTATGGGATGGGAGACAGCTCGGGTAAGGATAACACGTCATTCCTGAATCCGTTGGGTCAAATCTTATCCCATATTACAAATGCTTTAAGGTGAAATTTGTACTGTTTTGGGACACCCTATTACCGGTATCGTATCGATAACGCAAATGTGTGTCATAATTTGAAAAATTTAGAAATCGGTTTCATAAGGTTCGTGAAATGCATTGGTCACAAACAAAATAATTTCATAATTTTTATTTCATATATATAAGATCTTTACCAAAAAAAGATTGTATTGATTAAACCTGTTAGGCTGACCAAAGTTAATTCTACGTTTAACGTCCCTTCAAAATACCAAACCTACGAGGGAGGGCGATAAAATTTAAACAAACAACAATTTCAAACACGTGATTTTTATTCATTTACATTAATACAAATACAGAGTAATGAGTATTCAAGCTACGCATAGACTAGCTGTTTACTGATTTTGCATTGTCAGTAATAAAGACAATCCTGTTGAGTATCTGATATAATATTCATATTTTGCTCTAGACATTCCGTATTTCTACAGATTTGAGTATTTTAGTTGCATTATGTAAAATCAAACTGGAATAGATAAAAGGCTTGTTTGGGTTTTTTAAACAGCGATTTCTCTTAAACGTACGCGGGCGGGTGACGTTAAACGTAGAATTAAAAAATTGAACAGCCTTTTCGGGATGTTTTATTTAAAAATAACCATTTTTAAAATCGCAGCTATACACAAGACGACCTTTACACGCACGAATATTTGATTGTCCTCACTTGAAGCGTTGCCTCCCACACGCCAATTAATGAAAATAAATTCCAACTTCCCCAACATTTATTAAGTGAAAATTTCAGAAAGCTGTCTGCGTTGCTGCGTAATTCATCAGAATCAACTTTCTCCTGCTCGACCTCAGAAAATAAGAAGTTCAGCATCATTATGCTGTGTGCGTGAGAAGAGGTTTTATGATATCCAAAGCGCATAACAGAGAAGCCGTCATGATTAAATCAGGACACCAATTATAACCACTCACTATTAATTGATACCTTCAACATAGTATGACGTGTTCGAAATCGTTCGAGTTGTCTTGTAGTCTAAAGATAAATCGGCATCAATAGAGCTATCTGTCGCCGTCCACCTAGCTTCAGGTAACAGCGTCAGGTTCTCGTACCTCTCTCGGTCAACGCGATCTGATGACAGTCAACTCCGGAATTCTATCGAAACCAGATCAAAAATGTTGCGCTGGGGTAGCTATAGCGACCACCATTTTGTGGAATCAAATTAACTTTGTCGCGGGCTAATTATTTGGAAGTTAAATATAGAGACTGCTGCAAATTCTTGTCGCAGACCGGGTTTTTATGTGCTAAATCATGATAAGGGACTTTTTACTATTACAGCGGGTTCGATGATTGTTTAAAAAAAACCCGTAATGATCTTGTTGAGAAAGAGGAAGTATCCAGTGTTCTCTGTTGTACTCTGTTGCATGCGGTTGTAGTTTGAAGTTAACATATTTATGGTAATTTTGGAGAGAGAGAAAAAATTTTTAGTTTGGAGATGCATTATTCAGAAGATGAAAGGTTTTCAAGGAATGGTGGAACAATCAAGAAATGATGAGTTGATATAATCTGCATCAGTGATCGGGCCGGAGTAATACATGTAAAGTTAGAGGAATTAGTGTTCGGCTGGAAACGGAGCAGGAATGCATGCTTCCAGTTCTCCCCTTATTCTCGTCAATATTTGTTACTAATTCCAGGGGATAAATAAAGAATGAGAACAATTGCTGAACTAAGATTTCAGTCGGCGATATAGTATCTCTTTCTCTCTCTCTGCTTGAAATAGAAGGACAGTTCGATGTGCCCCATAAGTGTGTTCCAAAAGTCTTAATTGAAAAACGCCAAGGAAAAATAAAATAGTGATGATGCTAGCTTGGTGAGACTTCAGCTTCTGCCTTTTTTTTTTTTTATTTTTTTATTTTCGAACGCTGAGAGTTTTAATTAACCGACCAATAAAAACAGTAATGCGAACCAATCTTTAATGGTGGTGGTGTTAGGAAACAGTTCATATTGTGGAAACTTGAATATTACGTAGAAAATGTCAACGACAAAATGCCTTGCTCAGCTGCTACTGACTTGATAGTTCCATGTGGCTGTCACTCTGTGAATTCAGAAGTCAGGGTTCGTGTACCGACGCTTCCAATAATATCTTAGCAAATAGCTCGGAATTATCAAAACCGATATGCTAAATGTCCGGGAAATACTCATATGTCTATGACTCGTCTGTCTTTTCTTTGAAATGCCACGAGTTCGGTAGACAGTTCAATTTGGCAATAAAGAGAGGGTGCAGATATTGCAGTTTTTGTGCAATGGTGCGATAGCTTGATCTTTGGAGAGTGAGTGTTTTATTCTCAATTAATTTGTGTTATGTCCTTGAGTGCTTCCGCTGGAAATTTGGACCGAGTTCATTTAATGCATGATGATTGCAAACTGTTTGTATCGTGTGAGACATTCCCTTCACTGGAGAGTAGCAGGACCTCAAAGACCCAGGGTAAAAGAAAGCAACATCGATACAAAGGTAAAATAAGAGCAAAACTGAAAGTGGTCCAAGGGTGTATGTCATGTTTGTAAAGAAAATACAGGCACAGAAAAAAAAATCTGAAAGTTGTCCAGCGTTACATACATGTACGTTTTGTTTGAAACAATAATATTAATTAACAATAATAATAATGCATGTGCAGAACTGGGACCTTCATTTCTATGTAAATGTATAATGCAGTACTGAGTACAATATTGTACAATACAATATACAATCGTTAATTCTTGTGGCATGGTTTTTTAAAATCAACTAATTTCAAAAAACGTGCATACGAGTTATACTTAACTTTAACAATATGAGGATAATTCGACCAAGTTAGATTCCGTCACCTCCTTTGTGTGTCTTTTGCATAATTTAACAAAAATCATAGGTTATATAAAGAGTATTACATTACCATTTTGCCCATGAACGTGAAAGGCTATATATTAGATATTAGTTTTACTCGTGACTGGGTGGGTGTAGTCTCACTAACGTTGGACTGACTGTTCAGTAAGAGGACTAGTCTTACGACAGATTTAAGGCGGTAATGTTGGTATTCATTATGACTTCTCAGAAAGTTTTACGATATCAGTTTCGTAATACTGTAAAACTACTATTAGTGGTTAGTAGTAAGTGGAAAACACGTCTCACCTGTTTTACAAATTTCACACAACGCTCCTTTCCCTCCCAACATATATTTCTTGTCTTGAGTTTTCCATCTTTGCAAATATGCCTACATATCATATCAGAAATGTTGCCCACATTGGAAACAGTGCCATTTTATATTGGTCGTCTTATACTAAGGACTTTTTATATTATATCCCAGTGACTCTGACCTTTGCTTCTATATACACTGGTATGCCAAAGACTCGGAGCTCTTTTCTTACAGATGTCACTACAAAATACATATAGAACCATTTTAACAAGAGCTTGGACTTTCGGTAGTTGTGTCAAACAGCAAAGTGACGTAGGCCTGTCTATTTCATTGCTGGCCACTCAGCCACGGCTCTTTGAAATCAACAAGATTTGTCTGGCGTTTGAGCTTAGACTACGCAATCATATGCATATTCCACTCGAAACCAGCGTCATTTTAACCTGTTTGATGCAAGAAATAGATAGTTACGTACTAACGAATGTCCAAGGTCTTATTAAAATAGTTCTAGTTTAAATTGATGTCCTCAACTTGATATCATCTGGAAAAAACTAGTGTTATATAGGTTATATTCTTGGTTACCCACCATCTTCTTAAGTTCCGCGTAACCTACAGAGCAATTAGTTACCTTGATCTGTGCCCAACATGACGTCATTTTCTGGAGAAATCAGTGTCAGGTAAGAATCTTAATAAAAGAGCAGTGTTTTATAAGTTGGATCCCAGTTTCTTGGTTACCCATCTCCATAAGTTCAAAATAACCCACATAAATCGATACTTATAAATAACAGATAACAGACAACTCTTAAACTGTACAAAGGGGGTTTGAAAACTGTGTCGTATCAAATCTATTAGAAAGAATGCTTCAATTTTAAAACCAACTAAAATGACATTCGGCGCTTGAAGAGGATATATTGCTCTCATGAGACTTGAAATGTTGTCACACTTTTCAATCTATAAACAGCAATTTTAATCCCTTGACGGAAAAAAACATAGATGTCTAATTTAATAAACTTGAATTCTAGTCATCTGAAAAAACGGGTCGTTACTGAGAAAACCGTTGTTTCATGTCAGTTGTTAGCCTGGTTTTGTCACGATTTTTTGTGGGTGAAAATATTCTTATTGTGTATTGTATATGTCTGCTTATTTTTGGGGAAGGGAGTTACTTATTTGACAACCTTAACAACAAGGAAAAGTTTGGCTTTGTTTCGGTTAATTTATTACGGTTGGAATATTCTCCATTATTGAATATATACATGTATTTATTTCATGTTTTAATTTAACACATTATTAACACTGCAGTTTCAAAAAAACGAGAAATAAAAAAACATATAAAAAACTGAGTCCTGAGTAAAATATAAATTTAAGTTAAATTTGAATTTATTTAAAGGCCAATTTTATTGAGTTACCAATTTAAAATGTTTAGTCGGATCATTTTCCAATTGGTTCTAGAATTTTACATTTAAAGGTGGTATTCCATGATTCAGTAAAGTCCAAATTCGTGGTTGAGTGGTTTTAACCAAATCCACGAAAATTGAGCCAGTACGAATTCAAAATTTTCCACATTATTCAGTGTGGCTGCATTTAAGGGTTTTTGTTTAAACTTTTTTTTCAATCTTGTTTCTCCAGATGAATAAATATTCTTTCAAGTCTACATGGCAGAAGCAAGCAGGTTCATTGTTTACCTGCAATGCTTGCGAACATCGCAATGTTTGTGTAACATTCTCATAGTTTACATCAGGAAAAGTGCTTCAAATGTTAATGGGTTTGTAATGGAATGCGCAACTGTTTCAAGAAAAAAGTTACTTGCAAAAATCCGCGATATGCGGCCGCAGTTAACGGGAAGTCAACGTAGAAGCGATACTATTGAAGAATAATTGTTTAATTCAAGAAATAGCATTCCATTGTTGGAATCTACGGGGGTATGGGTTATCTTTTTTTTAAGTACACAATGTGTTAAGTTTATTTAGTGAGATCTTCATCTCTTTGCACTTGAATGATTGTAACATAAATATTTGTTCTGTTACATAAGACATTTTTTATCTTGTTTCGATATCTAAATCCTTGTTATAATTTCACATAACTCCACTGTCTAACCGCCCTTTGGCATCGATATCATACCTTCCTTTTTTGTAAACTACTTTAATTTACGTCAACTCTTGGGTTTTCATAATGATAAAAAAGTTATTTCTTAAAATCATTCGCGAATGTTTAAACCCGTCACTAACTATAAAGGAACATTCATTCCTCCACCATTGACGATGATATACCTTCTCCCCATTTATTGGTACATGAATTTAATATTAACTGTTAACTTCACACGTTTGAAATTTTTAAAATAACACCAATATGAGTTGGCATAGAATACCTTTATGCCTCATTGCATTCCGTAATTCTATTATCGATCATTATTTCCAGCATAAGGAATCTATATATGTGATTTAAGGTTCTTACCCTCTTTTCTATGCCTATGCTACCATTTTGCACTAAGTGGTGCATGTTGTGTACATTGTGGTAATGTTAGTGGCGGTATAGCTGTGTTAACTATTATTTTGTGTAGTGATTTCCTTAGTGGTGCTCAGTAAATTGTGATTTGTGGTGGTGGTGGTGGTGATGTTAATGGCCGTGCAGTTGTGATTGATGTGGTGTAGTGTGGTGATATGTCCTTAATGGTGTTCATTATCATAATAATAAGTAGTGATATCCTTAGTGGTGCTCAATAAATTGTGGTTTGTGGTGTTAATGGCCTTACAGTTGTGATTGGTGTGGTGTAGTGTGGTAATATATCCTTAGTGGTGTTCATTATTATAATAGTATTAAGTTTGTTAGTGGTATTAGTGGTGGTGACGTTTATAGTTGTGGTTGGCGTGGTATTGTATACATCTTTGTTGGTGTTCGTTATAAGTTGATTAGCGGTGCTGTTGGTGGTGGTTTTAATGACCTATAGCTGCATGTGGTCGATGTGGTGTTATATATGGTGATAAATCCTTTGTGGTGTTTATTATAATAAGTTGGCCAGTGGTGTGAGTGGTGCTGGTGATCTTAATGACCGTATAGCTGTAAATACTAGTACTGTGGTGTCATATTGTATATTTTTTTTCTGGGTGCCAGCAAATGCACAAAGTTTTTAACATTACTATATATCTGCAATTTTTGGTGTTTATGTTGGTGGTGTTAATCTTATTAAGGTAGATGGGAAGCTAAAGGAAAAAAACCCACAAAATGCTGTTGCCTTTTTGCAGATTAAAAATAAATGTTTTCAGGTAAATAATCAATATTGTCGGCCGTCAATATCGTATTTGCTATCACCTATATATAGCTAGTTGATAGAATTCAAATTTTACAACAATTTTACCAATCGCAAATTCTCTGGCCTTTCCGGCAGAGCTCGGAAAAACACGTTTTTCTGAGCTCTGCCGGAAATGCCCGAGAAGATGCATTTGCAATCTTACAGCTACAATGTAACTCCTAACAAGGTAAAGGATAAGATGAAATTGTTAATTAACGGGTATTTTGTCAAATTTATACTAATTTTAAGATAATTTAATTTATTGAATTAATTTAAAGTTAATTTTAAGTTAATTTAAAAGAACTGTATATTCGTGGCCGTTTTTAGACTAGTTCATCCTCCTGCAAAAGGAGAGTACTGTTATATTAATGTAAAACTAAAGTAAAGTTTAGGAAGTAAAGATTAGGTATAGATAATATTCTTATTGAATCAAATTAAATCACAAAGCTAAAACATTTTGGTTTGTTCTTTGATAGTTTTTAGCTAACAACATCATTATTGGATATGTTTGTTGACTACTAGTATACCCAAATTGTGAGCTGTTTGCCTCAGATGATCTGTCATGTTCCAATGCTATATCGAGAGGGTTGATCACAAAATGGTATCATCCATGTATTTTGTCAGAGCCTTTGCATTTGTTTGTGAGAGCTGTTGTTTATAACAGATTATAAATCAATTATACAAAGAATTCAAAGAACAGTGAGGTACGACTGTCGTTTTTTGGGTGGTAATGCTATTTTGTACGGTTTGCTAATAATAAAGTGCGTTTGAAAAAAAAACCCGACATCATTAGGTCGTCGAGTAAAAGTAGAAAAAAGATTAATAGATTGAACGCGTCATTAATAGAATGAAAATGATTATCACTTTTTAAGCATTTGTTTGTCCAACTTTCCTGACAAATTGATAAGCCGATGATATCAAAAAGAACAAGAAGAAGGAAAAACATGTTTGCTATTGGGTCTGATTTATTTTCCAAGCCGGTGTAATGTTATCAAAAATCTTGAAAAGGGAAGAAAATCCAATATAGTTGCGTGCATTTTTACATTTTGACTCGGGCTTTTCACGAAGTACCGAGGCAATGGATATGATACAAACGATTTCTGTAACCTCCGGGAGCAAAACGCACTGCAATCGTTGCATGGTCGCCGTGTTCTTCCGAAACAACAGGTTGACCTTTGGGAATCCTATGGAATGCCATTGCATGACGTTATATTGTAGACGTGTGTCGTTATAAGCTTTCATAGCAACTTTGACTGGAAATGTCAAATTTATTTAAGGTTGTCATCTACCAAAAACAAATGTTAAGTATTTAGGAAAGTGTTCGAGATAATGTTTTAAAAACATGTATTGATAAGGGTGTGTTATCGATGAAATGCACAACGGACCTTGCGAACCGAGGCTGGTTTCGCATTCAGGTGCTTTTGATCCTTTTGATGTATTGGCCTTGGAGAGGTGTATTCAAGAGCAGATTGTATGTAACGTTTCATCAAGGATGGAAATAAAGCAAGCAAAAATGTCCGTGTAGACACTGTGCTAGCTTTCTTTTCTTTGCGTTTTAGAAAAGAAAAATACATGCTTAATAGAATAGTAAGCCGTTAAGTCTAGACGGAACATGATTAAAATTGCAAAAAATAGTTGGAAAATACCGGTTTTTCGCAAAGTCGAGCGTCGATTGTTTAGTGATCTTTTGTTTTGGAATCTGTGATTATGTCCTTTGGCGGGCAATAAAAATGGTGGAATCAGCTAAATAGCACAGCATTACTAGAATTGACAAAATCAATATCAAACAAGTTGATCATACACTTGTCCCTATGGAGTGAGCCGCTCGTATTTAAATCTTTGGGAGATGTGTACGTATACAAATATTCATTAACTTCAATTGCAGAATCATACGGTACAAGTTGACGATGTACTGTTTATTCATAACTTTTCTCAGTGGACCCACCTTTCTGCCGATGTTTACAATGCCGTATATTGCCGGGAAAATATTCAGATATTGTGTTTATGTACTTTTATCCATTTTATTTGAGCCATTTTGCCTCTTTGACTGTCATGTTGCATTACAAATTGAATCGTTATAATTAGTTATTTCGACAACAATTCTTAAAAAAACATCGCCGGATCTAGAGTGTGTTTGGTTTGTTTTTCTCGATTCCTCATCATTTGAGCGTGCAAATTTCATTGCTTCCAGGATTGTGTTTCATTTTTTAATGATGGGACACAGTGGCGCTAGGGAACAAAAAAAACCCCAAAAAAACCCAAATTTCAGAGCTTGCACGAATAATTCTTAGAAATGGAAGTCTCTATCGGTCTATTGTCTATCTCGATGGTTTCAAGTGGGAGTAGAGGATTAAATTGAATGAAAACATTGAGTACTCCAGCTTTGTCTCTTGCACGAGATACACATGTTTCACGAAAGAGCCACCTTTGGGCTAGTGGAACCGTGGTCGTGTATAAGGGAAGGGAACCCCCCTAGGCCTCCTCCCGATAACGAACAGAATACGGAGTATTTCCACAAGTTGTGGGTTAAACGAAGCCAGTGTGTGAAATGGCCGGGTAAGAAATTAACGTAACGTTTTTTCTGTTTTGTATGCATTCATTTTAAGTGAAGGGTTACCTTCATTATACAATGAAACTGTAAAGACTGTAAGTGTAACTGTTGAACTAATCAAACGCGGTTAATAAGTGTGGTTTGCTTAATGTTAAAACTGTTAGATTATACTTGAGGTTAGCGACCGTTTGCTCAAATGTAGATCAAAAGTGTACATGTTGGATTATACCGTACGTGGGGTTTGCAATTTTTATAAGTAGATGTAAGAAAAATGTCAACTTTACGATCAAACTAGACCGGGGTAAATGGTATGTAAATGAAGGGTAGAAATATCAACCGTTGGATCGAAATTAAAGCTGATGTTATTGTTGAGAAGTAACTGTAAAGGTCATGGTCATGATTTTGGTCAAAAATTATTTTTCCGATTTTAATATTTACAATGCTTCAGTAAGGCATTTTTAATAGGCAACCAAAATTTGAGTGTTATTCGTTGAGTTATAAGCGAGTTACAGAGCTTACAATTCTTTGCTATGTAAACAAAGCTTTTGTTTATATTTTGAATGTTGAAGTGAAAATTCCAGATTTAGAGCTAAAATGAATGTGTTAAACGTTAAAAAAACCCTGTTTATTTATGCTTAAAATGAATAAGAAGATAGACAAATCACCTTGAAAAAGATATTTTACTGGTATATTGAACCAATGTAAACAAAAACAGGGCACGAACTTTGTTTACATGACAAAGAATTGTGAGCCCTGTATCTTGCTTTTAACTCTAAGACTGACTCTCAAATTTAATTTGATCATTATAAATGCATTCCTAAAGCATTGTAAATAATAAAACAGAAAAATAGAATTTGATCAAAATCGTGACCATGCCCCTTAATGATTGGATGTTAAAATGGTAAATCATAGAATTCAAGTTTACTCCAGTAAGCAATGTTTGAAAATAGATGAAATACAGTTTAAAGGAACTTGGACACGATTTGAGCTCAATTTTTTCAAAATTTATTTTTACAATTTTAATTTCTAGAATGTTCAATATGGATGTTTTACATGCTTTGTCAAAATTTGAAAGTCAAACATCGGGTTACATGTAAGTTACAGAGATTAGAGTTTTTTATTTTTTTTAAACAAAGCTCGAGTCCTGTTATTGTTTACATATGTGTTGTATTGGTATAAGTTTCAATCTAATTTTGCTTTTTGTTGTTGATACAATTACTTATGAACACATTGAATCAGGTTATCCTGTTTATCACAAGTTAATTTCATTTCTTTACTTTTCATTATATATAAACATATATAAGACTCGAGCTTAGTTTACATAACAACGACTTCTTTCCTCTGTATCTCGCTTGTATCTTGATTTCTAACATTCAAATTTTGGTCAATCATTCAATATGCACTAGTAAATAATTTTATAGATAAAAATTAAAAATGAAAATTTCACCTAAAATCGTGTCTAGGTCTCTTTAACTGTTTAATTGAATTTAAGGTAAGTGAGGTTTGCAGATACACATGTAGATGGTAAAAATGTAAACAGTTTTGAAATGATGTTTAAAAAGTTCGATTGAGCTAGGGGGACCTGAAAATGGGTGTTACTGCTGGGTTAAATTTGCTATTTGGTAAGTGAGGTTTTAGAGTAGATGTGAAAATACAGTCATGTAGATGTTGAATGTTGAATTACACAGAATGTGAATAGATGTTGAAAGAATAAACTTGATTTAATAGTTTGTAACAATCAGATTTTAAAATCTAAAAAAATTTAGAAGACGAATATAAAAGGCTTACCGTTGGATTAAACAGCTGCTAAACTCGAAGTTAGCATTTTTTAATGAATACAATCATGTGTATATCTAAATGATTTATTTACTCTTGGTTATTAGAGATTTGCAAGGTTTATAAGAAAATCAACCGTTGTAACAGACACGATTTTAGAAGGGTTTGGAAAGTTTATCTGTTTGATTAAACCTGAGGTTACATATGAAAACGAATGATGAAATAATGAATGTTTAAAAGTTTAACTGTAAATTGGATAAAACTCCAAGCACAGAAACTGATGGTAACTTGAAGTTAGCAAACGGATGTAAAAATATGAATTAATCTTGGATGATATAGAAGCTTAAGTGTGTAAATAGAAGTTCAAACGGCTATAAGATGAATGAAAATTTAATATGATATTAAAGTTAATCAGAAAAAGTATTCACGAGGGCTCATGAGGAATTGATCGATCAATGAAATTATTTCTTTTAATGGAATATCATTTCCAATGCATAAAGCGATAAACACAAAAAATGAGCCAGTGAGTAAATTCTTTGTGCAACGTATAGTAAATGACGTAAGATGACTTCCGTGCCGATTAATTATTTAGCATCGGGCTCGTAATGCAGAGAAATGACAGTTCCCGCGAGAGGGATGCTGTGAAGTATTAACTGAGGTGTGAAACCCCTTTTTGTATTCAAATATGAGAGAATAGTGAGCAATAATTGTTTTCAAAGCTACTCAGATATTATGATTGTTATTCGATGTTGCACTGTCATTGTAATATATATCATGCGATGTATTATTTACGATTTATCTTTTGCAAATGGTGATCATTGGGTTAGTGTGTATTTTCAGAGAGTTGATCAGGTTGGGACCAATCGCCCAAATGGGATATAATAGCCCGTTTGGGATATAATATCCCAAATGGGATATAAATTTGAAGTGCAAAAAATATTTTTTTTTTATTTTGCTAAAACTATGGTAAATCCGCATTAGAATAGATGAAATGTAACAACTTTTGGTAAACAACTTTTTCTGTAACCGTACTATTACGGAGATTGATCCCTCAGTACATCCAAAACTTCTTGGGGATCAATCTTACAAACCATAGACTTATAGGAAAACTTGTCAACCAAAAGTTGTTGCATTTGATATACATTAATGCGGATTTATATAAAAAAAATTACCAAATCAAAAAATTTCATTTTTCGCACTTTAAATTTATATCCCATTTGGGCTATTATATCCCGAACGGGCTATTATATCCCATTTGGGCGATTGGTCCCAACCTGTTGATTTTTTTTTAAATATTACTCGATATAGACTAATATATTTTGTTTCACTATTACATTTATCTGTTTTACGATCTGTGACCCTCTGCATTTACACCAAATGTGGATTCCGCAGTGTATTCATGTAGATAAAGACATACACTTACATTATATTTGCGCAACATCCTTATGTTTAAATGAGATCGAAATTGTAAATGGTTCTACCTCCACAGAAGGAAGTTTATTATTGTCATACAAGAACTGTAGGTTACTGGAGTGGCCTAGCCATAGTGCTTAGCCTGGTATTGCTGACCATTTAGTGGGATCTGTTAGGTAATCTGGCAATTAACAAGGAATTTTGAATGAGGGACATCGTATTTAAATATTGGCCAAAGATGGAGCCAACTATGACAATTAATGCAAGAGAGTCTGATTGGTATCACTCCTTTACTGACCAATAGACTGAAAACTTTTGGACTACTGCAGGCATAAACTATAATCATTATCCATGCACCAAATGTATGTATTGACCAAAGATACAAACAACTGTGACAACAAATGCAAGAGTTTCTGATTGGTAACACTCCTTTATTGACCAATGGAATAAAACCTTCTGGACTACACAGGCATCAGCTATGATCAGTATCCACATACGCCAAATACTGACCAAGGGTTTCTTATTAGGGACACTTCTTTATTGGCCAATAGATTGTAAACTCCATCAGCAGTCCTGGACATCAACAATGATTAGAATCCATATACCTATGCATAAACAATGTACAGTGTCAAAGTGTCTGTCCATATCAAAACAGTCACAAAGTTTGTGATAGGATGTAGATAGAAATCACTGCTATCTGCAAGGCTTGTGGCAGACTGAATATGAAACTTAAATTACCACTGTTTTTGATATGAACATAAAAGAGTTAATTGTTTAAGACAATGGACAATGAAAATGTTTGCAACATGGGCTTGTTAAGTATTTTAAGGGATAACATTATTTTTAAAACATCTAATGATTTGCAGAACTTAATGGTTTTGATTAAGGCAGAGCACAGTTGTCATAGGTGTTATAAGGGCAGTAATCGAAAGGTCGCTGGTTAAACCACACTGTGGTCACTTGATGTGTGTTGTGAACTTAAACAAGGTATATTGTCTCAGTCCACCCAGCTGAAATTGGGTTCCAGCCTACACTGGGAGTTAACCTGCGATGGACTGGTGTCCTATCCAGACGGAGTCAATGACTCATCCGCTTAGCACCATGGAAACCGGGGATAAGCACTGCCCTTATGTGTCTTCATGGCACGGAGAAGGGTTGAACCTTTTAATGGTTTCAATAAATCTATCATTTTTCCAGAGTTTTAAAAAAAGACAATGATAGCACCTAGCCCAATAGAATAACCTATCTTAAATAAATACAGTTAAACTTCGTTATCTCGAACTAGATAGGACTGTTTAAAAACTTCGAGATATCCAAGTATTCAAGATATCAAGGGTAAAATACTTTAAAAGTAAGGGGTTAGGACTTGCAGATCACTTAGACATATCCATTGTATTCGAGATATCCGTGTTCGAGATATCGACGTTCAACTGTATATAAAATGTTTTGGTTTTTATTGTTAATTAATACACACTTTGGTCATAATAAATACAAGCAGATCAGGCCAGTCAAAGATCTTCAGCTAATACATGTATGTTTGTACTGAAAGTGCATAACACATGTATTGTCTTTTGGGGGTTGGAGCCCAGACACCAGACAAATTTGATATTAATTAAAGTTATAAGCAAAAAAAGATCTTTGATCCAACTGCCTCAGAGGAAATGAATTACGGATTCAATCTTTTCCATAGTATTTGCCTTTGGTAGATCATCGATTGTCAACAAATAAACCATTCTGTGTTTTTCATTTGGTGTCATTCAAACATTCCCTTGGCCCTAACTAATCAGTTAGTATCCAAAAATTAGCTTTATAATCATGAATGATATCTTTGCTTTTGATTAGTGTAATCTGGTTTGTTCCTCATTTTTCCAGCGTTTAAATGTAAGGCCTAAGACAATAAATAGTAACAAATTAGGGTAACTAGGTTCTTCTGAAAAAAAATATACATACACATATATGAGGGGCTGCTAACAGATGTACACGTGAAAGACTTGCAGAAACACATGCATCCACAATCAGAAACTTCAAACGATGTTTTTTTTGCTGATAAAATATTTACTATTAGGCCATATCGCTTCAAATTCATTTCAGTGATGGAATGTACAAGAAATGAATTCATTTTTTAAGGTGTACATGGTACCTACAGTTGTGAACTTTGGTTTTTTTGTTTGGTATTGTAATTAACCAGCTTATGTATGGGGGGGGGGGGGGGGAGAGACTCTAATTTGTTATTGTTCATTGATTTAAAAAAATACTTCAAATTAATATTAAAAACACCCAGAAAATTTTTTTAAACTGCAGAGTATATTTCATTTAAATTGATTTTCATAGTATTATGATATTTTTTATGAATGTTAGGATGTTACTACTGATTCTCAAAACTATATATATATATATATATATATATATATATATATATATATATATATATGAAAGAAAGAATTATGAATATTTTGAATTGTTAATTTTTCATTAGTATATATATAGATATATATACATGTATATCTTTAAAAACATTTTTTCTTCAGACAAGTCCAATCTCGAAGAGGCGGAAAGAACCCTGTACGCTCTGAAGAAACTAGGGGCAAACAAGGAGTGCATCACGTCACTTCTGGACGGACTGACAAATTACATTAGAATTGTGCTCACGCTTACAGACAATTCCGAGTGTCCGTCGGTGGAGAAAGCCATCAATGAACTACTTAATCAAATCTTGCAGGTAATGCTCAGCTAATGACGATTTTTAACTTCGTTCTCAACATCAGCAAGAGTCGTGGGATTGGTCTTGTTAATCCAATTTTTTCTGATAGATTTATTAAGTAATTTGGTCATGAGGTACATAAATCATTTAATTTATCCGATGTTTTCACTTTTATTCTGCGTATAGATCGTTCTAATTTGCTTGATGGCAGGCTGCTATGATCACAGCGATGTTCCAAATTTAGCCATTTTTCTGTATTTTTTCATGACAATTGTATTTTCAATAGTATGATTGTATTTTCAATAGTATGATGTGTTATATAAAATGTCTTCAGTAGGTTAAGCAATGCTCTTTGTTTTGAAGTTTAAACGGTGTTTGCCTATTTACTGAAAAATTACAAATACAGAAAATTATGTGTTATACAATCTAATTAAAATTAGATCTTTGAACCGCTCCTAATAGTTCGCTACACAAAGATCTAACGAAACCCCTTTCATATATCTTTGTGTAACAATCTATTAGGAGTGGATTAAAGATCTAATTTTAATTAGATTGTGATTTATACTGATGGTGTAATTATATAACTACATTATAACTTAATATTTCTAAATTACTCCAAAATTGTTATATAATTCAAAATGGCTCTCTATCAAAATTTGAGAGACCGTATAAAAGGGGTAGACTTTCAAGTAAATTGGTAGAGTTAAAATGTAAAGAACGCAATATCACAGTTGTATAAACATCAATATTCATTTGCATACTAGCTATAACTTGTGTATTATTTCTTGAAAAGTAAAAGACAATACCGGGGGGTACTTTGTTTTATGAGTTTCACATGAACATTGAGGTTTTGGTTTTGGTTTTGGGTTTTGGGGGGGGGGGGGGGGGGGTTGTGAAAACTTTTGAGACATGCATGCATAAGAATGAAGGAGGTTTATTAAGTATAACAGCAAATGAATAAAAAAGTTATTCCTAAACGTTTTTGAAAAAGTGTTACATACTTGATATTAAAATGAATATTTTCTTGTAGACTTGTTATGATCAGTTACAACAGACAAGGGACCCTGATGAAAAATATGAACTCTTTATCCAGCTATCAAAGCTTCTCACGGCCGCACTGGAACTATTGCGGGGCGGTCAGACTCTGCATTTCACCGCTCTCAGTATCGTTAACAGGATTATTGACATGTGTATTGTCCACAAAAATTACGAAATTCCTTCCGCCTTGTCTCACAGCACGATACGTGAGTACCTTGATCAAGGTAGCTCGGACACTTTACATAAAAGTCCCAAACACTCGGGAAGTAATGCGGCTAAGCATGAAGAGGGATGTGGTGCTAGTACTGCCTTTAAGCGACCTTTCGCAAACTTTCAAAAAAGTGGGAACCACGATACCCATAGTGATAAAACAGAGGAGGGTGCGGAGATGGGAAAGCTACATCTCCTTCCGCAGTTTAATTTTTCCCCATTAGAAATATTAACTTCCTACAACCCTAGTCAAATACTGAGCATTTTACACAACAGTATCACGATGCACAAGCGAATTATCGGGACGCGACAAAAGTGCACACCAAGCACAAGACTACGGACTTGCACGCATCATTGTTTACAAATTCTTAGTGCTCGGATTTTAGTTGTGATGAGCCATGGTTCGTATGTTCAGCACAGGATTATTGCAGATGGACATATTAAAACCCTTGTTGAAGCTTTGGATCCCAATCATGATCCAGTAAGTTATTGGTGTAAAGGAGAAATTTTGTTTTGCTTGAAGTATGCATTTAGGTTCTGTGTTCAAATCCATGTTGGAACAATTAAGTAAGTCTATAAAGAAAAAATGCATGGTTTTTATATCATCAAACATGAATGTCTGGAAGATATCACTCATGTGATATATTTCTGTGCAACAAAATCATGTTAACAGTTTGAAATCGTGAAAACAAAATCATGTTCACAGTTTGAAATCGTGAAAACAAAGCATTTTTTGACTAATTAAACATGTAATAAAGAGAATTTTATAGTTTGTCTTTTTGGAGATAGGATATGATTTTTATCCAACCTGCATGTACATTTTCTTTACCTTACCATAGGCTTGAGAATAGTTTTTAAAAAAAAAACAGTATAGAGTTTGAAAAAATCCATGATAAACCATGTAAGGGTAATCCCAAAAATGTTTTAACAACTTTTCTGTCATATAGATGTATTCACATATACTATACATACAGTTGTATTTCGATATCTCGAACACTGATATCTTGAATACCATGGATATGTCGAAGTGATTTGTAAGTCCCAACCACTTATTTTTTAAGTATTTTACCCTGGATATCTCGAATACTCTGATATTTCGAAGTTTTTAAACAGTCCCATCTAATTTGAGATAACGAAGTTTTACTGTATGTATGAATTTCAGAACAGAAGATTGCATGGAAATATCTAGTTTGAAATATGTTGCTGAAGGGAGAATAGCAATTATGAATGCTACTTGTGGGATTCTGCAAGCACAGTAAAAAGATGAAGAGGGTACAACAAGTTGTTGAGGAGAGTGATATCTGTTCATTGAAATGCTTTAAATGCACAAAGCTAATCTCGTAACACATGGCATATGAAAGTAGCTACAATGAATTAATAGCATAGTGATGTCTGACACTCGGCATAACACTTGATCCAAACCACGTAACTGTCATCAAGCTAGTCAAGGCTCTAATTGGGATATTGATTTTCATTAAGGACAAAAGATAGTTTGTGTAATATATGACAGTTATGTGTCAACTAGGGGGGAAGTGGAGAGGCCCAAGACCCAATGTAAATATCAGCTCTCTGTGTTTAGTCAGGTTGTGTCCTGAATAGAAAAAAAATTCCTGGCAAGGTTAGGTGCACTCTTAGACAATGCGCTGATCATGTCTTTCTTTTGTTTCGTAAAATGACGAAATAGGTGCGATTGGCTGTTGGGATTTAATAAAGGCTCTTCCAGTGAGTGGCATTTTTTCTGTGGGGAACGGTATTCTATGGTGTGAAGAGTAGACAATTGTTGCCATTTTTTTCACGGATTTTCCCAATTTTGTGAAAAGCTAGGTTTTATGATTAAAAAAATAATTTTTGGTGTGAAGCAATTTGAAAATACAGTACAGACATGACACCTCATGCACGTCATGCTACCAAATCTGAAACAATATATACGCAGATTATGGGTGATCTGACAACATCTTTGTTCAGAGAAAAATTCATTTTAATTTTTCTAAAAATAAAATCTTATTTTGCAGCACCTGTTGTGTCTTCTCCTTCAAGCCTTGGCCTCTATAGCCTTGAATCCACACTATCACCAGGCCCTAAACGATGCAGACATCTCGGATATGCTGATGCAGCTACTGCTGCCATCAGACGAGTGGTATTACACCAATCACAGCACCAAGTACGCCAAGTACATCAAGTACCACGCGGCCCGAATCCTGGTGTACATGGGTCTGCTGCACAAACTCGGGGGTCGTGTGGACCTATTTGACAGGAAGTGTAAGTACATATGCCGATAAATGTACATGAGTTCCGCCTTACAATGATTTTTGGCAGGATTGTTGTAGAGCAGTCTGATTAATACCACCCCCCTTCTTCGAGCGTAAGGTGAAGGGGGGTTGTTTTTAATCAGACTGGTTGTAGAATACCTTGATTTTTGACTGCATGGATAGGCAGTTATTTTCCAACTTGTAGGTATTTTATCTGGTAAGGAGAACATTTTTATGAATTTACAAAGAAATACTGTAAATTCCTAATCCAACGCTAAGAATTAATATCTACATAGAATCACAAGAAGCATCCATAGCAAATTTTAAAATCTTTTATTTTTATGACAGTTGTTTACTATAAGAAACAATAACAAAAGTTCAGCAATGGTGATTTCATATTCTCGCAATTTGATACCAAATGAAGGAGTTGCAAAATTAAGTACTAAGTCTTGCAAATAATAAGAAATCTACAGTATTTCAGACATATATTTCCAACTGTGTCCACGTTTCAGAATCAGTCAGCTCAGACAATTATATCTAATTATGAATTTATAGAGAAAATTTAATTAAGGCCTCATTTTAAAAGCATAATTATAAAATAGTTACAATGACAGACATGATGCTGGTTTGATCATCATGGCCACTGATTATTTGCCTAACAAAAATTAACTCCCTCCCCTTTAATACCACTCCTTGCTTACTACCCAACCTCACCCCTTCTATCCAATGCCCCCCCCCCCCCCCCCCCCCACCTCCCTCAAAACCCTTGACTTTTCACAAAGCCACACACATCATTGTAGTGTCTCCCTTTGGACTAAAATTGGAGTTATCTACTGTAGTCTCTCCCAAGTTATTGCTTCCATCTTTTTTTTTGGTGATTTTTAATAAAAATAGACATACCTGTGAAAGAAATACAGTTGAAATCGATAAAAGGGAAAATATCCAAGATATCCTCATTGACACATAATCATTTTCACTCATAAAAGTTCACAGGAACAAAAGCAAATTTCTTACGGAGATTTATAATGGGAAATGTTTACATCTTTTTACCATTCGGAACTCACTCGGAATACCTCGTACAATTTTTCAACGTTATCATCTGGGCTTTTTCATGGCTGATACAATGCAAAATCCCAGTAGACTTTTTTAGACTTTTTTGGGTTGTGTATTGAAACTTGAAGCGGTGGAGGGGGGGGGGTCAAAACAGATAATCTGGACATTTTTCATATTAGTAGATTAACGTAGTTTGAGCACAAAGATATCAAGCGAAAAGTGATGGAAGCAAAAACTCAGGACAGAGTATAGTATATTAGAAGCTTAACATGTTAATCAATTAAATTTGCAATTTACTTATGGGTTCTCATAATAAATAAAACAACTTGGAGGAGAATTGTACAATGTCAAACAGCTATGATAAAGAAAGATCAAACAATATGAATAGATATTTTAGTAAGAACACATGCAAGCCATTGTTGGCCAGTCAATTGTACTAAAAAATCTAATCAAGTAGTCCATTGGATGTACTGAGTTAATTCAATAGATTAATTAGGAGATATAGCTTAGTTATAATTAGACAAACTCGTATAGCTTGGTCTTAATTACACGGCATCCCAAATGAAGAATAAAATGAAGCAAATTAACATAGTAGACTCCACAGGAAAAAAAAAATTGGAAGTAAGAGTTTTACTGTTGCGGATGAAAGAAAAAGGATATATATCATACTGAAATTTGTGGAGTTAGATTGCTAAGAGATCACAAAATCACAGCGGCAGCAGTCTGCGTGTGTATTGATTGGGGGCTGCTCTATGGAAGCTCTAGCTGGGGAATCTGGGGCCTGAGATTTATCAGTGGTCATTGTCGGGCCATCAGGAGCGAGACCCAGATAAACAAAACATAATGACACATATTAACCTCAACGGGAGCTGATAAAACAGCCAATTAATGGGCCTCAGCCACCAGTAAAAAACAGTTCCAGATAAAATAGCCTGTAAGGGGATGTTGTTGTTGTACATTTCATTATTGGTGCTCGATGGAACTCAAGGACCATTTAGGGAATTCTGTGTTAAAAAGCCCAGTAAATGCATGGCTCTGCTGACCCCCCGCAGGCTATGTAGAATTGAGAGTTTATCTGTCTGCCATTATCAAACACGGGTTTATTATTAAGGCAGGCCTTGAAAACTTTTCATATTTGTAAATAGAGAAGCTAGGGGGAATCTAGGGTGAGAGTATTGATTTATGGGTAAATTGATCAATGCTTAACTAATGTGTAAATATTTTGTTACGCCAATGATGAATACGAATATTACAACCACTGAGGACCCTGCATGACCTTTGCAATCATCAACCTACTGCCTTTTTGTTGAAGCTAGAGTAAACACTTTTATACTCTGCTATTATATCAGATGCAAGCTTGACTTGAAAGGAGTTGTATTTAAAAATGCATATGCTTGCAGTTTTTGGTGTGCACAGTTATCCCCATATGTTTTCCAGTACATACTGCTGCAAAAAATTACTTATTTTGTGTAAAAAAATTTATATGCTTGTAAATTTCCCAATTACTTTGTGACCTTTATCCAAAATGCAGGGTTAAAGACTTGTTTGAACTAAATGACTGGGATCATTTGCTATATAAGATATTGATGAAACAGCTTGAAGGGATATTCAACTTTTATGAATCATGATCGAAAAAAGATCCAACTAAGAGTTTCAAGAAAGAACCTTGACTGATTTTTAAAAGACCTAGTAGTTTTTCAACTATTTTTAACATGCTTTTCTGTTGTTTTTAATACGTAAATAATTTTTTTTTTGATTGAAGGTTGTAGAGTAATATGTTCATTTGTCTACAAAATTCAAGATTACAAAATCCTCATATTTGGTCACCTTAAAGGTCAATGTCAAATGTGAAAGGTCATGGTTAAGTCAATCAACAGTTACACTGGTTACCTATCTTTCCATTAGGATCTGTACAGATAATGTTTCTATATATGCATAGTATGTTTCACTTTGTCACTTTGGGTTACAAGAGCTTCAGGTTAGCATACATGTAAATCCAATCTTCTTTTTCTTAATGACACTGTCTTTAGAATTATCATTTCATGTTTGGTACACTACAGTATGATCATGATAGTTGGTACTCAGTATGATATTTATGAATTTTTTAAAAATTATTTTCATTAGATATTTTTATTTAGAAATAATTTTAAAATCATCTTGAGCTAACTGTCTATCTAATTGATTTGACAACCACTAGTGTGTTGATTATAATTGTAGATTCCTAATTCAATGCTACCGGTAAGAATTAATATCCGCTTAAAATCGCAAGTACCTGTGCTCCCCTCACCATTCTCACGTATTCTAAAATCTTGCTCTTATTAAAAAGAAATTTTGCAATTACTATATGGAATCATTACAGAAGTTCAGCACTCCCAATTTTATGCTACAAAACTGAGGATTGTAGATTTAAGTAGTAGCTTGCATAAAATACAAAATCAACCCTAATACTGTAAACCAACTTTTATTCACGACGACTTTATTTCGTGATTTACTTCCAATAAACTTGTTCATGACGACTAATGTTTGCGACCATACCTTATCCAGACCCATCTTGCTATAACAACCATGCAACAACGACAGGTTCGTGGTAAGCAATATTCGCGACGACAAGGCCCTCGCGAACCTTGAGAAAATTTCTTGCACGCGAATGAAAGTTGGTTTCCACTACTTTGTCAGTAGTTCTTTGTCTATTTGTACTACATTACTACCCTTGCATATTTCTATTTCCTTTTTTTTATGATATTTATATATACACAACTGTATACAATGTAAGTACCATAGCAACATGATGTTTTTTTTCATCCTTTAGTATTTATGGACACAGACACCAACTCCCATCTCCAGGTCCACTCCCCAGAGGACAGCTTCATTGAACTGATGGCTATAGGGAGAGTGGTTATGTGGAACGAGAACCATCATCTACAGGCCGCCTCCTTAGAGGGGTTGGTAGCTGAGCTCATTGAGGTAAATAACTAGCGGCTATAGTCTGTCTAAGGTCCCAGGGGACCTCAACTTTTGATAGATAATATTTGCTAAAACTGTAAAACTCCAATGACTGGTGATTTTAATTTGATACAAACTGTAATTTATTATACATGTATTGGATAAATTTATAATACAGCTTTTAATAAGGGGAATGAAACTGACTTTGCTGAAAGGGTGAATTCCTTTTAAATATATATTTTAGTATAGCTTTTATTCATTTAAGCTGTACTCAAAATATATGTGTTAAAATTGATTCACCTGGGATTAAAAAAAAAATAACAAAATACATACTTTGAAACTTTGATTCCTTGTTTGGTTTATTAATTAACCAAGAGATTTGTTTTTTTCCTTATGTTAAAGTGTACTGCTACCTGGCAAAAATAGTAAGAGTATGTTGAGAAATTAATCCACAAATGAGAGTTCCATTTGCTTCTACAAGGTCATATTTAATGCTTTCATTTAATACCAAAAAAAGGCATTTTATGGTCTTGGTTCCTGCAAATGGAAAGCTCTGAGAAAAATTCCAAGAAAAACCATTAAAATTTGCTCATGCATTGATTTAATGATGAAGCAGGCAGATGTATTGACATAATATACACTGGTAGTAGATTTTGCTTTTGGGTAAGTGTATATGAATGTATATGCTCAAAAAACTTGACCAGTTCTGTTGAGGAAGATATACTTTTGATTTTATAACTTCATTAAAATCACAGATATCAACATTTGAGATTGATATCTTATTCGTAGGTAAGGGGTACCCACAAAAATCCATGAAAATTGAGCCACTATAAATTCAAATGATTCCAAAGTTTCTGATACTCCAATTACATAGACAATTAAACTTCAGTGTTTATATACTTTCACTTTGATCTATACTTCTTATCTCCATAACAGCTGTGAAAAAAAAAAGATGTTCAAGGTGAAGTTATAAATAGAACAAGGTAGATTTTATTCCAGCAACATGCCAGGTAGCCAGACAGACAATAATTGCTACAGACAGACACATTTATTGGCGGCCAGCTCACAGCTATTTTAAGAAAGTCAGTGAAAAAGAAATAATAGCAGCGAGAGTCTATTCGCACATTTTTACATCAAATTGAATCATGTTATTGAACGGGTACCTGTAAATCAAAGTACTCAAAGTACAGGAAGTTGCCAAGCTAAAAATACAAAAATATGTTTTGTGAAAAGGTTTTTGAGAAGGCAAAAATATGGAATTTTGTAGTCTTAAAGTTAAACAGTCAATGCTCATATCTTTATATGTCCATTTTTTCTTGTTTTAATGTTTGCAAAGAAGCATAACTCTAGCTGCAGAATTCCAGTGCCTACAGGGTTTCATCTTCGATTTAAATCAGTCTGCATTCAAAAGATATTTACAGGGATTCAAAGTCATTTAAACAATATTGAATTTTTTGTAATTATACATGTATATGGTATACTGCAAATTACTTGCATGCTCACAGCAAAAACTATTTTCAGATAAGTATGTCAGTTATCTTAGATTTATAGCTTTCATAGTGTAAAAAGGTTAGCACACAATTTACCTGATTTGGTTTATATTGCTTTGAATAATGAGAAAATTAGCTATTGAAGTTGTTAAATTTATGGTGTATGTGGGGAGATAACGAGGTTGAGTAGGAGTAAACTATGTAGATTTTTTTGTAGAGTTTTTGCGATACCTTTTCTCCTTTGCATTTAAAGAGATTAATATGTATTTGGCAATTAATACTAAACAATAATTTGTGGTTAATTGCAGGAGGCCGTTGGGGACGAAGTGGAAAGTTCTGAGTCGACAATGAATCCCTCTACCTCTGTCCAGAGTCTATCTACGCTCATCAAGCAAAATCAGAACAGTGTGTTGTCTCCCTTTATTTCCCCGGCATGTTCCATGGAGTTCTTGACGGAGATCGACAAGAAGCCATTCAGGGAGCAGCTGTTGATGGCCTTGCCCATGCTTATACACCCTGTGATCATCTTAAGACTGTTGGCTCACAAACTCTTTGGAAATATGATTCGGCGGAAATCTTCCCATAGTACTTTGGAGACAAAGTTGCGGCCACCAGAAAATCCTATGGAGGAGGTCTGTCCGCCCAGGTGTAACTCGGAGAGTGTTAAATATGAACTGAAGAAAGATATAATGAAGAAAAAGAGGAATTTAAAAATTTCTATTACGAACAATAAGAATTCATCATCTGATGAGATGGAATCTCCAAATGTGTCTAGTCCTGGGGATTACGTCAAATACAATGGCGTTCAATCCAAAAATAAGCCCACCCAGTTAGCTCTTAAAGCAATGGGTCAGAGCTTAGCCAATCCGACTCAGTCCAATTCTAGTGGTCAGATAAATCAAGTGTGTGAATCCAGTAGTGGTAATGCAATTAGTAGTCCAGAGTCTTTTAGTGAAAACAAACATGAGAAAAATTCAGGTAACCATGCCAACAGATCTAAACTCTTTCATTGGTCGAGTAAGAAGCATCTGTGCAAGTCTCAAAGTAGCATGTCAGCCCCTCAGTCTGAGAATAACAATGACAGTATGGACCTTGGTTCCGAAGGTTCTCTGAATTCTCCTTCTGCTGATGTTGATATAGTTGCGTTTCAACGAGAGCTCATAAACTTGCCAACTTTTGTGATGGACACTCCTGCCACTGATGTGTCGCCCATTTTCTCCCGCTCAAGCTCAGTGCCCGAGAACTTGGCCAGGACGGGAGGCAATGACCCCTCCCCAACAGAGTTATCTTCCTGCAGCTCTGAGCATCTGAACAATCAAAAGCGTAGTGCAGAAGTGTTCTCAGATACTTCCAAAGTCAAAGTGCCAAATTCACCATCCGTTATCACCATAACGACCACAGACTGGACCAACTGCCCTAGACAGCAGGACAAAGGATTTCAGCCTGGCGAGTCCTCTACAGACTCCAACAGTGACTCCAAAGTGGCCAATATCGAAGTGCATTTTGAGGCCCCTGCCTCCCCCATGTCTAGTGCTAGTCAAAGTCCTCAGATCTTTGAATTCCCCAGCCCCTTTGATAGCTCCAAGCCCAACAATGGCCCACCAGCCACCAGTGTGAGTGACAAGCAGTCACTGCTTTGTATCACCACCAGTGTGGCTACCTCCACAAACTTCCTCATCCCCTCACCTACCACCTCAATTGCCTCCTCAACCACTAACACCTCAGTTGCCTCTCCATGGTCACCAAGCACGCATCACGCCAACAATGTCAATATGCAGGTACCTACGCTTCACTAATTTGAAAGTAATGGTTGTGCTAGAAGCTTATTTGCTGCTGGCTTAGTACATGTTATTAATAATAATGTTTAAAAACATGTAAATAGTTGAACTACACAAAATTAGAAATGAAGTATTGATTTGGCATAGTGTATATTGGTTTATTTTGGCATTAAAATATGTTGCAAATTCTTAAAAGTTTGAATTATTGGTGCTTATTAATTTAAACTTTGAAATGTTAGAAGATGCAAAAATTACCAAATATACAGTAAATGATTTTTGAATTGTGCTGCACCTAATGTTTAACCATCAGATTTAAGGGGGTTTTAAGCTTTGTTGATGCTCGCAATGCATAAAATTATTACCCGTAGTATCAACCAAATAATTACTGTTGCTTCTTTGAGGCTCATAAAACCTGTAGAACAGGAGATAACTCTTACTCTTTCATGACCTTGTAAAAATGCAATTTCTTTCAAAGTTATCTCATAATGTAGGCTGATATTGTTAGCTCGGAATGTAGGCTGAAATTGTTAGCTCAGGCTGATCTTGTTTGCAATTTTAATCATGAATTTGGTTCCTTTGGAAAATGGAAACTAAAAACTTTAAAGCCGAATTTTACATGAGTGAATAGAGGGACGATACTGTAGAATCATTAAAACTGGTAGTGGTTTGATTTTGGTTAATTTTGTTGGTCCCTTCATTCACCCACATCTTCAAAGAATTTTTAAGCACAGTTATAAACAATGAGTTTATTTATCTTGCAGGTAAAACAACAAAGTTATGTCCCTTTGAATATATGAACAATTTACAGTCCATGAATATTGGCTGAGGAATTTTAACAATTCCACCATAATTTCTGTCAATAGTTTGTGAAATCCGTATAAAAATGGTTCTCATGAAATGTAATTATTTCACAGTACCTGATGCTTAATAATATAACTAATTGTTGCTTACCTGCAGCATAATTGTTAAAATAAAAATCATTGCTTTTGCTTGTGAGCATTTTTGTCCAGCTACTAGCTTCATTTTGTTAGATACATGTACATGTATTCAAATTTGGGTTTGAGGTATTCAACTTCTATATTTTTTTCTTTTTAGCTCACCTGAGCTGATGAAAGCTCAAGTGAGGTTTTCTGATCACATTTTATGCGTCGTCTGTCTGTCCATCCATCCGTCTGTAAACTTTTCACATTTTGAACTTCTCTAAAACCACTTGGCCAATTTCAACCAAAATTGGAATAAAAGCATCCTTATGGGAAGGTGAATATAAATTGCAGAAATAAAAGGCCAGTTAGTATTCTAAGCTTAGAAAACCTCAAAATTTTAAAAAAAGGGGGTGTATTTTTAAAAAATCTTCTTCTCAAGAATCACTGCACCAGAAATGCCAATATTTACACAAAGGTTGTATATATAGTGAAGATTCTAAATTGTAAAAATCGTGACACTGGGACCCCAGGCGGAGTTCAAAGTTTAACATAAAAATACATAGGAAAAATGTTAAAAAATCTTCCTCTCAAGTACCACTGCACCAGAAATGCCGATATTTACACAAAAGCTGGCCAGTATATATAGTGAAGATTCTAAATTGTAAAAAATCGTGACCCCCGGACCAAAACTGGGGCCCCAGGCGGGGTTCAAAGTTTAACATATACATGTATAGGAAAATGTTTTAAAATCTTCTTCTGGAGAACTACAATGCTACAATTTTTAGTATTACTATACATACATCCTTGGCTATTGTAGATTCTGAATTGATAAAATTGTGATCCCCAGGGCACCAAGAGGGGTTCAATGTTTAACATAGATATATGTAGGAAACATGTTTAAAAATCTTCTTCTGGAGAACTACAATGTTGCAGTTTGTGAGATTACTCTGCAAGGATCCTCAAATAGTGAAGATTCGAAATTGCAAAAGCCGTGACCCGAGGATCAACACTGGGGCCCCAGAAGGGGTTTAAATTTAACATAGAAGTATATAGGGAAAGTGTTTAAAAATCTTCTTCACAAGAACTACAATGCTACAGTTTGTGAGATTACTATGCAAGCATACTCAAATTGTGAAGATTCTTAATTGTGGAAGCCATAACCCTCAGACTAATACTGGGGCCCCAGACGGAGTTCAAAGTTAAAATAGAAATATATATGGAAAATCTTATTCTCAAGAACTACAGTGCAACAGTTTGTGGGATAACTATGCAAGCATCTGTGGCTATTGAAGATTCTAAATTGTTAAAATCGAGACCCCTGGACTAATACTGGGGCCCCAAGAGGGGTTCAAAGTTAAGCATAGAAATGTAGAGGGAAAATGTTTAAAAATCTTCTTCTCGTGAACTACAATGCTACAATTTTTTAGATTACTATGCATGCAACATATGGTAATGTAGATTCAATTTTTTTTAAAAATAGTGACCCCTGGACTAGTACTGGGGACCAAAGATGGGTTCAAAGTTAAACGTAGAAGTATATATGGAAATTATTTAAAAATCTTCTTCTCGAGAACTACAATGCTTCAATTTGTCAGATTACTACGTAAGCATCCTAAAATAGTGTAGATTCTAAATTATAAAAGCTGTGACCCTCGATCTAATACTTGGGCCCCAGAAGGGGTTCAAAAATTAACATAGAAATATAGAGGGAAAATGTTTAAAAATCTTCTTCTCGAGAACTACAATGCAACAGTTTGTGAGATTACTATGCATACGTCCTTGGCTATTGTAGATTCTAAATTGTTAAAATCATGACCCCAGGACTAATATTGGGTGAACAAGAGGGGTTCAATGTTAAACATAGATATATATATAGGAAACCTTTAAAAATCTTCTTCTCGAGAACTACAATGCTACAGTTTGTTAGATTATTATGCAAGGATCCTTAAAATAGAAATAGCATATGCTACAAAATAGAATGTTACAAGGAACTGTTGTTCAGATGAGCAATGTGGCCCATGGGCCTCTTGATTTTTTTTTTTTGTGTTGAGATTGGACAGAGTTTTATTCGTTTCAATGTTTTGAAGGTGATACATCCAGAGATTCCAAAGCCCCATCTAGGAGTGCTCAAGGTCATTGAAACCTGGATCAAGGTCTGTAGCAACGACCTTGACTGTAGCAGCCTTATCATCCACGAAATGCGGGATTTTCTGCGAAAGATCTCCGTTCTTGGTCTCGAGTACAAAGCTTGGTGTCAGCGGATAGGCTCCTGCCTGCATCTGGAGGTAGGGTAGATGTTGAAATAAGCCCAGGGCCTGAAACTTACTTTTGGTCCCATTCTTATCTTTTCATTATATACGGTATTCCTTTCATATAAGTGAGACTAAGACCAAGACTGAGCTGGTCTAGGTTTTATAGCCCCAGAGCCATTTCTTTTTAAGGTGGTGGACAATGTTCACTATGTGAAAAAAAAACATTACCCTTGTATCGGTACATTCTCCTAACACTGCTTTTCACTACTTGTATCTTTGCCATTTTATCAAAATTATACAGTGAATAACATTAATTTGATAATATAAGCTTTTTGAAACAGTTTGATATTGTTAGGAGCTTAATAAGGTACTCAAAGCCAAAGAAGTGAAAGTAAAATTCATCACGGAGACTCAATTAATTCAACATCTTTCCTCGTGCAGGAAAAGAATACAACCAAGCAGAGATCAGAGAAAGAAGACGACCCACAGAACATTCATTCACAGTATAAAAGGGTTGGTATTCATTCTGAGATTTTTATAGCAAACTGATAGGAGTTTCTTCCCTTATATTACTTGGTTCTTTGCATAGTAGTCTGTCATATAGTCAATAAATGTTACAGTTTTTTTGTAAAACTAATTTCATTCAATACTGAAGAAATGAATGATACTAAATGAAATCAAGTCAAAAGGTGTTTTGAGTACAAGCTTTTGAGTTGCACCTAATTAACCCCCACCCCATCCCAAAGCACCTTAATAAAACATTTGACTTTTATAAAAAAAGAAGAAGAAAAAAAAGTGAAAGTCTGACAGCTTTTAATCAGACACAAACAAGAAATTAAGAGTACAAACTAGTTATTAGAGTAGACTGTTGTTTTCTTGAGTTTATAACACAAGCCTGGGTCTCCAGCTCTGTTTGCGAATTGCGAGACATCCGATACGCAGCGAACTGGTTGTGAGGGGTTCAAGATGATGGATGAGGACAGAGAATTCTGTTTACAAATTTACAGTGTGTGGATGTCACACTGCTGGTCATCCTGTCATTGTATAATTACCATAGTAGCTCCTCCATTGTCGTTGTAGTAGCATCCATTTGTTGTTGTTATAATGTTTGGGGTTATCAAGGCCGTTCAAGGGTCAGGCATGGGTCTTGTTTTCCTCTAGTACACTGAAACTCATATTATTAAAAGAGTTGGGTTAGAACTTGGTAATTGTTTTTTTCAAATTTGGTATTTTTCAATTAGATTTAGTCAAAAAATTCTTAATCTTTATTACTTTTATGCAATGATAATCAAATTTGTTACGAAAAAGTGTATGATGATTAAAAAATTTCCAAGATTATATTAACTGATGATCTAATTTTCAAGGAAGGTATGATTTATTTTAGGGTTTTGTTTTCAATGCTGTGTCTTGTGAGAGAGATCCAGATGAAAATGTGTTTCTCTTATCCAGAAAAGAATACATATAGATATACATCAGTATATTAATAATTACTAGGATTATTGGTATTAATATTCCTAACTGTTGATTTCTTTCAAATACTTATACAGGGTTGTTTTCGCTTGGTATTATTTTCGCCCTTTAACACTTGCAAACGGCTTCGCCCAGTCTTGAATTCACCCAGATACAGTTGTGTTAAAAGAGATATAATTTGAGACATCGGAATTCGCCCAGTCTTAAATTCGAACAACGACAATGAAGGGGCGAAAATAAAACGGGTGCGAATATTTCCCTGCATAAAATTGTAAAAAACTTATTTCTCTGAAAAAATGGGTTAATTTAAATTTATATAAGAATGAATATATTTCCCAAGACAAACTTACTTTATAGCCATTATGATATAAGGTTGGGTTTTAGAACAGTTTTTTTCATTTGATTAAAAAAGTTCACCAAAAGCAACTGCTTGGCTGCTTTGACTAAAATCTACTACCACTATATATAAGAATACCTGAAGAGCTAGCTTCTCTGTGTTCTGCAGATGACAGTTGTAACGCAGCCCTTAGGGCCCTTAGCTTAAGTGCTATTTACACCTGCCTCTTACAATTCAATGTAAGGTAAATCACGGCTGATGTATACTTTACAGGTCTAGAAGTCTCACTAAACGCAGGGAGATAATTTATTTGGATGCATGTAGAGAATGCACTGTCATTTGGGCATTTGTATAGCTACAAAATATCAGAAAATACACATAAAATGCTGGATGAAAAGTGAAAAAATTAAACTTTTAACATTTTAGACTTCATTGGTCTATATTAAATATACTTCAAAATGACAAAGACAAATATAGTTACAAAACAGTCATAACTTTTTTGTACCTCAAATTTGAGGCACTAAAAAGTTACCAGTTTAATTACAAAAAAGTCATGACTCTGTATAACTTTTTTTGGTATGGGTTATCAAGGAATTTCATTTTAAGAATTTTTTTTTTATCAAAGGGTTAATAAAAAACTTAAAATCAGTAACTCAAATTGGCGTTATTTTCCAAGTGTTAATTAGGAAAACCATTTAAAAAATCCTTATAGGTTACATACGTACAGATGACCATTGTAAAAAGTCTGAATTAATTGTTTTTATGTACTAGCTAATGGCTGTGCTGATAATAGCTACATCCTACAGCCATAAGAAGTTAGATTGGCCTCATCAAGACGCAGGTAGCTTCTTGAGAACAGCATGAAAGTAAACAGACAACTGTGTGCAAGGTCTCAGTTTATCTGGGGGTGGGCTCAGAGTGGTGTTTGCCGTACACATCACCTAATTGCTGCAATGGGGCACATAGGAGCTGATCAGAAGAAGGGGAGCTAATTCTTTTTATCAGTTTTTCTTGAGTTTTATGTTCCTTACCGATGACAAGTTGAATGATAAAAAAAAAGAAATGAAAAAAATGTGAAAGATCTTCAAAAATTTGTAAAATTTATGAACTTGATGGAGATTTTACTTCAGGAATGGATCATCTTTCTGTGAATTATGAAATGGAAGTTATTTAACTGTGATACAGGATTTGGGATTTAAAGTTCTGTGGGTAAAGTTCCATGGAAAAAATGACACTTTATAATGTCGTTACTTTTGAAGTGCAACTTATATAAAAACATTGTGAAGTTGGTCTTTTTATTGTTTTTAGTTACTCCAGACCATGATGGAATCAGCATTACACATCAAAATCTTTGAATCTGTGTTCAGAATTTGTGTTTTCTTTCAAGATAGACCTGTTTTCTGTGAGGAACTCTGAATTTAATGACTGCGTTCCCACAGCCTCTATAATGAGAGGAAATATAACAAGAGGCTTTCATTTTATGATGCAACTGTCTTGATATAATATGAAAAAAGGCATCTTAATAGAAGGATCCATTATCTGACAATGTCTGTTACTGGCAGTTCAAATGGTGTCAGCAAGTTAAAAGCGACTCTGCAAAGAGGCAGCCACTTTGGAACCTTCTCGCAGGGAAACAAAGTTTTGTTGTCTACAAGCAACATCTTGCCATGCCCGACAATGGATCTTAAAATTCCGGTTACCCTCACTGTCAGTATACAGTCTCTCCACGGCCCACTCCGGATGACCTTTGACCAATGGTCACCAAATCCAGATGTCATTTATCCGCATTGTAACTCCATCATATCCACTTGGTGGAATATCAATTCGCTCAAATTCTACTTTGCCACTCATCATCCACATTATCAATACAAGGTTGTGAGGAAAGTGTCTCTGAAACCATTTGACAAACTTGTTCAGGACTTTGCTAAGGCTGCTTGTCGCAGAAAAATGTTTTGGTTGCCAGACGTCGACAATCTGCATCACAGACAAATCGGACAGGTGAGACTGTGTTAGACTGCAGCAGCTATGAAACTGTCGTTAAAAATCCCAGCCAGCACATTTTCCGATTAAATGTTGACCCAGATACCTTTTATTTGTTGAAAGATAATTTATTTACAAGTCACCAATTTTCATAGGAATTTTTTACCATCATTATTACAAGTTAAATCAATTACCAGGTACTTGCACTTGAATTTATTTGAAATTGAAGAAAGTGATGGCATTTTCCTTTGTTGGGGGGGGGGGGGGGGGAATTCAATGAAAATTCACCTTGATTTCATTGAAGATTTAATAAATGTTAGCTCTTGTGTTTCATCTCTGAACAATGTACCAAAAAAAAAATATTATACGTGGAAGATGAAGGTTAGATTTAGGAAATGATTTAACGTACACATGCGTAAGTTATTGCATCGTATTACTGAAATAAATAAGAGGATATAATAGAAACTGATAGAAATGTGATCATGCGTGCATGTTTCTCTTTCAATGAAACCCTGTTACAACAGCTTGACAAATCTGTACAGAGAATTTTTGTGTTCCTTTATAGATTATCTGGGTTCAGTTATAATTGTGTGATTAAATCAAGTCTTTGTGATCAATAACGGCAATAATGATTGAGATAGTGATACAGCTGAGAGTTGCGCAGAATGAGAGTAGACCACATTCCAGTGGATTTTTTGGCCATTTGTCATTGTCTTGCGATTTGCAATGGGTGCAGCCATGGAGTTTTCTTAAACATCATTCTTATACATTTACTTTATTTATTTGAGTTGAAAACTCAGAGGACAATATGAAAACTAAAAGAGAGCCTAACGTATATCTCAATTACATTCAATTGTATGCATGCAGCACTTTTTAAAAACACGCAAGTGAAATATTATCATAATTGAATTAAAAGTTGACTTTTTTAAAATATATATATATGGGGAAATGATTTTTAAAGTTATATTTGAAGGATCTCTAAGAAATTGAATAGCTACAAATACTGCATCAAAAAATATTGCTTGTAAAGATTTGATCTACATAATGACATGGATGAACAAGCAGCATCTGACATGTTTATAAGCCTTAATGCATATATACAGAACAGGTGCTCCTGAGATAGAAAATAGAAAAACTGGGTGCATGCATTTCTTAATTACCCTGAGAGACTTCATCTTCGCTAGCCAAGGGTTTCCAATGTGCTATGTTCTTCATAAAATGAGGAACGGAGTATATCTGAAACCCTTGGCTAACGAACATGGGAGGACTTCTATTGGCTATATAGTTATATGTTTCCAAAACCAACTGAGATAAAGAGTGTTGGACGGGGACAGAGGGGGGAAAGAGAGGTCTGTCTCAGTTTTTAACCTTTTACTTAATTATGAAAATTATGACAAATTTTGATTGATTTTTGGCAATGAAATGTGAGTAGTTGTTCAAACCTTTGATTTCCCTAAAATCTTTGATAAAATTTCATACATCAATGGCAACATGTTACGAAGATGCATTGACCGCTGAAAGTATTATTTCATTCCATGGGGATATGTCACGGTTTATGTAAACTTATAAACTATAGGGCTCAAAAAGGCTCGATAGGGCATCGGGGAAATTCAGTTTCACTTAAACAGTATTAGCAGATAAAGGCAATATGATCAAACAAAAGAACGAGAGAGCTTTGTCAACTTATTGTTGATTAAGGAGATATTGAGACGCTGTAATGTTCAGAGTCCTTAAGGAGCTCCTCTGGATTTGTTTGTACGACCGAGGAGGCAATCCGTTCACTGGATCAATATCCAAAAAGGGGGGTGTTTGAAGCCTTCCCTTCAAGGTGTAGTGACTGCACTGCAATCTTGACTATTTACGGCTCCATTTTATGACCAGTAGACACTTGCTTCTACCGCTGTTGCATGTTTGTAGTACTATTGAGACTGGACCCGATACGGATCTTTTTGATGTGGATCTGCCATATGCTCCAGACAGGCTGCTCTCGGATTCTTTATGTGCTGGATTTTTTTTTTTTTTTCAAATAAGATTTGGGCATTTTTGGGGAAAGATTGAACATGCAGATTGAATGAGAGAGGAGATATTTTTAGGCTTGGATTGATAATTGACTGGTCTCCTTGATTGAAGGAACTAAAATTTCTTACTAATTTGATAGTGATAATGATGATTGAAGACATGTTGAATGCATTGTCCCTTTCTTTTAAAAAAAAAGATAAAAAAAAAAAAAACCGAATGCATAAATGAATGGATGATTAATGATTGGTTTAATTTTATTTCATAATTTTTGTACCTTCTTTGTGTTGGATAATTTAGCTGTCTTCTTTTTTCAAAAAAGTACAGCTTACAACAGCACAATTTAGGCCAGACTTGAACAAACTTTCGGATTTAAATTATTAACAATGAAACTAATTTCTGATATGAAGTGTACATGTCCATGAACTAGACCTGTGTGGCTTTAAGGAATATATAGCAAAATGTTAATGGGAAATAAGTGCATGCACTAGCATTGTTGTACTGTAACAATTGTATTCAAAACAAAAGTTGTGCAATGGCTCTTATAATACATTTACAATGAACGTTATGTGACCTATTAACCACTTTTCTGAGTGTTTTGGATCGGATTTAATTCTTCATGGACAAAATGTTTCCTAGAGTATATTTTCAAAATGGATGATATTCTACCAAAAGATGATACCCAGGTAAAATATTTTTTAAAAATCTTCTCAAAAATATTATACATATGATGATAATAATGTTTGATAAATATACTTTAAGTGTATTATTTATCCTGTGCACACCTAAGTTCTTGTATTCAGAAGTACATATATTTTGAAGATCAAGTATTTTCAAGTGTTTTTGCTTTGAATAGAGTTACTGATTGGGATAACAAATGCTTGGTTAACCCATTGTCACCAAAACTGACTTAGTTTCACACTTGAGGTGATTATATATACATGTATAGTATGGGGTGATATTTTCCTCTTCAGAGAATCTGCTACTCTGAAACGATCTTAATGCTGTGCCAAAAATTGGTTCGCAGTGACATACAACACTTTATCGCTGCATCTGCGATGGCAGCTACACTAGATCTTATAATGATCTGTATCTTACAGAATTATCTGAATATCAAGTCTTTAAAGGGTGTTTTAATTCCTCCAGAATGAATGGTCTTAATGGGAAAGTTCAGGTGAAAACAGGTGAAAACATGATCTCTAATTGGATCTGATAAAAAAAAAAAAAAAAAAGAAGATTGGGGATTTCAGGATTTTGGACGTTTTAATTGTGGGAAATTTAGATGTGTTATTTGTCTGTGTATTCTGAAACTTGTGGTTTAATAATTTGTTTAAAGACGTATATGTGTTGCAAATTTTAAATAAAAGGATAACTGTTTAAACATGTATTAAATGGGCTTATAATGTTTTTAGACTAATTCCCTTGATAAAGATATCAACGTATAACTACAAGGATTTTATATTATAGCACAGCTAAGGTTTGTGATTGATATGGTTAACAATTTATTTTGAATCAAATTCTCCTCCTGTATTTGCTTTATCAGACGTTACGGCCCTCTTCAACTTTTATTAACTTCTTGAAAGGCACACCTGATGTGGTCACCCATTGATACAACAACTTTTGATTACGGCAAATTTACGACAATTTAACGCCACATTTTCTGAGGAGATTCATATATATACTGTAAGGAGAGCGCACACTGCTGAGATTTTGGGATATGGTAATTTATTACTTTGTCAATAAATGAAGAGTTGACACATTTTAAAAATGTAGTTAGCAATTCATCAAACATGACATAGGCTCTTGACTCTGTTTACTGTACAATGAAATGAGGGAACGTGAAGATTTACCTGTGACTCAAAGGGACATTGTACAAAGACTACTGGTTCAAGTGAAAGGATCTCATGATCCGTTAAGATATATAGAAAGACTACTTTCAATTTCTGATGTTTGCATATCATATTTAAGAATCCCTGAATTTTGTTGATTTTGCTCACGAGTTTTCCTACCCATTAATATTAAACACAAAATCTAATATTTAAACCTGCAAGTTTTGAGAATTTGAATTCTGATGGGTTTATGATTGTATGAATTTATATCCACAGGACCTGTGGTTTATAATCCATCAACCAGGTATCTGGAATACCATTATTTGGGGAAATTGCTCAATGTTGTTTGTAGAATACCAGAGATTGTTAAACTTTTGTCAAAAATTTGAAAGATGGTTAAAATAAGCCTGTTACTTATATACATGTATATGTAATATGTAAGTTATAAGTTTGAATTTTACTGGAATATTATGAAGTTTTTCCATGATTTGAGATTTTAAAAAAAATGTAACAAGGCCACAAAAAAAATTATCATTCTTCCTTAATTTCTCCAGTGAATTTTCGGCTTAAACTGCCAAACAAAAATAATTGAAATGCTTAAACTGATCGAGATGTATTTTTTCAGTTGCAAAAGTTGGTGGTAGGTGGTGAGTTGCCATGTTCCAAGGAAGACGTGGCAACACTGGCCAGCATCCAGCTCCACATCGAGGAGGCATGGCCTGAGGACAACCTCCCAAACTACACCAAGTCCGACCTCGCGCTCTTCAATAAAAAACTCCTGGACTCTCACAAGTATCTGTCCAAGACTCCAGACCCCCAGGAAAATCTCCGAAGGCGCAAGGAGCTCATCCGCAACAACCGGGCCCTCAGGATCACGCAGAGTCGCCGCAAGGGGCGGTTAGTGCGTCAGTTGACTTGCGTCAGCGACCATGACGAGAACAGTCATAACGAGGTTGACCTCTCCCAGTTTCTACCCCCAGACTTCACCACCTCAAAGAAAATACGCTATATCATACAGGTATGGCTGTGGGAGGTTGCTCCGTCACCTTTTGAATTAGTCACCTAATTATCTGCGTCTTTTGTTCTTATCATCGTCAGCCCATCTGTGCATAGTGAATTTATGCATAATCAATTTCTTGATAAAAGGTTAGATATGAGTTTGTTTTGGTATGTTTTTGCACACATTTTTATTTCTTTTATTTTTTGCCTTTTTGATGGGGTAAGGGGAGGGATTTTTAAGCAATCTCCTCTGTTAGAATTGAGAAGAGTATATATATATCATGGCTGGTTTATAGTCTTGCACTCCTTTACCATGTTATGGTTTATCTTCATGGAAACAGAATTTTTTTTCCCATAATCCAGGACATCAGACTCTACCATCCTCCAAATGAATACACCAATAATAGAATGCAAAATAATCATCTAGAACTTAATGGACTTCATCCGACTCTAATTCTCTGTCATAAAAAAATCAGAAGTCTCTCATTTTCAGATTTTGAAAATAATTACTAAAGCCACTCTATTACAATGCAACAATTGCTAAGCAAGAAAAATACTAATGGTACAATCTTAAACGTGAATTCAATAATAAATTGTATTGATTAAATGGTTAGATTGTTATCGCAGCTTCGTGTCATTCAATGTATTATCATCAATGAATTCAATCATACCTGCCTTGGAAACGAGACAGAGATGAAATTGAAAAAAAATAAATACAAAATACGGCAACAACAGGATGTCCGTTATCATATTTACATCAGTCAACCAATAAAGGACGGAGAATGAGTTTTCGTGTTTGTGTTTTCTTTCGGCAGGAAAAACAGAAGAAGTTGTGGCATGCCCCGTACTACGACAGTGAGATGAAACTGAAGCAGCAGTATATCAAGATCTGCAAGAATCTTCCAGCCTTCGGATGTAAACTGTATCAGGTCAAAGAATTACTTCGGGGGAATGCGCAGAAAAAGGTGAGGTTGTATGTCCAAGAATGTCTTGGCTGAAGTAAAAAAGTGTCCCAAAAATTGTGTGAAGTCAGGGAGTTACTGGGTGGAAATCAATGCTCAGTGAAAAAGTAAAGGTAATGATAAAAATTTAAAAATAGGTCTGCTGGATAAAATAGGATTTATTATTCTGAAATAGGCAAAAATTTACTTGAAAAGGTTTCAGTGTAGACTAAAAATATGTAATTGAAAGGAAAAACTAAAATTGCCCCCCCCCCCCCCCCCCCCCCCCCCCCCCCCCGAAAATCATAATTGGTAGAAAGTTAAAAAGTGTAAGAAATGACTAGAAAAGGTTTAAAAGTTTATGAGAAGTATTGAGCACCCTGAAGTAAGAGATTATTATGCAAAAATTAAGGAATGATCACAGGCTAGAATGAAAATGCTTACCGCTTAGAAAATATAAAAAATTATTTTTAAAAACATTTTTTTTTTTTAAAAAAGGAAAAGTGTGGAATGACTAGAAAGGAAAATTTGATATAATCTGAATGAGTTTTTACATTGGTTATTTCCTTTGTGTCTTTTAAAATGTAAAATTGCTTTCTCTGTCACTGGATCAGAAAGACATTACAGGTTAGTGTGGTGACCTACAGGCCTCACTATAGAGAATCACAATAGGAATCTATTACACGACATAAAGAAAACAAAGTTAGAGTATTTACAATTGTTATCAAAATTGTTTCAGGAACTCATTATTTATCAGTACAGAGCACACATACATGTATATAAGCATTATAAAACCACTGACTTCTGCATGGCTGATAGATGTACATTACAATCCTGGAAACCGCATATTTCAGCTGACAAGTGCATCAAGTATAAATTGTATCACCATTGTGTAATATGTCATACCGATAAAGTTGCACCGCAGCTATACATTACATTATCGAGAGGCCCAATCCAGTGCTGTGTAGATAGGATGTAGTGCAGGTTGTTCATAAAACTTTTACAACATATTTATTTCACTTGTATCCCAACCTTATCAAGCCTAGTTATGTAATCGGAAGATTAACGATGAAAAACAGTCGCAATTAAACTTTTGTTAATTCTTTCTTTTCCTCACATGATGTTGTCTGTCAGTCTTCAAGTTCTTCATAAAACTGATTACATTTGTCAGATCACCCTTGAGATGATGAGGAGAAATGAGGCTTGGCCTTGGATTTACTGAGTAGATAATTTGCATTGTTTTGATGATGAGGAAAGGGAGTGTTTATTTCATTGTAATCATTATTGTTTTGATAGTTAATGATCACTCTCAAATTCTCACAAAAAAAAAAAAAAATTTGGACACAAAAATTCAGTTATATCTTATTAAGATTCTAAATATTTGTAAGATATGCTCGCATATTCATTTGTGTAGCAGTTAAGTATGAACAGGTAAATTGATTGTAGAATAATTTAATTCTGGTTGAAACGCGCTTTCTGATTGGCTAAAAAATTATTTTATATTGTATAAAGAATGTTGCCTACGTCATTATAAGACTAACGTCAAAAACGTATCAATCTGCCTGACGTTACGTTTAAATTTTGCACAATTTTATGTCATTATAAGGGTCAAATGACCGTTTCTATTTAGTACAATTAATAGCAAAAAATTAAATTATAAGGAATGAATTCAATATTTATTAGTTTTATACAATATAAAATGGTTTGGAACAGTTTACGCTTTTTTATAAACTGCTTTCTGGTTTATAAAGCGTAAACTGCCCCAAACCATTTTGTATCGTATAAAACTAATAAATATTGAATTCATTCCTTAAATATTCTATTACAGAATTTTTTAATAGGTTTTAGGAGTTGAACTACCGTAATGTTCAATCTCTGTAGGCTGTTGCACAAACAGCACAATAATTTTTCAATGGAATTTCAAGTGTGTGGGCCAATTTACACCTCTATAATTTATATGTATCCTGTCACAGAAATTTTACATAATTATGCAGATTATTTCATTTTTCTTACATAATTTACAGAAAAACAGGTTTTAAAAAATTTGTTTTACCATATATCCGCGATTTTTTTGTGTGTCACAAAATTTGTGAAAATGGTAAAAATGTGTAACTTTTTTCATTTGCGTCGGTCATTTTTTTGTGATTTAAAAAGTTTCTTATAGCAAACAGTAACAGATATAATTTTTGCATATTTGATATTTTGAATTTGAAATTGATCGGGGAAAATGCGCAAATTCAATCATTACAAAAATTACCGGATATATGGTATAATATGCAGGAAAAAACATGCTGTAACAAGTGATATAAAACTTTGATAATTATTTGATATGTTATCCGTTGTGTAGATTGCCCGATTACTTGGTGTCAACAATGAGAAGATCATACTTCTGGACAGCAAGACAAAGCTTCTACTGAAATCCCAAAGTATAGCCGAACTGGAGGTATGGAACACTGGATCAGGGAAATCCCACGATGGCCTGGTGCTGGAATTCCGAGGTTCCAAACCTTGGCACCTCACCATGGCCTCACAGGAGAACCTCAAATCTGTCACTGCCATTCTGTTTGACGCCCTCGATATGGACGGGAGGTTTCTGAATAACGGGACTCTACGACGGGAAAGCTTTGATTTTGGTAGAACAACTTTGTCTCCAAATTTTTTCATAAATTTTTTTTTCTATCCTGATTAGTTGGGACTTTCTTTTTGGGTAAATTACATTACAACATGTACTAAAAAAATTATGGTATCTGCATTTATTTTAATTATCAATACAAATTGTTACTTGATATGTTGAAATTACTTTTGCAGATTCTCACATTAACTATGTTCATTACACTAAAAAGAAAAGAATAATTACTCTCTCTCTAAAATATAGTGAATGCCTATTCAATGTCTGTGCACAGATTTCCATCGTAAGCCCCCCATACTGAAGCCTGCAACAGACAGAGGCACCAAGTACTCCCAGGAGCTTCAGAATCTACAGAAGATGCTACATTTCCCGGAGGAAGTGGCTCTTCTGCTGACCGAGACTGAGCATGCTCTGTTCACCTGTGTCCCACCTGCCCACTACATCCGACAGGTGACCACCGACATCTCCCGGGGGTCACTGGTCTATCATAAAGTCTCCAGTGTGGAGGACCTGATACAGAGGTTCAATGAGGTATGGGACTAGTTTATGCCACAGAAATTCTAAAGAATGTACCTTGAATGTTTAAAATGTGTTTTGTTCTATAATTTCAATTTCATTTCATTGGCATTTATAAATTATAAGAATGGGAGAAAGGAAAATTAGCAGTCATAAAAAGAGGAATTTTTAGAGTAAGCACATTACAATGCCAGTTGTTTTTGAAGATTTCTTATAATTGTTTAAAAAATTTAATGATTTATGCTCAAGTAACCTGATGAAAGAAGGATATTGTTTAGCTATAATGGTGTTATAAATTAATTAGGTCAGCTCTTGGGTGACCCAGCTCCTGATAACCCAGCCCACTCACGAGGATCGTAAAGCCATTCTGTCCTGCATCGTCAGGCTGGCCTTCTACTGCTGGTGCATCGGAAACTTCAACACCACCATGGAAATCGTGGCAGGGCTCAAGTAAGAACCTGTTCCAATATATGCTCTGTAAAGATGGAAGGGGATATTTTATTTAATGAGTTGTATCATGTCATGTTAATGTTTCATGTGAGTTTCAAGTAAATAAAAAGCATTTACATGAATTTTGCATGAAATTTTCATCAAATCAACATGTGGTATTTACTTGCATGAATATCATTGAAATTGTTTATGAGGCTAGATATTACAAAAGCATATCATATGCCATTCACATGGAAATCACTTCACATTTAATGTGAAATTCATGTTAGCTTGCTCTTTTCACATGACTTTGACATGAATATTTGATGTGAAATTCATGTGAGACTGGTACTATAATCCTCTGTACGTGCATTTTTGGGACATTAAAAAAATTGATTATGTAAATTAATGATTGGTCAGAAAAAGGATACGGTAAGTGTTTCTGTACTATGATAGTATACATATTTTGAGATTTTGGTTACTAAATGCATGCACTCAAACTAATATCTGACAATATATTTCAATCAAAAGTGTACAATGTGAAGAAAACAGAATAATATTTTTTAGTCATGAAAATATTGATTATTGTCAGGTCAGACAAGTTGAAGCCGTTTTGGCTGTCTATGGTGGACGAGGATCTTTCGACCTTCAACTGGTTGTGTGGCGCCCTGATGTCCCGTGAACTGACCGATGAGTACCGCGAGGCGGTCAGCCGCTCGCTGGACATCCCTGACTGTAAGGTGGTGCCCTTCTTTGGGGGGTTCCTGCGGGATTTACGATCTCTGTTCATCAATGTTCCAAGCATCATTGTCTTGCCCTCGGAGGAGAACCAATCCTTGGAGGTAAATTTGACATGATATGAAAATTTTCTTACTGTGAAATCCATGGTTTCATTTTCCGGCAGAAGGACTTGGTATTTAAACCCAACCTAACCCTCCCATGAATTTTCATCCTTAGATTATGTTTGTCATAGTTACAGTTTATACTTAAAAATGATTATTAGTATTATCAATCCATGAAATTATGCTGAAATGCAAATTATTTAAAATTTTAACCATCCACAAAGTTTGACGCCTACAATTACTCAGTGATTGCACTGCCAATTCTAGTACAGTAAGTGTATTTTACACAAATGTTAACAATTACATGTCACTTTGCATGGCTATTTTTTTTTTTATACGTAGTGAAAAATTGATGGTATTATGTAGAAAATAAAGATTGGATATGTGTTATCTTTGAATTTTTGAAATAAGATGGATATTTTTGTTTCCCTCTTGCAGTTTATCTCTGATTACAATGGAGAGGACAGGTTTATGACACGGATAGGTGTAGGTGGACTGATCAACATGGACAAGCTCAAGCAGACGCATCATGTCCTGAATGACATCGCACTGTTTCATTATCATGCAAAGCAACAGATTGAGACCGTCAACAGCAGGTCAGAGGAAATTCAGTTTTCTTCCTTGAACAGATTTTTGGGTTTTTTTCAGATTTGTTAGCAATAGAGTTATCATTCTTGCATTGCTCTTCCAATTTTTTCCATGCAAATACAATTGATGTGCATGAACAATGTGAATGTGTTTTTATTAATTGTGCATGAGTTTTCCTGGATTCAAAAAATAATTTCAAAATTTTTAAAATTTGTGGACAATAGTTCTTGTTATACAAATTGTCGCTGCATTTCATACTTTGACGAACATTGGTCTTCATGCATGGATAGACTCCGCCACATATCCATGAAAGTTGGTGTTAACAAATATTGATAATACACAGTATTCCACAAATTTATTAAGGTATTCAATGTATAATGATCACATTTTGTACCTAATAAATGAATGGTCCGATATTTTCAATCATGATATCATTTTGAAGGTGTTATCAAATAAAAATACTCCACCAAAGGAATTTTCAAAATCTTGATAATTGTCCAATCAATTGCATCTTGAATTTTACACTGAAGTCTATGGGCAAAGCATGTTTTATTCAGATATTGTAAAAAGTAACTTAAAATTCATACAAATCTCTTGGTGATTAGATGCATAAACATTTTTTCTATATTAAAATCTGAAATAAAATGAATCATTTACGTCAGATATTTTTACAAAATTTAAAATTTTCTTTTTTTCATCAAGGGAAGATAACTCTTCAAGAAAGTTTAATATGCAAAATGACTGGCTTTTTATATGTTGTCAGTCATGATTATTCATAAATCTGTATCTGCTTTTGATAGATGTATAGAATCCCATGAAATGTAAAATGAAAATGTTAAACAATGTACAGTGTATTTGAAATCATCACGTTATCACAATAGATTTAAATCATTGACAGACCAGGCAGTTGTTTTGATTTCGAAAACGATGGGGACAGTGACTATGACCTTGACCTAGATTCCTACCAGCCCATCCGCCCAGTCTTCAGCGAGCACGAGGTGATGATCGTCACCCCAAAGATGGCCACCCTGAGTCAGCACCAGCTGCAGTGCATGCACCACGGGAGCACTGTGATTCATGTGGATAACGACAGCAGTCGATCCTGCATGTGCTACCTGAGGCTTGAGATTGACAATGCTACCCTCTCCTGGCACCGCCCAGCCTGGAGCTCCCTGGTGGGGAACACCTGGTCGTATCCAGATTACGGTCAACGAGGGGAGTCAGAGTCCGCCTCGTCGCAAGTACTGTGTTCAAGGTCAGCGAATATAGATGGGACTTTCTCATAAAATTATTAAACGACTAATATAAATAAATAAGATGCTATTTTGATACATGTCATTAATTAAATATCCATTTCGTTTAAAGAATTTTTCTTGGAAACCTTTAAAGATAGTCAAATGAATTTATTTTTGTTACTAGATTTCAATTATAATATGTTTGAATGTCGTCTAGGTATTCAAATGGGCAGGATGTGGATGATATGCTGGAAGATGGGTACATTGATCTCCGCCTGGTAAAGGCTGTGAATTCTGGGGTGGAGGAATCCATCGACATTGCTGCACTCTCCAAGAGGTATTGTCTGGACGGAATGAACTCCCGCCAGAACGTGATATCACTTCTGTACGGGGTGGGACACTCAGAGAACAGGAAGCTGTACTTTGTGGCCCCTTACAACATGGCCAAAATCTGGTTGACGGGTCTGCGGAAAATTATTAATGCATTTCAGAAGATGCGATGGCAGACGGACAAGCGGATTCAGCACCTGAAGTTCCAGTATCTACAGTTGTTCTATGAGGGAGAGAAATGTCAGGGACCCACACCTGCTGAAGCCATTAAGGTAACTAGAGAGAGAGAGAGAGAGAGAGAGAGAGAAATGTCAGGGACCCACACCTGCTGAAGCCATTAAGGTAACGAGAGAGAGAGAGAGAGAGAGAGAGAGAGAGAGAGAGAGAGAGAGAGAGAGAGAGAGAGAGAGAGAGAGAGAGAAATGTCAGGGACCTACTCATGCAAAGGCCTTCAAGATAACATCACAGGGATAGAGTGATTGTTCCATTTGTGTGTTAATTTGTTCCATTTTTAGAATATTTCATTCATGTTCGAGACTTCATCTGTATGGTCATACTGGGCTATAAATTTTGCCCTGTGTTGGAGCCCTCAGCTCATAAAGAGGAAAAGAAAAGGTCCTTACACACCTAACTGTGATATCATACATTTGAAAATTTTCAGCACTTTTAATTTCTTATTGAAAAAATAAAATAGGCCAGAAATATTAATTAATGCAGCAAAATAGCCTTATATATTATTGCTTATCTATGATTACCATGATACTGCTAAACTATCTGATATAGTGATCTTTGATGTGCTTCTAATATACAACTTTTAAAAATGCATTGTGTAGATTTTAAAAAAAACTATGATGAAAGCGCAATTTGCCCCCCCCCCCCCCCCCCCCCAAAAAAAAAAAATGAATGGACAATATAATGAAAAATAAAAGTTAAAAGTTGAATACTTCTGTGTAGCTAGTTCTAAAAAAAAAAATGCTTGTGATTCATAAGCTCCCAAAAAAAATAAAAGATCACTCATCGACAGTTAAAAATTTAACTCGTGTTCAAGTGCTATGAGAAAGGTAGCAGTACTTTAGCCTTGATCTAAAGCCATTCTGAAAAAAAAATTGGAGATCGAGTTTCTATAGTTAACTAGTGGTTATGAAGAAAATCTGAGTCTTTTGATGTTTTCAGTATTTATATGTATGAAAAGTAAATATCAATAAATCTAAACAGAAGATTAATGGCCAATTGTAAAAATATGACATTGGATACCAGAGAAGTAAAAACAATATTGATTTTATATGGAGTCATCTTTTTTAAAAAACCTCATAAACAATGTTCAATCACATCTGTTACAATTATTATCCAATGGATCTGAAGGGTCGTATTTGTTTCAGTTTTTTTTATATGCCTTCAATTAATATCAAAGCTGGGTGTTTATTTAAAAGCCAAAAGCTGTGGCAGTGTGTTTATGTCAATTCAATCATTATATTTCGATGTATCAATTTTGTACATCCATACATTTGAGCTTTTCATTTTTTGAAACATTAAAAAAAACTAATTCAGAACATTTACAATGAAAAGGTATTCATAGAAAAATTGTTTTCAGCTATAAAAAAAATTGACTAGCTGTGTTGCTTCTAGAACTCCCATATGATTCTAATGTAAATATACTGCTGGGAATCTATTGATGATTACCGGTAAATAGGGAAATTGTTTACATTACAAAATCTGCATCTAGTTTATAATTCTTCAGTTAACAATTTTTGGTAGAATTTTCAATTGAAATTTATCATATTTTCAACTGAAATTCAATTATTTCTCAATATCTGATCACCTTTTGTGTTTCATACCTAGACATTGATTTTGGTATGTGTTAGAAATGCCCCCCCCCCCCCCCACCCTCATCCAACCCCAAAGAAAAATTACAACAGGATAAGCTTACTGTATATCCTGTTATTTAAGCAATGATCTTATTTTCCCCTTTTTCTGCAATCATGTTCACATTGTGAATAAAAACAATATTATAACGTAGTATTGTATGCCATTACAAACTTTTAAAATTGCAAGAAACCATGGTCGATAATAAAAAAGGTTTTGTCAGCGGGTGAATTCCATTGACTCAAATAATCTCTCTTTAAGGTGGTATGGGACACATCCATGTTGTGACGTATTTCCGATCGAAATAGACAATAAACTCAAGTACAGTTTTATAATTCTTTTCTTTCCCAAATTTGTTACCTAACAGCATAGCCCAATTGGTTAGAACGTTAACTACGAATCTGTAAGTCTTGAGTTCGAATCCCGCTGCGGTTTTTATAATTTTTACTTTTCCAAAATTTTTCAAAACTTATTTTTTGGTCAAATATTGTGAAGTTTGAAAATTCTAAAACGGTGAAAGTATTTTGATTATTGTGTTCTTTTATCCACATTAATATTGACGGGTGTCCCATACCACCTTAAACACAATCATGTCTGGGCAAATTTAACAAGGGGTGAAACCATTTGCAAAGTGAAGAAGAGTGAGGAAGAGCAAAAATAACACGGGGCGAAAATAACACTGTATGCAGTATTTACCCCCATTCTTTGTAACTTTTATAACATGCAAACTCCCCCCCCCCCCCCCCATCCCCCCCCCCCCCCCCCCCCAAAAAAAATTTCCGCTTCCCACACAAATATGTTTACCAAAATTTACATAGTTTATTGGAAGTTAAGAAGAGTAGAAGAAATGGCAGTGTGGGTAATGTTTCAAACCTGTGAAAAGAATTATTGCAATGATTGGGTATTAACGACTCGAATGGTGTGAGACAAGTTCCCTTACAAAGGATTATCGACATCTCTGTGCCCCTTTTATGTGACGTTTTTGTCAAACTCTCATTAATAATGGTAATGTCTTCTAGCACATTGTGCCCTGAAACTCAGCTGAGGTGTTATGTCTTTGGGTTGCATTATGAATAAATTTACAGTCGGCATGGAAATTTTATAGATTTGACATAAACCCGTGCCGAAGAAGCCTGCCTGACTCTTCTAATTCATCAAAAATGACATGCTACGACAGTAAACGACATAACTAAGGCATCTCTTTGGCAGCTCAGAAGGGAAATTGTGAATGCCCTGACCCCATTAGGAATTCTGCGACTCGGGATACATAAATGAGGAAATACAGTTGTGTGTTTTTTTTAAATGTATTCAGTTTTGTAATTTTCCTTTGTCTCGGGTCATTCTATTCTTGGATGACTTAACTGTGTCAGTCTTTGAAAAAAAGGACCATTTCCCCTGTCTATTCTTGGAAAATTTGGTTTTACGGTACTAGACCTAATCTGTTTTAATAAAAAGTTAAATTTTTTGTTTCTGTATATCTGCACTTATACCGGTACATGTCTTTTAAATTTAGATGCAACTTATATAACACACATCCCCCTTTTTAGAACTTTGTTTATAACTGTGTAGTCAAAGTTCAGAAATGGTCATGATTAGAACAAAAATGATTTTTTTATGAATTCATGAAATTTTTGAAAACGATTTAGAATTTTGAAAATCATAGGAAAGGGTAAGTATTTGTTTAATTAAGGAAATGTCTTATAATAATGTCAAAAATTGGACAGTGTCCATAATTGGCAGGCATATTGATTGGCTACTCATGGACCAGCTAGGGAATATTACAGCATTCCCTCGCATTTCATTTATCCTTTGACAACATATGATTGAGGGTCTTGATTTATTTTATTGCGGGGGGAAAATGATTCAAAGAAGTACAAATGAAGTTTAATGGCTGCATTTTTTTCACCCTTTATTTAAATTATCTGCAGTGGATTTTTTGAAAATTTTATCGCAGATTTTTGGCGGCAGGCGGTGGCAAGGAGGACCACAATTAGTTGGCAGCCAGGAAATCCCATCATCCATCAAACGAACGCCAAGCTTCTTCTCTTCCACCAAACCCAAGAAATCATCTGCAAGCATCAGTTCATACAAAGTGAGTACAAAGAAATTTTAAGGGGAGATTTATATGTCCCAAAATTTACAGGTATCGTAAGGATGTGAGTTTATCAATACATGTATAGACAATGTTTCTTAACTCATATTGCTCAAAACGGTGATACTTCGCATGTCGTTAACCAGTTGAATCAGGTTCACTAGTGAGTACCGGTATATTTAAATATAATTATTTGTTCAATCTTTAGTGGAAATAACCCCTACATGTAAATTTTGATGTTTGCAGTATCATTCAGCATGTAGAAATGTTTGAGCATTAGGAATTTTTGTAAAATTTACTATAGATGCATTTGTAAACATTCATAATTACTATTGTTACAAACTATCTAGAATCCAGCAATTGGTAAGAAACATTGTCATGAATATTTTTCATGACTAGCTAAAAAAGTATCTCAACTTAATAACTAGGAAAATCACAAATTTACCCCAAAGATTTATTTGCTCTTTTAATAATTAGTAATGCATTTTTGAAAGCAATTTGTAACCTTTCCTATTAAATTTTAATATGGTCATTGGTTTGGTCCTTTGAGCTTCCACAATCTGTTCTTTAGAAGAAAAGGTATAACTGCAGTTAACTGTGCTTGCATTGTTGTAAACTGGCTGTTAAATTTCTTCTTGAACAAATTTTTATTGCATTTATGAGTTCTGCTCCAATCAAACAGGAAAACAGTGTGTGACTGTATCTTCAGATTGTGCTGTACAACAAAATTGCAATGTTCACTGTAAACTAAAATGGATGGCAATGATAAAGCATCAAAGCTCGTTCACAATGATCTTTGAAACTGATTTATTATAGTCGATTTGCTGAATCCCTTCAAAAAGCAGCAAAGTAAAATATATAAAGCTTTAAAATTTAATTAAGGAACTACAATCTCTCTTACTAAAGATTTATGATAATGCAGACTTCTTGTTCTGAGAAAGGGGTTTATTGAAAGCTTCTAAAAATAATTTCTGACGGAATAATAAAGGTTAGAATCTGGTTTCTTTTCATTGTGAATGGTTGTCATATAGTAAAAGGTTAGAGAAACCCAATAAAGGGGAGTTGAACTGGTAATTATGGCTGCAGGGTTTGCATAACGTTGGGATCATATGTATGGTTTCTGTCTCGATCGCATTGAAATGTTGTTCTCAATTTTTCCATCACGATGTCGAGAGAGTGACATAACAACCTAGCTTAAACGATTGGTCATTGGGAATAAAATTCAACCTGTAATATTTGGCGAGAACTTTAAAAAATAAATCCCCTTTCGAAGAATAATTAAGTTTTATGCCACTAAAGAAAATTTTAAAGTCCAAATTTCGATTGCGTAAAAGGTGGATATATATGGTATTTTGGAATATTGCTGCAGTTGAATCTGACCCATGAAAGGAGGGAAGTGTCTGTGCTCAGTGATGCTAAGTGTGGTGTTGGTAATTTTTTGTTGGGGCATCATCATTTACTTTGTCATCTGCTGGACATGTTTCTTTGGAATTCCTGGTCATGTTTTGTCCACCAACAAGCCATTTCTGTAGCTGGAAGGCATTTCATTTTGCCTTTTTGGTGAGTCAGTTGGCAATGTATTGTTATAAACTTTTTATCTTTTTCCTCATTTCCTTTTGTTGGTCAGATCCAAAGCATTTTTTTATATAATACAATATTAGATTTATTTTTTGCATTTTCTTGTTTTTGATTTCATGATGAAATGGAGTTTTAGAAAGATGGTCAGGATATAAAGTAGCTCTTTTGTAGCAATCCTAAGGTGATTATCCATATGTCACAAAACAACGACTGACGTAATTCACGCGTTATTATGTCTTGTCAGTGCCCGATCTGATTGAGACCTAATACATGTATATATATTTTACAAAGAAACCAGGCTGACCTAAAAATGATTTAAAACAAATCTTTTAAAAATCCTGACAACTGCTATCAATTATTAATCAACGGAATGAAAACATGACTGGGTTGTGTCGATTGCTTACTCTTTTTGAAAATATAGACCACTTTCTTTTTTCCTAAATAAACATCATTGCGTTACAAGGTTGAATTTAATCCAAATCTTTGAAGATTAATCCCTGAACGTTCATAAATATCAAAAATGAAATCGTGACCGAGATCGATTCCAGTGCATTAAGGGAGGTAAATACACAAAGGGGAATAATTTGACCTACTTGTTAAAGCTATATCATCTTTATTCTATACGCTTAGCAACGAGCATAAATATATTTCCCCCAAAAAAATTGTTTTTAGAATTAAAATTATGCGTTGAAGAAAGGTTAATTCATTTTTAGAACAGTCTTTAAAACCAGTGAAAATAGTTGAATAGAGGTTTTGTCTTGAAAGCATATAAGGTAATTAGCATTTTCCGAGTACGTGACTGCAATTTCTAAATACCGATCTATATCATTAATACTTACCGATATAAAAAAAAGAAAACCATCTTATGCGATTTATATAATACAGATTGATCAACCATGATTTGTTCAAATCATGTTTATTATTTAAGAAAAAGTTAAACATACTTTTTAGAGAGATGAAATGATAAAACTATGCAAGATTTTATTTTTACGGAACTCTTTTCAAAAAGTGATCCTAAAAAGGCTGGTCCTTTGGGTAATTTTATTTTCAACTGATTAAGGGTCTCATAAAAGGGGTAAACTTTATCAATATTTCAGAGAATTCTGTAGGTAAATAAAATTTTAATAGATTAATATCTCTTTGAAAATTTGTTTCATTTTATAGCATTTGTAAGCAAATTTATCTATATTCTAATAAATAAGCAAGTGTAACATGAAATTATTTGTTTTGAAAAATGAATTTGATCATTTTACATAGGATATCAGTCAAAAAATAATTTTCTGAAAGTCAAATTTCAGGCTTAGACTAATATTCTTAATGTATGAAAAAAGCACCATTTACCACAATCGGTTCTATTTTTAGCAACAGCCCTAGCTTTTACAATACCAATGAACCACCCAACTGGGTAAAATTTGATATGGATATATATATCCCCAGATACACATTTGAGAAATCTGAAAAAATTGTGTACGTATTTTATTGTAGTGGTTTATGGATCATTACCTTAATTTGACTTTTTTTCTTGGGAATTACATTTACTTTTAGTTACAAAATATTATGTGTAACGGTCTCGAAATCAAACACCAGGTTTTATTGTGTATGTAAATGTGTTTTTTTTATGCAATACACCAAAGTTAAGACTGTCACAGTAATGTTGTGATGCATATTAATTACTAACTTCAGTAAACAAACTCAACCAGTGATATTGCAGCAGTTTTTTCTCCGAAGCCAACATCTGTGAAGCAATCAATGATATTTTTTTCATGATCACAACCGTTAATTTTGGGAATGTCATTTATTTGGTGTTTTTTGTAATTCTCATTCATACCTAGCTGCACAATTGCAGTAATTTATTTCTCTTTGTCTTTGATCTTTAGATCAAATTAGATTGTTGTTATAGTTGCAATTTGTTACAATGCTAAGGTATATTTGCTTACATTATTCCCCCCCTTCCCCCCAAAAAAGTGATGAAATACAAAAATTGAAGATAGGTATTTGCAAGTTAATGAAAACAGATCTAGATGCATGTTGGGATATGTACATCACATTTCGATTTATTTATTAACTGTGCGTGTTATCTAATACCAATGATGGGAGCATAGTAGTCGTTAGCGCGCAGTTTCCAGTAAAGTTGATCTGCGGTAGAACAATCAAAGATTTAGGAGAAAGACGCAGTTTTGGAATATACAACTGTACAATTGTTATCCAATAATTCTCAAACTCTGACATGTTTATGGTTTTGGACTACAGCTAGCTAGATATCAGTAGTGCAGTGGAATTTTCAGTGAAACAATAAAGTAAAAGGATTTCCCCAATGAATGGGTTGAATCAGATAGAAATAAAAAAAAAAGATTGAATATTACGGCAATGTTGAGGTATTAATCTCCCTTAAGTAACTGAGGCCATAATTGTAATGTCCCCCCCCAAAAAAACAAATTTGGTTGTATCAGAGATTTGATGCATTATTTCTCCCCCTATAAGTCGATGAGGTCTCGATCAGGCTTTCTCCATTAGTCGCAAGTGTAGGGCCTTATATAATTGATTTACTGAGTAGAATTGGCTGAAGAAACTTTTGTGTTTATTTTACAACAACACCCACTGTACATGAAATCTGTCAGATTTGTCCTAGACAAGAGTTTAATTATTGGCTTTCCCCAAACAAGGTTCCAAGAGCCCCTTCATTCTGGAGATGATGTATTCCAAAGCAGATTGATTATACTGGTCCCCAGTTGGTTCACTGGGCTCTCCCCCTCTCACTCAGGGCTCGAGACAAATACCAAGTGACAGCTTGGAACAATATTTTCTCCAATAATGAGATTTTCCACAAACCGATTATTACGATTACTGCTGTACTGGCCATACAAAGAGGCTCGCCTGCAACAAGTGCATTTATCAAAATCTTCTCTGTAGGAACACAAGTTTTGTCAGGTTCTTTCGGATACCATGTTGTTTTGACGATTAATTTTGTGCGAAATTTTCTCACTGTTTGTAAGCCATAATATTATATGATTCTATTCCCATTAGCCCCCCCCCCCCCCCCCCCCCCCCCCCCATCACACACACTTTGCAAAAAAATGTAAAAATTGTATAATTATCTTTTTAGGCCCCTACTTGAAAATAGTAAATGAAGTTAATTGTCACTGATAATTTTTCTTTGCAAATGAAGAGCTCTTGTTGATTTTTTCAGTACAATTATGATTGGTTATGTAAATAGGACAATTAAGTTTTAAGAATTTCACAAAGAATCATCAGGAAATCTTCGTTTGAGTTTGGTCATCTATTGATCTGTACATTTTCACTGAGATTTTTAATTTTTCTCAAAATTTTAATCAAGATGCCTGAGTGAGGTTGTTACAATAATAAAGCAAGTCGGATAATAATGAAGGATGCAATAATGATTTCTATATACTGTAAACGAACTATTATTCGCCTGTGAGAAATTTCTGCGAGTTTCGCGAGAGCCTTGTCGTCACGAATATTTCTCGCCGCCAACCAGTCCTTCGCATATGATCGTAAGAACAAAACGTATGCTTGGTCGCGAAAATAAGTCACCTTAAACCAGTTTATCTCAGGTTAATCGTGAAATAAAGTCGTCTGGAACAAAAGTTGGTTTACAGTAAATGCCACTGCTTTGAATGAGTGTGAATGAGATCAAAAACATTCAAACTCTGTGGATGTATATTTAAAAAAAAAAGAATTTTTCCACATAAACACACAAACATTTTAATGAATTACATGTAAAAGTTGGTTGTTCCTCAGAAAGGTTGAGTAAATCATGTCACCAAGCAGGAATTGTTTGTTTATGTCATAGATTAATTTTGGCATTGAGATATATGTCAGAAAATGTGTGGCTACAGGTACAAGAAAAATCTTCAATAACATTGGCGCAGTAGCAAAAAGTCAATGTTTTTGGGTTTGACCCTTCAGTCTGGATTCGTAAAAAAAATTTTCAAATCTCCACTTTGCCTTTTGAACCCTAATGACTACAGTTTGTAGTTTTATTTCCAATTTTGGGCCCAGAGGGCAAACAAGATTACAATTGTTACAGAGAAATTTCTAAAAGAGAGATTTTACATATAAAATAGTCCATACACATACATTTGTAATTGTATCAGTATATATGATCCTTATAATCTTTAGATTTCTACAAACTTCAGTAAATATACAGTGTTGAATTCGTTTGAAACAAGAATTGAGATTCAAAATGCTCTGTAAATGCCGCTTTGGCTATATGTAAGGAAGTCATGTCACTGTCATGAACTTTAATGCTTTATGTAAAAATTGTCAGAAATGTAAGAAATTGGCTGTTTGCATCAAAGGCAACAAGTTTCAAGTATATGCAGCACCAATATATTAAGATTAATTACATATTTAAGTTTCAAAGGTTCCGTATTTAATATCATTTACATATTCAACGTATAACACAGGTTTTTCTGTACATGTATATGCTTTACCATTGAACACTCACAGATTAGAATATGTGAGACCAGTAATCTTTTCATGCAAATTATTTTTGTACATAATATTCATAATTCATATGTCAGGACAGTAATAAAACTGATAATCTTTTTTCTTAAACCAATGTAAGGCATCCTCATTTTTTTATGGACTCCAAAGAAATTTATCTCAATCTCATAAAATACCCTAGTAAGTAAATGGCAACCAATATGCATGTACATTTTGTTGTTGTTTTTTGGGGGGGTTTTGTGGTCAAAGCTCTTAAGTGCATAGTTTGGAAGCAAGGAAGTTTTGAAAGGTGTGATAAAGGAAGTAGCTTTTAACTAATAGCCAATAATCATCAAACCAGTTTAACAGAGACGTGAGCTCCCAGTATACTGTTTGCTTTGCTCTTGTAGCGACGGTTGTGCGAATTACGCTAATCAGGAACTTGATGCAACAAGACTGCAACAGCTGAAAAATGCGAATTAAGAGCACTGCCTGATGATCGAGATTAATGATCACAAAGCAGATGTGTGGATTATTTTAACTCAATTGTCAGTGAACCTGCCATTACCGGTACTTTGTGAAAAAGATTTGATCTTGATAATTTCATACATTGTTGTGTCGTTATAATTATCTACATTGGTAATATTTAGATTGTGAATATTTTCTTAGTGAATTAATTGACAGGTTAATTCATTAAGAAATTAAGGGAAGGGAAAACGATAATGTTTTCATACACTTAAAGGACCTAATACGGATAAGCAATAATGCCAATGGCCTGAGTAAATGCAGATTTGGGACTGAAAAGTGAATCATATATTGACATGTCCAGGGATCGAAGCTCAAAGCAGGGAAGATGGGAGAAGTCAGTGGTATTGAATTCACTTCTGACAATCTCCCTCCCTAGCTGCCAATTTAATTATCAGGGAATTATGGGGCATTAGTTGCAGGAAAGTAGAGGGGACAGAACTTAGTTCTGATTCATAAGAACAAATGGATTTCTGATGAGGATGTGTTGTGCCAGCGTTGGTGCCATTGTCTTATGACCCGTCGCTAGTCAACCTGTTCAAACAATAGGATTGTCGTTTCTGCTGCTGCTTCTTCTGTGGCTCTTAACGGATGTTGCAAATTGCATATTTAATTTGTGATTTTTGAGACGTAATTTTGTGGGGATTTTTTTTTCCCCAATGGAATGTTGGTGCATAGTTGATTAAAACAATTGTGTTACTTCTGTAAATAAAATGGTAAGTTTATGTAATGATAATTCATGATGGAAATACTGACTACTGCATATTGGATGTTCTTTATACGCAGTAGCTGGATTTGATAGATCTATCACTTGACTATCATTTTATTATTGTAAATATCTGTAATTTTTTTTTCTCCGATTTCATTCTTTGCTTTCATAATTTGTAAAGAGATAATAATTTTAATACTGTATTAAACCAACTGTCATTTCCAACAGCTTAGTTTTACAGTTAAACCACTTGATATAATAAACTGGTTTGCAATAACTAATATAGGTAACCTTATACAATTGTAAGATACTTTATTCCCCTAGATAATATGTCCAATGAATATACATAGGTTCTCCCAAACTTATTGAAATTTTCTGGCACACGAATAAAAAACATACATTGTAATTTCATTGTAATATTTACGGGTGTTTACATTATTTTATATCTTTTTAACTTGACCCAAAGCTAGGGTAGATTTCATGCTTGCATGTGAATTGTAAAGCAGGACTAGTATTAATTTTTTAACTGCACAGTGATAAAATACATGCTGAACAGCTTCAAGAGTCTTGAGAAATCAGACTATGTCTCAATAATTTAGCTTTATATCAGTGTTGTTGTCACAGTCATCTGATGCCTAACTGTAAGCAGGTAATACAATAAGCAATTGAGAGATTCTCTTTACACAAGACTTGTTTCTTCATCTGCTATCTTCAAGCATCATTTCCTTAATGTCTACTAAAATCTTGTTAATGTTGGGATCAGTTTCCTTGCTTGAAGCTTTTTCTTCATATTTTTGTGTTAAGCTTAATTGGGGGTTTGGAGAATCCATAGAAAGTCTGTGTAATTTTTCCTGAATAAGTTTCCTTAATCCTTTCCTCATTACTACTGAAGCCCAAAACAGATTCTGCATTGTGTCTTAATGTTGCATTGAATTAATAAGTCATGGTTGCCGCAGAGTTTGGTTGGCAATGATTTGCGGTGTGGGATTTGATCGGAACTTGATTGAATTTATTCAGAATATCAGAAGAAATGACATTGATTGGCAGGGAATAAAAGGTCCAAATATTATAAAAGAGTCTGCATAATTATGATGGCTTTCATCATGTGGTTGCCAAAATGTAATGGTGATTTTTTATGCAATGTTGTCAGAATTCCGAGTTGTGGGAGGTTTGAACAATTGCATTGCTAAGGACTTGTCGATATTTTTATGTGTTCTCTCCGGCAGTTTGATAAAAAAAATTACTGACATTTTACTGTTTTTCTAGGACATAAAACAAATCCATTGATGAATCATGCCCCACTTTCCTCACAAATTATGATTTATATGATTTTATCATATGCACATTGGGAATATAAGCTTGCATCTTTTTTCTCTTTCGCTTCTACAGGAGAGTCCAAAATCAGGATCTGCAGTAGCTAATGCTTCCCAAAAACAGAAAGAGAAGATAACGCATTGCCAGAAAAATTCACCAAGTCCGTTACGACAGATCAAACCAGAGATGAATCGATCGGCGAACAGTGCAAGTGATCCCAACTTGAACCAGAACTGCAAGCTTAGTCCCAACCTGGGATTCCGCCCACGCAGTTCTACTTTCAGTTTCACTAACCGGTACAGGATGAAGAGGCGAAGAATTTCTCTGGGTGTGGGTACAGGGGATAACAAAATGAGTTCCATCACACATTCCACTCAACTGACATTCCTGGACTTTGTTGATTTGTTCAAAGCTTTTGGACTACGCTGTAGAAAGGACCTGAAGGATTTGTTTGAGCAGTTTGCCATGACACCTAAACCTAATGACAAGGACATTCCACTGAACAAAACACAGGGTTACATTCCGCCTAGCAATGACACATGTAAGGATCCAGTTTGTTTTATTTTAAAACATTGTCCAAACACTGGAATCATTCATTAATTTTGCCGGGCACTTGTGTATACTTGATACATTAACCTAAAATATAATACATGTACTCCCAACCTGAATTTCACTCATTTATGCCTCTTGAGGTCAAAGAATTATAGTCTGTCAGTCATTATCAATCCTCATCTTAATTTTTGATCTTTAAAAGCTTAAAAGGCTGAATTTATAGTGACTTTAAGGGTATATAAAAGTCAAAATTGAAGTTATTGAAAGTTCAAGGTTAATTTTTCAGGTTCCAGGTAAAAATCATTATTCTGTTTTATGTGACACCTTGATGAAGTGTTGTGTTCTCTTAAAGATATCAAAAGCATTTCCTTAACTGCAAATGTCTTCTAGGTATAATAACCAGAAATAGTGCTTATGACCTGACCAAAGACAACCAGCAGAGAAGGAAAATCTGTGATGCCCTGGCAGTGGCCAGTATAGTGGCTAACTGTGCAGGGGTGGAGTCCAACCAGAACCGCTGTCTAGGGCTGAGGGAGTTCCGGGAATTCCTGGAGGATTACCAGGAGGAACATCTGGAGGATGAAGATATCATCGAGCTCATCCAGGTATGTTTGTGTCAGATTATCCAGATAGTATCTAAGTGAGGATATACTCTAGTGCTCATCCAGGATGATCAAGATAAAATGTGGATGAGGACACTCTAATTCTTATCCATGTATATGGGTGTCAGACAATCCGGATAGTGTTCATTAATCATTAACTTTTCGCATTAAATGATGTGTAGATTTTCTTTTATTATCAAGGTTTTATTATCAAGGTATTCTGAGAATGCAATAGCATTCTTAATATAAATGCTATAAAAGTATATTCAGTTGTGGTACATACTCAATCTTAGTGAATGTTTTTATTGCCCATACGTATACCGTAGAATACACTGAGGGTGCCATTTTTGAATTTTTAACAGTGTTAGAATTTTTTTTAGCCTGATTTTGATATTGACCAATATATATGTTGATTCTATTTTTTACAGAGACACGAACCAGACTCTAACTTACGAAAGAGCTGCTGCCTGTCGTTTGAAGGGTTTGCCCGGTATCTTATGGACAAGGACAACTACGCCTACCTATACGAGAAAACCAAACACAACGACGAGGTGAGCCCGGTCAATTAGTGCTTCCTGTCATTCTGTATCAATAAGCTTGTTTGTAGCAGAGGTGATCAATTATCTAAGAGTTTAAGGTGTGCATGCAATGTAATGGTCCTTTTATCAAACTTTTCTTTAAAAAGATTGGGGATTAATTTGTTGTCTGATATGATAAAATCATTTCATTGTGGTATGGTTGTCTTGCAAAAATGTGTAAAAAAGAAAACGTGGTGTTTCAGTTGCGTATTTCATGCAAACTCTAGAATTATAGGCTATTATTAATCAATTTTCTTGTTATTAACTTCTTTCAAATTCAGCATTACCCAAAAATATGCATCAGCAAGGTCACTCAATGGGCAAGTGATTGTCAGTAAATTGTGCAGTGTGCAGTTGAGTCATTTCAGTACTTTGATTTTGTAGGACATGGACCATCCTCTCTCTCATTACTATGTTGCCTCCTCCCACAACACATATCTGACCGGTCACCAGCTGACAGGGGAATCCTCGGTAGAGCTCTACAGTCAGGTAGGTAGGGCAATCCCATGATGTGACCATTCTTATACCAGTGGCAGAAGTCAGAGGTCTATAAGTTACATGTAACATTGTTTTCATTTTGTTTTAGAGGGGTTTTTTGGGGGGGGGCGGGGGTCCTTTTTTCTTTTTTTTTCTTTTAAAATTATACCAAATGTTTGATCTCTTTATTTTGATTTTCTAGAATAAAATCTGTGTCCAGAGTTAAGTGGTTAAACAGATAAAATAATTTTGCCTAATGAAAGTGGTTTCTTTCCTGATTTAGATTAGCTTTTAAATCTTCAAATTTAATTGTCATAGTTATATGATTTTGGCCACATGAAAATTATGATATGTGATCTTGTTTTTCTTATGAGTCATTCATCTCAGCATTGTTTGCTAAATTTATAGTTATAAATGGTGTGTTTGCATGGGGTGCCTTGGTTTTATCTGTAATTATTGGTTTCTGTGTGACTTGACAGGTGTTACTGATGGGATGTCGCTGTGTGGAGTTGGACTGCTGGGATGGGGACGATGGAATGCCCATCATTTACCATGGACACACTCTGACCACCAAAATCTCATTCAAGGTCTGTGGCTTAAGAATTCTAATTGGAAAATGCCTTCTTTTTGGTGCTTCTGTCATTACATACTGGTTAATCAATGGCTGATACGTTAAAGTTTTAAAGTGAATGATGTCATTTTTAAACATTTTTGTTGTACCGTCTTCTTGATTTAATGGTTCTGTCTGTGTGTCCTTAGGCAGTGGTGGAGGCCATTAACAGGAGTGCCTTTGTGACCTCACCCTACCCCGTCATCCTGTCCATAGAGAACCACTGCTCTATACCACAGCAGCAGAAAATGGCACAGATATTCACCGTAAGTTGTCTTATTAAATCATGCACTTCATACATGTATAACAGTAGCAAGCTTTGTAGAAAAAATACATATTCCGCTGATGTGAGCTACTGGTATGCATATTTTGTTGTCTAATATTATAAAATCATTTATACATATATTTTCTGAAGGGATTACAACCATTATATCCAGTCTTATCCATTTGCTACTTATTCTTAAGTCAGAAAACTTTTCCCTTGGTTGACCATCCATTAGGATCCTGTCAATTTGCAATCAGTATACTACATGTGCAATCAGGCTGTAATGCATTCAGCTGTTTTGAGCATTGTGTAGTGTCAGTCCTTTGATTTCAGTCTGTGTTTGGAGATAAGCTGGTGATGTCGCTCCTCTTTGAGAGTGATTTTTGTGAAGATCCTCAGCTTCCTTCACCATGTCAGCTCAAGCACAAAATCCTGGTCAAGAATAAGAAGATCCGTGACTGTGACACTTATCCTCTTAAAAAGGTGAGATTTAAATTTAAAGTGTTTTTTGTTGATTTTTTTGTCTTCTGCCCAATTTTTTTATTTTAATTTTTTCTGTGCAAATTTTTCTCCTGATTTTTCAAAATGTTTTTTTTTATGTAACAGGTGCCCTCTTGCCCTAGAACCAACAGCATGGCTTCTACGGATACCTCAATGTCAATCAATGATTTTGACGATGACGACGATGAAGATGATGATGATGACGATATAACAGATGGTAAGGGAAATATATTTATTAACTAAAGTCATCAAGAAGGTACAAAAAAATGATTGAGACAATATAAAATTGCATTCAGCAAAATTGAGATGGGCATGAATGTGGGATTTATGAATTTAAAAGGGGATAAATCTGGGATTTATTAGTAGTATTCTCTTTCAACATAACTCAATCTATATGCGTTATTAAACCTTTTCAGTGAAAGAATCAGAGATGAGACAGTCAGTGGATAGTCAGGACAGCCAGGTGGTGGATCAAGATGAGCGGGGAAGGAGTTCCACTCCCTCTGTCCGCCCCAGGGCTGACTCATTTGTTGACCAGCAAAGGTAATGTGGAATAAGGATTAAATTCTTGATTAGGGGAAAAAAAATTAATTTGTTTGTAGGGATTTTTCAATTCTTTGTTCACTTATAGTGATGAAATGATTCTTTTTTTTTTTTTTTTTATGTTATCAATTATAAGAAGGGAATGAGTAATCTTTAGAAAACGGTCACACCACAAAATCAAAAATAAATTCTGATTTAAGTTTACAATACTCAGACCAGTCAGGGAAGATAATTAACAGTTGTTTAGTGTATGAATTTTGGACTTTGCAGTGGTAACTTTGGTGGTGAGAAATGTCGACCAAAAAGCCATCCTGACTTTGACTGGCAATTTGACCTTGACCTTCAGCCCCAGGAGAAACACCTCAGGAACAATAAGCACCAGAAGAAGACCAGTCAGATCGCCAAAGAACTCTCAGACCTAGTCATCTATCTCCAGGCTGTAAAGTTCAGAGGTCAGAACCAAGTCGATTTTATTTCCATTCACTGATAACATTTTTGTCTATTTCATTTCACACTTGTCTATTTGAATTTTTGGTGAGAAATTTTAAAGAAAGGTAAATCAGATGTTTTACAGCCTTAAAGTTGAGAGAACAATTTGTTAGATTTGTTTTGTCTGGGGGGTTTTATTGATTTCATACAAAATGCCAACCTGAACCAGATAAGATCAGGAGCTGATGCAAGTTGGTTTACCTTGATACATAAGTCTATGACTTTGTTCAGGTCTGAATGTCAGTCCTAATACTTCAGTGAAGAAGAAAAGTGGTGCCAGAAGAGCTCTCCTTGGCAACAACCCAGGGACTCCGCCCCTCAATACAGGTGTGTGTGTAGGCCCACAGCAAATGCTGTAATTTAATTAGAAATTGTGTAGTGATTTTCAAAAGTCAAGGGATCTCGTCATGTGATGGTGTTTTTCTACCTTCAGATAAAGGAGAGCTGAGTATTCCCACTGGGATTATGAGACAGAGACGTCCAGACAGTACGCCTGTCTGTTACCTGGTGTCTTCTCTCAACGAAAGCAAGGCAAAGCAGCTGTGTCGACGGAATCCCATCGGTGTTATCAAATATCCTTTTGTACATAAATGATGATTTATCTTGAATCTGGTATAGATGCATCATCTGATTTTCTAGTTCATCTTTCCGTGTAGTCTAACTTTACATGTTCATTGCCATGAGTATATTTTTAACTTCATGTAAACTTGAGGCCCTATCATGTAATATCCTATATACATCTTCAAAAGCAAGGATATTATTATTGCGATAAGGTAGGGTGGTTTTCATTCTTACAGAATAATTTTTCAAGTATGAGGACTATTCTTAAAGCCTTTGGAATCATTTACATTTAGATTTCATAACACCCTTCGTCTTTTCCTTAACTTTTCCCCACCCATACAGAGAAGCAGATCATGAGGACCTACCCCTCAGGGATGAGGATCGACTCCTCCAACTTCAACCCAGTTATCTTTTGGGCCTTTGGACTTCAGATGGTTGCCCTCAATTACCAAACAGAGGGTGAGTGACTTTGTCAGACCTTACAAGTCAGAGGGTGCTGTAGTTTGAAGATGTGCCTTAGTGCTCTTTCATCCATGTACAGTTAAACACAATTGTAGTGAAAGTGCCTAGGACAAGTTATTAGGAAACTTTATAATCAAAATTTGTAACTGTAGATTCCTAATTAAACACGAGGAATTAATATCTGCGTTAAATCGCGAGAAGCAGTTTAAAAATTTGCTTTTATTTTTCAGACAGTTTTGAGCTATATGAAGTTATAACAAAAAATTTGGTGCTCGCAATTTTATATTCTTGCGATTTGGTGCTAAACAGTGGAATCGCTGGATTCACGTAAAATACTCGTGTAATAAAAAACTCACGTAAAATAAGGAATTTACAGAATATCAGATTAGTTTATGGTAAAATCTTAAAATTAGGAGAATGAAACTGAGTGACATGAGCAAAAGCATTATAAGCATGATTGCTTGAACAATCTTATACCATTTAGTCATCTACCGGTAGCTGTCCAATTTTTTGAATTGACATGCTGTCAACAATCAGAATCTTCATTTATATGTAAAAAATGTAGAAATAATCATCTTTTGCCTATAAAGAGGATTTAGTTTATTTTAAACAAATAATATAATAATTCATATCTGTATAATTGTGTTTCTTAAACCCAGAAAATCTCGTACGGAACTGATATTTGTTAAATCTTGTTTCTAGACACCGCCATGGCCTTGAACACCTCCATGTTTGAGCAGAACGGACAGAGTGGGTTTGTCCTGAAGCCGGCAGTCATGTGGGACAAGAGTCACATGATGTACAACCACTTTAACCCCATGGACAAGGAGTTTGATGGTCTCCATGCCACTGTCCTAACACTACAGGTACAAGCCTCAGTTCGTCAATATACTGAAAAATCAAAGTACTGAAAGTACAAACATTTTCAATGCACATGTTTAGTAACACATTTACTATGTGGTTGATTTTAGTCCGATATATGAGTGTTCTATATTGATTTGACAGAAAACAAGTTAAAAGAGTGGGGGAAATTGATGCCATACCAGATAATGCTTATAAGCACTTAGCCTTATGCCCTTTAATTACTTACTTCTCCAGACTTCTACCGCTTAACAGTGTTATATTTCCAATTATTGATCTGTGCAAATGTCCTGTATTTCACAAATCAGTCAGTGAGAAATGAACATACAGAAGATTGTAGGGAATGTATTTTCAGAAGTTAAGCAAGCTAGACTTATGGATATTTGTAATTCTATATCTATGTGTTTTTATAACTGTTGTTCTAATATTTCAATTTTCCAAATTTTATTTAAAGGTTTTTAATGTGTTTAATTAATGTCTGATGTGTAAATGAATTGTTGTCTGACTCTCCTTTACAACAGATCATATCAGGCCAGTACGTCAGCACTAACCACACTGCCAGTACTTATATAGAGGTTGAGGTCATTGGAATCCCAGTCGACTGCGTCAAGCACAAAACCAAGGTCGTCTCCAGGAATGCCCTCAACCCCATATGGAACGATCTCTTCTCATTTCAGGTAAGTCAGCTGCTACAGTGCAACAATTTCAAAGTCTACACATGTGATGTGATGTGATGTGATGAAATGATGTAACTTTAAAATATTTTATGTTTGGTTTATCAAATCTTTTCAGGTCATGTTTCTTGATCTGGCCTTCATCCGTTTTGTCGTCGTCGATGCCAACACTAGCCATGTCATTTCTCAGCGAATTATTCCACTTAAGTGCCTAAGAGCAGGTTTGTAAAATTGAATTTATGAGTCAGCTACTCTTTTAAATGGTAATGTACCATGTTATTTGAAATTTGTTATGAGAATGTTCTGATAAAACAAGTACAAAATATGTATTATTGATTGACATGTATGAAAATATAAATTAATAAAATGATGTAGTGATGCAAAGCACTGTTATTCTAAAATGAAAGAGTTGATTTGATTGCTTCATAGGATATCGTCATGTCCGCTTGCGAAGTTCCAATAACCAGCCCCTAGAGTTGTCTACCCTGTTTATCTACTCCAAACACGAAGAAGAGCTCATTTCCTGTGACATGCCAGAGGTCAATGGCTTCCATAACTCATCTTCTTCCAAGAGCTTTAAGTCCAAAGTCAGAGAGGCTTCTGATCCCTCCAAAGAGGTTAATTCATATTTCCCATTCTATTAATTGGCAGTAATGTCAAATTTGCCATGAATAAAATTGTTTTTATGCTTCCATAAATGTCAAGTACTAAGGCTGTATTTGTTTTTGGTGTTTAAATTATCAAAATCTTGATGAAGTCAAACGTCTAGGTCAGAGGTCACCAAATGATAAAGGTCAAGGTCATAAAGTGAAGTCAATGGAAACCCTGATTTTTCAATGGTTATATTGTGTATCTATTATGATGTATTGTTTTGACAACATCATTATTTACTAATGAGCATTGAAGATTTATACGTAATATCTTGCTTCTCTATTAACAGCCAGGTATTGCACCACTGGGAACCAAGGTAAAAAGAAGGATGTTCTTTGTGAGTGTGTTCGGAGTGAACTCCCCTGACGAGTATATCATTCTGAAAGTTACCCAGGATACATCAGTGTACGAGTCCATCAGTCAGGTGAGAAGGTCTTTAGAGACCATGTAACAAAGGATTGTACCAGTCCAACAGTTTGTTTCAGATTAATTGGGTTAGAAATATCCATATTTTGTGAATTTTTGATATGCATCAAACTGTTCTTCAAATCCCATTTTTCTCAATTTTATAGAATTTGTATTACCGGTACATTATATAAAAAGGGTGTTTATCTTGTATGGCAAGATTTTGTGAAAATCATTCTTTAATTATCTCCCTTGCTCCTTTTTCTGTAGGCTCTAGCAAAAGCAGGTCGTGCTGAGGACAAGGTGTCTGACCACGTGTTGGTGGAAGATGTCCAGGTGGGCTGGGAGAAGAAGGACCAGGACAGACAGAGTGTCCAAAGGATCCTGGACATGTCGGAGAAAGTCCTCCAGGCCCAGAACAAGTGGAGAGGGGCTGGAAAGTTCCTCCTTAGGAAACTCAGTGATGTAAGTGTACAGGGGGGCCCAAAAAATGTAAAGTTGATGAAATAAAGAGAAGAAGCTTTTCTTTATATCTGCATTTAAATCCTATGTAAGGGATAAAAAATTTAGCTTGATAACAATGTGGAAAAAAATTTCTGCTCTACAAAATATTAATTCAAAGGATCCATTGTTTTGAATATACCAACATATTGAGTTGGAACTGTACCACAGATGTTTGGAAATGCATGGAAAACATTTGTATGTAGATCTACACAGAGTTTGACTTTTATGTTTTTTCTGTAGGACCCCAGCAGCAGGGCTTGGATGACCACCATGTTGTCTCGGGAGCAACAGGTAAGAAAATCTGCAGATTTATTCTCTGATATATTTTATTCTGATTATATTTTCACTAATTCACATCCTTTGCAAACCATTAATAGATTATCTGATTCATGTAGTACTGTACAATATATATATTTTTTTCCAACTTAATATCGTAGCCACAAAAAATCAACAAGATTTAACCAAAATAGTTATTATTTATAATTGCAGTAGGAAGAATTTCCAGTGAATGTTCCATGATGTTTTTTTGACATGAATGAATTATCTCATTTTAATATGAGTTTTAAGTGACATTGACTGCTTTGTTTGACAGCGAAAGCTTGAATCGGAGAACAACACTGGAGACTGGGAGAGTGTGGAGCAGGTGTTCTTAGTGTGTGTGTACAATGTGGCACCGGACCAGCCCTACACCATCTTCAAGGCCCCCACCTCGAGCAATGCCCAGGACATCATTACACAGGTACGTATAGTGGAGAATTTGGCATTGTAAAAAACTTCACTATGTTGGACTCAATGGCTCCAAGAAGAAACTCCAAGTTTTTTTCAAGCTTTAAGGATTTTAGATATAAAGAGATTAGAATATGTAAAAAATAGTGGTTCACTTCAATATATACATGAGGATTGAGATACCAAAGTACATCTGTATTGGTGAATCATATAGAGAAATTCAATTGACAGATTTCTCCACATGACAAGATAATATGTTTGCCCTATACAATAAATATTATTTTCATATTTGTCCTCAAACTTATATTTGCTGAAAGAGAAAAAAGCATGAGATCACTGTTTTGTCAGTGCATGTAGTACAAATTAAAAATCCATTAGATGATTTATATTAATAACTCTATGTAATGGAATCAAACGTTGGGTTTTCATATTGATGATTAATTTTTCCGTAGGCGATGATGAAGGCCCACCGGTCAGATCTTGAGGACCTGAGGAACTTTGTGTTGGTAGAGGAATTGGAGGTGTCTGGGGCGGACTCACAGCTCGGGCGACGACACAGCTCAGAGAGTGTCGAGCGGCGAATCCTTAGCGATGACGAGAATGTGTACCTGGCTCAGAGCGAGTGGAAGACCAATGGAAAATTCGTGATCATGGACCGCCATCAGGCGGAGACGGAAGAAAATCCAGTATGTGGTTCAGAACTCATGCTATGAATATGAAAACAGTTAAATTAGTTGTTAATTTATTTCGTAGTAAATTTTATTGATTTGTATACTACTTGACTGTACTTAGTTCTGGATGACTTTTATATCAGATATTGTTCCATTTTTATTGCAGTGTGAAAAGAAAAGGAAAGGGTTCATCACAAAAGGACCAAAGTCCAAGTCCCTGTCTACAGGTAAGATTCTCATTGCTGTAAAACTGGTAACTGTTAAGGCTAGGTATCGGTACTATAAGTGTAGAAGTTATTATCTTTATTAGAGATAGAATATAATCTAAAATACCTGATATTTGTCTCTTGGATGATTTTTCTTTGGTACATGAAGGTTACTTAGACTCTTGAAAGTTTATAGGAAAGAAATTTTAAAAACATAAACTCCTCTAAACAGTCAGTTGTTGTGAGTGCATTAGAGATTGTGCCCAAAACAACCTCAGTTATGTTTATTGACAGTTATGAGATAATTTGCCAAAAAAATAATTTCATTAACTGTCATAGAACAACATACCAAGATCAACTGCCTTCAGTTATTTCATGACCTTGATTTTTGTAACTATTTTTAGATCACCCGCGGACACACACCCGCGCCCTGTCATGGCAGGAGAGCAGTAGGAGTCCTAGTGAACCCTCTAGCCCGAGTCTGTCCTCCTCTAGACTCAAAAAGATCTCGTCAAAAATCACCAACAAACTCTCCAAGTGATCGGTCACCCTTCAATAAGTACAGACTGGGGTGTCTGTCAGAACAGCCAGGATATGGTGGAATAGTGGGAGGTATTGACAGTGATTACTAGGAAAAAGAGCGATCAACTCATCTGTTTGGATGTAGTTGAAGAGAGAGCCAGTGGATTGCTTCTTTGAAGAGAATATAGGAATTGTGGTGTTTAATTATACTGTCCACATTTGGCTAGACACTTGGACGGCAACAGATTTATCCTAAGTAAAGATAAGCGATTGATTAAGATGCCTGTTTCCGAAGATGGAGGAAGCCTTTTCTGAAAGATGCAGGGAATTTCCATCTACTGGGCTAGAAGTATCAGTATATAACCCCGGTAGATTTGTTCCAAAAGAACTGATTATTTAGCCCCGAGTTTTTCATTCCTTGGGAGATACAGCGAAATGAGAGTGACTTGGAGGTGTAAATGATACAAGAGATTATATTTTAATTTTTACTCAGTGGTAAAATGAATTCCATACCATGTCCTTTACATTTAATTTGAATTGTTTGCAGGGTGTTTTCTTTGTTATCGAGAATGAATAACAGTAGACGTTTTATCATAAGAATATGATGTCAGATCTTACTGGTCATACACAATGCATTTGAATCCTTTCCTGATCAAGATTCTTTAAAAAAGAAGAAACTTAAGTGTCGTTATTTTAAATGATTGGAGATTGAGAGAAAAAAAAGGCTTACAATTCTTACATAAAGTATTCAGTGTCAGTGAGATGTATGCCACTCATTTTGAGGTGTGAGAAAAGTTGATCCTGTGTGCATTAGTTACAACACTGGACATGTTTATCATTGTAAGAATACATGCAGATTTTGTGCAGGAATGTTGACTAATTGTCTTTGAAGATATGTGAAATAAGGTGTTGTTACATTTTGTATTTTATATGCCTACTTTACTTTTAAATCACTTGAACAAGCAATATTGAAATTGTTTAGATTTTGCCTTTTTTAAGTTTTTATATCAATTAAGTACATTTCAGTATTATTTCATAAACATGTTAAGACCTGGGTTTTATCCCCTGTAGATTTTGATAATTAAGTGAGACATTCGAATGCACAAGATACAAATGTATAATATGATTTTCTCAGATTTTGTTTAGATAAGTACATGCATCATTTATGCACCAAGAAGGTTCCTGTATATTTGATTACAATGGATTTGTACTTTTTTAATTAATCAATTTATATTTAAAGATGAGAAGATTTTTCAATAATCAATTTTTTTAACAATTTTTTGTTGTTGTAATTTTGAAACTGAGAAGGGATATACCGGTAGGACTCTTTAATATGTAACACAGAGAAGAAAGTGATTGAAACTTGTTTGATTGGATGTGTATTGTTGACAAATATATAATATATAGCGAACAAGCCAAGGCGGGTGAATGGATAAAGCAAAATAGATGTTCTGTTTGTGACTTATTTCTCTTGAGACGTTGATACAGTGTATATAAGCAACAATGATTTTGTACATTCTAGAACTTCGAGCTAGATAAAGCCCTTTTGGCAGCCTATATTGTACACAACCACACTGGGTTTTTGTGATGCGTTTTTTGTTCAGAGCAGACTATATACAAGCCATTGAGACGTAACCATGCAGTATGGTTTTCGGTCTGGACATTTTTTCGAACAGATTGGCTTTTCAGCATGGCTGGGAAAGATACCTTTCCGCAGCTATAGCTACATGTATATATATAGGGCTTTCCTGAAAAAAATGTGTTCGTCGTTGATAATGTTTTGTCTAACACTTGGTGTTTGTTTGTTGATGTTGAGATGTCTTTCAAGATATGAGACACTATATATCCACTTGTTAATACCTGCAAACAAATGAATATTCAAATTTTTATGTGTCCAGTAATAATCCTGGGTGGGTGATTTTTTGTTCATTTTTTTTGTCCCATTTGCTGCTGGAAGGAGTTGAATGCCTAATTAACGGATGGGTGCGTTGGTTTCGGGACGGTTATTAAATGAGGGAGGTGGGGTGGCGTCAGAATAGAGAGATTTTTCTCATCATTGTGCTACTAATTATTTATTCTTTGTTGTTGCTTTTTAAAGCATTCTGTTGACTGTCCTTCCGCACCCCCCACCCCTCAGATTCTTTACTCCGAGTGTTGACCTTTGAACTTTGACATGGTAATTTGTGATATGTGCAGTTGTTTTTTATCATAGCTACTTTTGAATATTTTTTTCTCCCAAGTTACATTTGTTGCAAATGTTAACAGAATTCCTCAAAATGTATTTCTTGTTGTGGCCATTGATTTTCTATATTTACCTTTGTTGATCAGTACATATATTCATATGTATGTGTTAGAGCATTAAATTATCATATTTATATCGGACATTATTTGTTTTGGCATTAATGCCACAAAGTCACAATTGTGTATAGATCTATATATATACACTGATGGCAGACCAACTAAATGGTATGCATTTGTGGAATTTCAATTTCCTTTTTTTTTATTTTTAAATCAATGATCTACTAGCATTTGCTACATACATATATGTCCATAGTACATGTGTTTAAACTTTCAAGATGCTCTAGTGACCAGTGTGTTATACTGACCAATGTCACACATTGTGTAGTACATGTAATAACAAGTCCATTGTTAAAAATCATTTGTCAGTAAATTCAAGTGATCTTCAAGATCGTTTTTTTATTGTATCAGTAGGCTACCATGGAGTTTAAAATGTGCTTCAATTTACCAATATTTTTTCATGTTATGGTGTACCTAAAAAAATAGAGAGAAGAAGTATTCATTAATTGTTCTTATTATACATTAAAAAGGGACGTTGTCCAAATGCCTTAAACTGTATTTTTCGTCTTCAATTTTTATTTCATTGCAATTAATCATCCGAGTATAAGATATCAATACTTATATTATGACAGGGTCATACACACACTGTAGCTGCAATGTTAGGGTATCATGTACATGTACCTCCTATTGTGAATTTGGATATTGTCTTTCATTTGAGTGGATACAAAAACCATGGCTATTTTTGTGTGTTTGTTATAGTTTTGTACAAAACAAGAGACACAGGTGTAATGGAGAAAATGTGTGTGTGAAACATATCAGGTTTAATAAATTCAGTGTCATTCCTCTTAACTTTTGTTTTATTTTGTGTATTCTCTAACTTCCTAACTGTAAGCCTTATTAAGCTATCGTTATGGAGTTTAAAGGATGCAATGCTTTTTTTTTTAAATACTTTGATTAAAACAAAACACAGTTGAACATCGATATCTCGAACAGTAATATCTCAAATACAATGGATATGTCGAAGTGATTTGTAAGTCCCAACCACTTATTTTTTAAGTATCCTCGATATCTCGAATACTCGGATATGTCAAAATTTTTATACAGTCGCATCTAGTTCGAGATAACGAAGTTTGACTGTATTTGAATAGAGAAATAAATAACAGAGTTTGGCAACTCCGCTAGTTTGACTGTATTTGAATAGAGACATAAATAACAGAGTTTGGCAACTCCGCCATTAGCGTGTTTTGTTGTTGAAAAATGTTACGGGACTAATCTTACTTTTAGAACTACATATTAGTAAATTGATAAATTGATCTTAAACCAAAAGTATATTGTTTTTATGAAAAATATGCATAGGATTTAGAAGTTTTTGAAACAATAAATTGAAAAATAAGATTAATATATAGAAAATGTATAGGCCAGCTGTAAAACGTTGGTGAAATCTCGGACGACGGGTAGCCAACTGCCACCTGAAACTCCTCTTAATATTGTTATTTATGTCTCTGATTTGAATTAATCATAAATTAAAAATGTATACAGCTTCATCAGACTTTCATACAAATAGATAAAATATGTATGACTGGATGCATTCATGATTGTCTACTTTTTTCAGTCAATTTTCGTTGTGATTATTTTTTTGGGGGGGGGGGGGGGTCTTGGGGGTTATTTTTCAGGGGAGCTTACTAATTACTAACTACAAGCTTACTAATTAATTCTAGTGAAGCAATGTTAAGTAACCTGTCATGGGACATTTAGCTCATCCTATGAACAAGACCCACCTGTATTCTATAGTTTATTTTAAAATTATTTGTCTAAATAAGAATTTGCATATTTCCATGCAATAAATGGACATGTACGATTCCTATACAAATCTGCTTTATACGGGAGCTAGACTTACTGCAAAAAATCAGGAAATTGTCGTTTCCAAATACTTAGGGCTCACTTTACTACGTTTTTTCTAAATTCATTTTTGGTCCATCGCTCTGAACATACTAAAGCCCTTCTCCATGTGCAAGGTTTCTTTTATACATTTGATGTTGAAATTTCTTAAATCTGAGAAATTGTGATAAAAAGTTATTTTACTCTGGCATTCTGCTTTGAAGGGCGTATATTGCCACATACCGGAAATGATTTTATAAAAGATTAACCATTAATTCCAACAAAGGGTATACGTGTTTAGACAGTTTTATTTGACGTATTTCATATTAATATAATATAATTAAACAAGTACAAATTCTTAACTTTGTCTCATTATATAATAAACTACATGTACAGTTATTTGTGACTTTTTAAAAGTACACAACAAAATATTACATATAGAATGAATCTATAAAGTTCTAATATTGCCATCATAGACAATTCTCTCTCTCTCTCTCTCTCTCTCTCTCTCTCTCTCTCTCTCTCTCTCTCTCTCTCTCTCTCTCTCTCTCTCTCTCTCTTCCGTGTTCAGTTACTTCCTGGTCTCCTTTGTCTAGTCTGTATAATAAACCATCAACTTCTCTGTATAATGGTTTGAAGTGATTCATCAGAAGACCCGATCTCACTCTGAAACAGCAATTAAGATGTTTTTAGTGGAACTGGCAGTATATGCAACAAGCCAAGAGCTAGTAATTATTCTCTTGAAAAAAAAAATACGATATTCTGAATATACTGTACTTCCCTGGGCAAGAATACGAGTATTCATCAAGTGTCTTACGGGAACGAAGTCTCTGGATAAGCTAAAACAAAAAGAAAGGGGGCGATTGAAATAACGATTTGTTCAAATGAGGAAGTCATAATAATGAATGTGCGTATATTATGCCGATAATTAATAAACAAAATATTGATATTGTCAATCACGAAAATTCAAGAACACTCATTTCATAAGGTAATGCTTTAAAACTTGGATATCAAATCGATTATATATACTTACTTGTATAAACGTTTAATTCATAACTTTTTTGCCACGTTTGTTTTACAACTCTTCTTCACTCTCTGTGTCAGTTCCGTATAGTTCCTCATCCTCGTCGACTTCGTCGTCAGCATCTTCATCGTCATCATCATCACCAGCAAGAAGAAAGAGTGGGTTTCCATAACGACCGTAAAGTGGAGAAGAATCGGTGTATTCTCCGTTATTTTCCAAGAAAGCGTGTTCGATTAAGATTTCTTGACGGAGCTTATTCACGTCACACGCTTTCAGAGTTGCGAATTCATAGAACATGTTTCGAACACCCTCCAAGATGGCCATTTTCATTCTGAGTGAGTAGCGAAACGACTTTTGACCCAGTTTGTCAGCACGGTCATAACGCTTCGCCAGTTGTTCGAATCGCTGATTTAGGACTGTTAGCTGTAGACAGGCCATTCCGTAATAAGTCTCTTGCTCCTTGAGACGATCTCGCAATTCGTTCATCTTCGACATATTTCAACAAAATATAAATTTTGATAATTCAGCGTCTTTTAGAATTTCGATGGAAGAGTTAAAACTTTATAACCTAAATTCAAAATATGTTTGTTCTATTATTATTGGCACAATTATTTCTGATGAAAATTTAATAAGAATAAAAAAAAAAACATTCGATCATTCAAAATAGAAAACCAAATATTTGTCGAAGAGATGAAATGCTAGATCATGGTCAGTATGAATATGTTTACAGGTAGGTGTTATTTATATATAAGAATATAGAGTCTTACTTCTAATTCTGACACACAGAAAATTTGAAGAGTTTCGCTGTACACAGAAATAATTAGTGTGTTGTAATTAACTGTTATTGGTCACATTAGCCCGACGATTTGAAAATCAATTATGACAAAATGTTGCCCTATCACTTGATAATGATATGATTTGACATAATCATGGTAATTTATCATAAATGGCTTAATCACGCAAAATGAACTTAAATAAATCACAATTGTGCAAAATTGTTTCAAATCAAAATAACGGAGCATTATGATAATAGATTTGTAAATAGAATGTGATATTTAAAACAATTTTGTAATTTCTTATCGTTTATATTTAAGATATACGATGCTAGTATGTTGAATTTAGAAGAAAAAAAGCATATTATATTTAATTATTACACTTCGTATGAGAGGGGCATGTGCAGCATAACGAAGTCATCATATATTTAATACATATCGTTTAGATGATAATAATAATACCATGGTAGTGAATCTGGGGAAAAAATAAGTTTACGATAAAAGAAAGTTTAAGTTTAAATTACAACATAAGTTAAAAAAAAACTGACATCATGATTATTATTATCATTAAGGTACCTCACTACATCAAAGCTTATACTTTTTAAGACTTCGTCACAAGATGGCAATTTAAATGCTCGAAAGTTGTGGCCATTATTAGTCTGTATATTAATCCCATTTAGAAGAAGACATCTAGTATATAAATTAATAGGAAAATACCCAAATTGTAAAGATAAAATATACGGATTTTTCCTTTACTTAACAATACATACAGATTGTACTTCCTTACTTACTGCCCGTGACACCTATGGCGTATAGGGCAGTAACGCGGGTTCTCCATTCGTGTCTGTCACTGGCGAGCTTTTGGAGTGTGCCCCAGCTTCTCTTTTGTTCATAGTTTGTACAATGGCTAAACAAATCATATCTTAAATGTTGGGTGGATCTGATGGTTAATTTTCTGACTTGTTGATTTGTGCCTCCCTAAATTATTTGTATCAATAGTTTTGGTTGAATGTCGTCGTAGCTGAGTGGTTAAAGTATCGGGCTTGTGAACCACAGATCACGAGGTCGAATCCACCTTGGGCTTTTGTTCATATAACTTGAAAGGACTATGTATGATATGGGCCTAAAATGGCCCCCTAAAATGAACACCATCATTTTTCTGTAATTCTTTGTAAACAAATACATGTTAAGTTATTTTATAATTTTCCTTTTGATCCAAATGCCCACAATTTAGAAATATGACATCACAAAGTTCACCATTTCCTGCAATTTTTTTCATTTTTAGCAAAAAAAAAAAAACGGCTTGTTTTTAAACAGTTTTTCTTTCAGAAAACACTGACCGCATGCTTGAACAAACGAAATATTTTTATCCATCCAAGACTAGTACTAATAAGGGACAAAAATATTTTCCTTGTTCAAAGTCTCGCTCTATATTTCCCATTCGAAAAAAAGCTAAGAAAAATGTCAATGATTTTGATTAAATCATAAAAATTGCACAACTTCTGACGTCATAAACTGCCTGTGAGGCCAATCAATTTTGATAAATAGGTAGAAAAAAATACATGGTTTTTTTTCATCTCTTCTCCCTAATAATAAAAATACCATAGTATAACATAACAATTTAATGACCCTGAAACACGTTAAAAAATAGTGAATTATGGGGGCCAAATATATATGACCGATATCATATCTATATATAGATCTTTATTGAATTAAATTTTTGAAAATCATGATTTTTATCCAAAATTGCATATTTTTTGCCTAGTTGACTTACATACTTCGTATGCATTATGCCACCTATCATAATAAAGTACTTTGCTACTGATTTAAGAAACTTTTCAAGGTGTTGTGGGTCATCAAAACGTGAAACAAACATTTTTAAAAGTTGCAAATAAAAAAAATCATCATTTTTTGCTCTAATTATATTTTGTTAAATTGGAATGAACAAAATATAAAACATAAATTCGACATGCTGTTTTTCACGCCTGACAAGGATTTTTCCTGATCAAATGTGTACGAAATATTGGTTTTCTCTTTTAGAACTTCGACGCCGGAAGTAACAGAATGCGAAATGAAAACAGAAATATTACACACGAAATGGTAAGAGAATTTCAGAAATTTTCTATGATTTCATGCATTATATGGACACACTGAAGTACACAACATAATAAATGATGTGTTCAATGACTGCGGTGCTTTCTAGATACTAAATTTTAATCGGATATGACGTTAAGGAGAAGTAAAACGTTTTAGGCCACTTATCATGTTTTCATTTTTTTTAGACAGTTAGTTGTGCTACCATAAAGTAATTCATTCTTAATTAGATGCATTTTATAAATTCTTATGGAATATAATCATTATATTCTTTATTATCTTGGTAAAAACAAAATCTCCTTCAAAACTGTGGAATTCACGCATTAAAATTTACTTCTTTTAAATATGTCAGAGTGACATATGATGATTTGATTGACATAGACAGATTACAATGTTTCAGGAAGTAAATAACGAGTCTCAAATTCCAAACGGAAAAAACAAACCTGGCTCAGATGGCTCCAAATATGGAAGAATGGACTTAGCAGACTTTGTTACAGAAGTTGATAGATTTTCAACTCTCATTGAACCTATTGCATTAGTTGTGTACTTTATCGAAGACATACGAAGGTAATTATTCAATACATTGCAGCATTCTAGTTTATGGTTTTATTGCGGCTAGTTTTATATCATATGTGATTGTTCAACTTATCGTGTACTTGTAAACATTGGTACCAGTGAATATGGCAATGCTTTAATGTTTCTGCCTCTTGTATAAGTTGTATCTTGCTTTTCAAATATCAAAATGAAATTCAATTTACAATGCGGTTGCACTGTTTTATTGTTGCAGATGGAAATACACAATGGGAACTTTGGCTGTATGGATTTTGTGCAATGTTGCTTGTCTTGTTTTGACAAAAGGTAAATTCGTTGTCATTGTTGTTTCTTATTATTTGTCATGGCTGTTGTTATTGCCCTGTTCAAATTTTGATTGTTATCTAATTATACATGTATTGATACCTTCATCACTTTTTACTGTAACTATTACAGTAAGTTTTTTTTTTCGATGTTTTAGGGAGATAAATGTCTATTTGATGTACTTGTACATTTCATGTAGATTGTAATTTCCACAGTCATCTATTGATCTGTATATGTATCTGTCAATGTGTCACTGATAATGGGTCTCAACTAATGCTTGGGCTGTAAATACACATAATGTGAGAGTTTAAGTCCTTAAACAAACATTTTATAAGAATTAAGGAATCAAACATTGTAAGATAATTGTAAGAATTGGTTGGCACTGTATAACAGTTTAATTATAGGACTCTTCTGTTATAATAAATACTAACATGTGGTAAATCTTTTGGACCTTTTTATTGTTCTTGAAGAAAAAATATGAAAAAGATTTCACAGTACCTCTGTCTAAGGAAAATAAGTTTTGCCTAAGGGGTACTTGAAACTTGTAATATAAAAGATTACATTAACATGTATGTATTTAAGGAATAAGGAATCATTCTTTGAGTATTATGAGGTGATCAAATACGGTCGGGGGTGATCAAATCCAATAAAGCACAAAGGGCTTTATGATAGATTTGATCACGCCCGACCGTATTTGATCACCTCATAATATTCAAAGAATGATTCCTTATTACTTATATTTATATAATTTTCAGTAATTGTACAATTAAATATTAAAATAATCATTGATGAACTGTATTGGACTATACATTACAAAATTGATTCGTAGTGTTATTACAGACAAAGACACTGGAAAATGTAAATGTAGTATAGAGCGCAGATCTTTGTACCAAGCTTTATTTTTGCATGTGTCTTTTTGTGTAGGTGCTGTGTTTACTCTGATGTCACTGTTGGTGATCTGCATTGCTACAACATCATTAGTGCAGCTACACACTAGGATTCTGGGGAAATTCCTCCCCTCCACATCACCGTCAAAGGAAGAAGAAGATGTGGAGGATGAGGAAGTGATGAAGACTGTCAAACAGTTCCGTTATAGGTAGAGCTGCCTCATCTTTATCTCTAAGAGATCCCATGTCAAACTAATGCAGAGATTAAGAATATTTTTATGATTCAATTTGATGCATATACACTAATAAATACAGGTATTAAGAACCCACTTCCTTATATGCAAAATCCATTAGTTTAGAAGTGTTAGCAAAAATACTAATGGTACTTTTTTCTTCTACATTAGTGATTTTAGATATCAAGGACCTTCATTATAACTCTAGGCCAGGAAAAAATGACAAAACCTTAAAAAGTTTGTCAAATGAGGCCTTGAAGCATCATCAGAAACCATCATAGGTTTCTTTTGATGATCTTGAAAAAAATGTCTCCCCTAGATCTCCCCTTAGAAAAGGCTTGTAAATAATTCTTTACTTTTTTTTCCAGTCTTCTACAGATGTATGATTTTATTGTACTGTGTAACGATGGGTTAACAGAGTTTTACAGAATTCTGAAATGGGACAACATTCTGGCTTCGCTTAGGTAAAAATAAAGGGAGGACTCAACAAACACATACTGTAAACCAACTTTATTCGCGTGCAAGAAATATTCACGAGATTTGCAAGAGCTTCTTCGTTGCAAATATTTCTCACTGCAAACTAGTATTTGTCGTATGGGTGTTATATCAAAATGAGTGTGGATAAAGAGTGGTCGCGAAAAATAATCGATATGAACCAGTTTATCTCTGGTAAATCGCGAAATAAAGTCATCGCAAATAAAAGTTGGTTTACAGTAGTCAAACTGACAATATTCTGGAGTCTTTTCAACCATTTACTTGTACATGAACAATGTATTCTATTTTTTGATTTTGTAGATTTCATGTGGAAATATGTGTGTTTTTATTGAGTTTGGTTGTGCTGCCTACAAGGGGAATCTGTTTCATGCTTGTTAATTGGTTCTTCTTGGCCAATGAGGTTGTGTTTCACAGTGAGTATCTTACATAGACTATGATGACCAGATTTATTCCATGACTCATTTTTCAATGTGAAAGGAAATCAACTCTAAATGGCTGTTGTGTTTATTTTACAGAATTTTTAAAGTATGGAGAAAAGTGCTGGGGAGTTTCCTTATCTCCAATACCTATGAAAGAAAATGGACCTTCAAGAGTGAGTAACATTCATTGGAAATCTTGTCCAGGGCATATCTTTGAACCCACTCATTAATTTGAGCGATGCAGTGTATACTGTGGAATCATTAGAATTCGTGGTGGCTCAATTCTCATGGTATTCTTGGGCAGCCCTCCCCCACGAATTTAAATCCTCAACGAAAACTATTTTAGAAAGAGTTATCTTTGTTACTGAAACAGTAACCGATGCATCCACGAAATTACATCCCCGCGAATAAGCAAAAAAGTCACAATCCACAAATTGGCCCCCTTGAATTTAAATGATTCCACAGTATGTGTTAAAGATGATATTTTATCACTTTATCTTAAACAGACTCCCAGTAACACAAGTTCAGAATCAGATGATCGAGCGAGCAATGAAGTGGAAATAAAAGAACAATCTGATGTAAGCCCTGCTCACAAAAATATATTTTGTTAGATACTAGATGAGTGCTGTGCTTTTTAATAAGACACTGTGCACATCCATAATTATCAGCACAGACACAAAAAATTTCCAAATCTCTTGGTCTAACATAAACTTACTTCGATAATCATCACTTGCAAAACATACAGTGTGTTTTACAATTAGTCACAGATTTGTGAAAGAAAAGAAAGAACCATTAAAAAATATGTTTGATATGAAAGTGTTTGAAAAAAAATAAAAAAAATTTTGACACTATTTGATTTGTCTAGGTGGAGTCTGATCCCAGCAATATTGAAATTCTGTCTGATGACTCGGATTTGAAGAGTTCTGTATACTCTAAACCCACCATGGTGGAGAGGTTCTTGGCACTCAAGAAAAGACGGAAGCACATTGCCAATGGTGAGTATTAAGTTTCCTTCATTATACTATATTTAATTTTACACTACCAAAGTATATTGCACATACTTGACCATGTATATTATGTTGAGTAAGAATAAATTTGAAAATGTAGAGATATAGATATAGTCAAACTTTGTTATCTTGAACTAGATGGGACTGTTTAAAAGCTTCGAGACATCCGAGTTTATGAGATATCGAGGGTAGAATACCTAAAAAATAAGTGGTTGGGACTTACAAATCACTTCAACATATCCATTGCATTCGAGATATCAGCGTTCGAGATATCAAAGTTCAACTGTATATCTAAATTCAGAGGTTTACACTATCAGTATTAATTTTAGTGTCAGATCAGTATCTATGCAGAAAGTGAAATTAATTCCACCATAAGAGGTAGTGCTCTTATTATTTGTAACACTTAGCTACCAGAGAAATTGTAAATGCACTGTTGGTAGACATATATATTTACTCAATATTGTAACCATTATTCACCTATAAATATGTAATTCTAACTGGTGCTGGATATCTTCTATTTTTAGAAACTTGTCATAAATGTGATGTTTCATTTGCTTCCATACTGAAAAGAAGAGTAAGTACCGTAAATCAAATTATTCTGTATGATGTGAAAAAAAAGGACAATCAATGGGTTTTCAAAAATAAACAAATATGCACTTGAATTAAGATTTCTCTTGATCGACAGATTAGTAGTTTCATTACTAGAAAAAATATGTATAGTTTGTAGAAATATCTACTTGTACCTAATCTATTGTTAGAGCAAATGGTACATGTAAGGAATATCTAAATACCAACAAATTATCTGTGTACTGTATGTACCAATAACAGCAATATACATATATACATGTTAATGAAAATAAGGTAAAGTTTACTACTGTGTAGAGAATTTTTACAATCATTATGGTACTAAATACATGTATTATCTGTGGCATAAAAAATGTAAGTGGGACATGTACACAGTTAAAAAAGCTTATGTATGTTAACATGTAAGATACCTACGGTACAAACATATTGTTCTTTTTTTTCCCCCAGCTGTATTGTCGTCACTGTGGAAACAACTTCTGCTCAAAGTGTTGTAATCAGAAAGTTCCCAAGTCAATGTTTGGTGCCACAGGTAATTCAGATACACACTCAATACTTCAATGAGCATAATGTTCAATACTTAAAAAAAAACCAACTCTTTTTATGATGCGATGTAGCTAGAATTAAGTTTAATGATAGTAATGATGCCTAATTTTAAAACTGCTAACAGAATTTTAACTCTGGTTATGACCATTTCAAACCTGCTGTGAAATTTTACATCACATTTTAATGATTTATTTTATATCCCGGTAATGTTTATTGAATTCAAGAAAATTCTCTTCACAAAATTAAATTCCTTTAAATCTGTAATATTTTGACCTTTCATGAAATAATGATGCTCTATATTATTAATTAAAATTATTCCACTGCACTGTAACAGGGAAATTAATTAATTTCATTTCTTCCAAATAAGAATCAGTTTTATGAGCATCTTTCACTGTTATTTGATATCCATGAGTTATTCCCCTTGTCACATCCTTTTATAAAGCATTGAATCTGTTTAAATAACCATGCAGTTATCAAACTTAAAATATACTTGTATCTTTTTGTAAAATCTCTATCATTGACACATTTTCCTTGAAGCTCCTCAAGCCCAGACAGAAATGGTCCTAGTTTGCAATGTGTGCTATGATCTACTCATGAACCAAGCGGACAAGGAAAAACAGAGCTAATGGACCCTGAAGAAAAATACAGAGCTTACAGATAGAATCCCCACCTACATGTATATCTCAAATTGTAGAAAATCACTGCCATGGTTTTTTTTTTGGTTTTTTTTTTAATTGTAATATGGTTTGAGAAAATGTGTGTGGGTTGATAAAGTCCAAGTCTGTTTGGAATTCGGAGAAATGAGAAAGATGTTGGAGAAATGAATGTTTGAGATTTTGTTTGTCTGTAAATTTGTAAGAGCATCTATTTGATAGCAAGCATTTAACCTGCTGAGCAGGAGTTCAAACAAACAGTAAATTTGAAGAGAAAATGATGCTGCTATTGCTGTGATAAGATCCCTTTTGTTTGGTGGTTTACATTGGAGTATATAAAAATTGTTAAGAGACTTTATCTTTGAATGATATACATGTACATGTGTCATATAAGAAGAAATTGCCCTAAACTTTTTCTCTAGAAACTTGTTATAAAATTTCTGTTAATTTATTCAGTCTTTGCACTATTATTATTTATTTCACTTGTTATTTTTTTTTTCTATTACCTGGTATATTTTCCTATCAGACTTTATGTTTAAATCTTCATTTTCTTAATAGATTTTCTGCTATTATCTAAAGTCGTTAGGTGTATATAGTGCATAGTATTCAGTGTCAAATTTTCATGAAAATGGAAGTATTTTTTTTTATATTGAAATCCTTCTTTACCTCCAGAGCATTCAGAATCCTTCTTTGTTCACTCACACCATTATTGTTTGCAGTATATAACATGGAAAGACTTGATTTTTCTTTCTTTCTCTATGAAATCCAAGTCATTTGGGCTATGGTAACCAAATTCATTATCCTGATTTTTTATTCAAAGATAATGTTCAAACTGATGTATTATTATGTGTTTGTATATCTTAATGCATAAAATCAACAATATTGTGTGATTGAAAAATAGTGTATTTTAAACAGAACAAGAAAAGAAAATTGTTTCCTTATTTTAGAATTCTTACCTCTGTGATACATGTAGTATATAACTGGTATGAAATCAGGATTCTGTAAAATTGGAGATGTTTATTTGAACGGTTAGTCTGAACAATATATACCGCATATGTTGCAGAATTTTTGTTTTTGTTTAAGAGGGCTCGATGGTCATGACTATTTTTAGACTGTATTTATCTCCTTTAGAAGAAGAGCTCTGTATAAAAATATAGAAAAGTACCCAAATTTAAAAGGTAAAATATATGGATTTTTTCTTTACTGACTAATAGTTTATAGCTGAACAAATCATATCTTAAAATTTTAGGCAGATCTGATTGTTAATTTGTTGACCATCCAGCCTCCTTTAAAATGATGTATTTTAGAGTAAAGCATTTTCAATGGCAAAAGCTACACATCAAGTTGTGCAAATTTTAACACGCAGTATTTATGTACGTATACGTGTACATATACATATACTGGTAGTTCATGTTCTTATAAATGCACAACAGTGTTATGATTGAATTCTTTTTTTTTCATTTGTTTATTAGATTTTCTGCTTTGTTTATTGTATGATTGTGTTATTTTCTTGGGGTAAAAGCAGTAAATGTCAATGGCAAGGTATTTCCAATCAGCTTACGATAGAAGTAGTGTTAAAACTGGGTAACAAATGAATTTCAGGAAGAAAAAAAAACGTGTGTAACTTAATAAAGGCAGATGTTTAAATGGCAAAAGCCCAGTTTTAAGAATATGTGATCATAGATGCTGTGAATGGCTTTTTTATGTATAAATCAAATTATTGTGAGATGAACGGAGACTTGTATTTTTGTTGCTTATTGTACATGTACTTGCAATTGTAGTTTTTTGATTTTGTTTTTTTTTTGTGGTGACTGGTGCTTCTAGTCTTTTTTTTCTAGTCTTGCCCCCCCCCCCATTGTTTTGTGGTGTCGGTACAAGTCATTAATTGATGAATGGAGTTTCTGTAATCTCAGCCATTTTTAACTGTGGTGTTAAGCTAGCTCTCTTTACTAACTCTACATGTGCAGTTCTATATCAGTATTGTAATTAATTACCGTAAGCCTTGCCAGAAAAAAAGAGAGTGTACTGAATGCAGGTGATGTATGCTGGTCTCCTTGTTCAAGTGTCTGTGTATGGGTACTGTAAACCAACTTTTATTTGCGATGACATCATTTCACGATTGACTGGACACAAACTGGTTCGTGACGACTAATTTTCATGAATAAGCCTTATACAGACCTGTGTTGTTATTACAACCGTACAACAAGGGATGGTTCGCAGCAAGAAATATTCGCGAATAAAAGTTGGTTTACAGTATGTAAATACTAAAACAATAGGTAATTCAGTTCCTTAAATAAATCTGCGTCTTCAAAATTTTGATATTTACAAAAGCCTTTTAAAACTTTGACGAGCTTTATATGTAAAAAGCTGACTCTCTTTAAAAAAAATTACTTACTTAATCTCAGTTTGCAGTAAACCAATACTAATTAAATTTATATAAGCTTTTCTAATCAACATAGTTAAAAGAAAGCAATATTCCCCTCCAATGTGTTATTCTTTGCCTTAGATAAATGCATGCAGTTTGACGAGTACTAGAATTATAAATCTGGGGAAGTGATGTTTGTAATTGAATTTAGTTTGAGATTTTTCACTTTTGTTATTTTTGTTATTTTATTTAACGAAAATGAATTTTTACATATTGCATTTTACTCAAAATATCAATGTTAGTGACATAGTGTTTTGATTTTTAATCAAAAACAAACATTTTTAATACAACATTTTATTTTAATATTTATTGTATATGTGCAAATATTTTCGTAGCATTAATCTAGTGTTTGCATGAATTTTGATTCATTTGTATCATTGTTGATCTATTATTTTTACATTTGTTGAACTCTTCATGTATATTCTTTTACCATGCTAAGTGAATAGAAAAATACAATGTAGTATTCTAGTATTTCAGCAAGTTGAAAGATTTATAAAATGAAAGGTCTTGTCTGGGAATCAATTCCTACATACAGGCTAAAAAATGAATGCCCAGAATACTTTCTTTATACCTATGCTGGGTACATAGAATTTCATTGTTGGGAATATCATTGTAAACTAAGTCTGACAATCCAATTCTCTATACACGAAATTTACTGGTATTTACACTTCATGGTGTAAGACTTGCATCTTGTCAAATGAAATTTTCTCTAATAAACTTTTACAACTACATCTACTGATCTGTAATTTAGGAGAAATATTTAAAGTTCTTAATTGCAAATAAGTTCTTGTGAAATTAAAGTGATGTACAGCATTTTACAATCAAAGGGCGACAACATACGATTTGAAGCAAATTGTCTCCCTTAAGAATGAGATGTTTTAAAACAGTTAATACATTTAATGTCTTAAGGGCTCAAAAGCAATACATGTTCAAGACAGTTTTAGCAGAAGAGTAGAAATCTTGATGCGATAAATCAATTTCAAATCTTGAATCTTTGTTAGATTTTGTGTTGTGAATAAAAGCATTAAACTAATTGTATTCAGCGTTTTGGTATTTCTTACTATATGACATACAGTATTCATCATACTCTCCTTGTTTAACCAAATTAATGAGCCTTAAATTGTACAAAACCACATACATGTACTTTACTAACTATGCTTCCCATTGATTCAAATTGCTACCATTTATTGAATTTGTCAAGAACAGAAAACCTTGCAAAAAATGTCAAGTCATGGCTGATATAGAGCACAGTTGTTCGATAGAAGGGGGCTCTGCTAATATAAACCACTGTCTTGAGGTTAGTCATTCAAAGTCAGGCTCCAGGAACACTATGTCTTTATATTATAATTTTATGAATGATTGAAATTTGGACTTAATTATGTCTAAAAATGCTTCATTATCCAGAGGCCAAGTCTTGTATCCTCAGACCATTCATCACTGTATCAAATTATCACTTGACTTTAGATTACTTGTATTTTGTGACACTTGTATTGAATTTTCTTATTCAAGTAGGAGGGGGGTTCAATATATCGCGGCCATAATATTTTGAACCCCCTCTCCAATTGGAATTAGCAATTGGAGGGGGGTTCAATATATCGTGGCCATAATATTTTGAACCCCCTTTCCAATAGCAATGAAAATAAGGGGGGGGGGGGGGTCAATTTATTGCGTCCATAATATTTTGAACCCCCTCTCCAATTGGAATTGGAAGTAGGAGGGGGGTTCAACATATCGCGGCCATAATATTTGAACCCTCTCTCAAATGGCAATTGAAAAGCAGAGGGGGGTTCAAAATATCGCAGCCATATTATATTGAACCCAGTGTTCATTATTTTATTGGGGGGGGGGGGGGGTTCAATATATCGCAGCTATACATGTATTTTGAACCTGGGTTCAATATATCGTGAGGTTCAAAATATTATATGACATAGGTTGTATGCATTTTGCAAATGCAATTAAAATAAAAATGTACAAGTTCTGTTTCAATAATTATTTAAATGACAGTTTGCTTACAGGTTGATTTCAACCATTCATTAAGAAATTTCTGCAGTATGTTGTATCAATTTAACTATCAATACATAAAGACATTCAAGTTAAAAATATAATGCATTTATTAAATTATTTCGATATGATTTTTAAACAATCCCAATGTGTATTTTGACTTAAAAATGAATGTGGACTCTTAAATTCCCCCCAAAAAGTACCGTATACTCTTAACAATAAATTATTACCATATGAAAACACATAAATAGCACATTCTTTGTAAAACAGTGTTGAAAAATCAACAAGTTATAAATAAAATTATAAAATGAAAAAAGATAATAATAAAATACATGTACATGTATACACCTTTAGTCAAAATAGTATATAAAGCCATGAATGTAATATTTACTTTAAAAAAATCATATCCAAAAAAAACATTATATGGGGGCATAACAATATTTTGCAAAAGAAAAATGGGTTCTTGTGTTGCAATCATCTTAAAATTTGCGTAGTATATAATGTAATTTATTTTTATCATTTCTTAACTACAAAATTTACATGCAGATCACAATACATGTAAAAGAAATTTAATTTTCTGATACCCTGCAAACTTGTATTATATTGAGTATTAACTAGAAACAAGTTCCACCACATGGCCTTATTTTGTTCTAATTCAGCTTGGCCTATGATGATGTGACCTTGACCTTGATCAAATGACTTTAGTTCAGTGATATAACACACTGCAACCATTTAAGAATGAGCTACATGAAAAAATAGGGTGGGCAGACATGATGATTCTTAATAAGTAAAATAGATCCCTAAACTTTGTGTTACCAGGGGTATTATTATACAAATAGTGCCTGTTTGAGAGGGTAACAGTTGAAATTGACATAAAAGAATTCATATCTAATACCCTAGAACTAGGATATTTGTATCAATGGTAGTCATTAACAGAATTGCCATGTGCTAAAATGACCACCTTTCACAACTGGGTAAAAATATGCATGACTCATTGTCTCCTTTGCACTAAGTCTTTCATTATGATTATATCTTAAAAGTTTATCTAATAAATCCAGTGCTTCTAAACTCACAAGGTGACAATTTTCTTGGTTCACAAAGTTCACAAGTTTTTCTCTCATATTTTGCAGTTTCCATATTTCATTACTCTTTGGTATGCTTTTTGACTGAATTTGAAAAGTTTCTATATAATGGGCAAGATCCTCTGTACCTAATATTTTAACTATCTGTACCAATTGATCATAATTGTCACTACCATGAAAAAAGGGTGTTTTCTTAAAAATCATTTGAGCTAGAATACATCCAAAACTCCACATATCAAGAGAATAATCATACAACTTAAAATCTAATAAGAGTTCCGGCCCCTTAAAATGCCTTGATGCAACGCTGACCCTATAAGCCATACTGGGATGATAAAACTCTGCAAGGCCCCAGTCTGCCAGTCTCAGTTTCCTATTTTCATGGTCAATCAAGATATTTCCTGGTTTGACATCTCTATGCATGATGCCCATACTATGACAGAAGTCAAGTGCTTTGAGTAGCTCATAGAGGTAGAATCTGATATCATAGTCAGTTAGGACTGGATACAATTGCCTATAATGTGTATTATTTATATATTCAAATACAAGACCAGGTGCCCTCGATATTGGGTCTCTTACAACGGCCAACAGAGTGATTATATTAACTCCTCCTTGTAAATTGTTTAACACTTTGATCTCCCGTTTAATTTTCTTTTTCTTGACAGGTTTCAGGAATTTTATAGCACATTTTTCTTCGTTCGTTTTGTTGATTGCTTCAAACACATCACTATATTTTCCTCTGCCCATTTTTTCTCCAACTTCGTATTCGTCCAACTTGTTCCATTTTATGACATGGGTTTCATAATCCCAATAATCCTGTGGTTTGTTTACATTCACATCTGCGTAAGTTCGGGCCTTGCACTCAACTTGCTCCGAAGACCCAGCATTGAAAAATCTCCTTGAACAACAGCCCATTACACGTACTGATCTCTCGCAATTTTTAAATATGTGTAATGCTTGTACCAGTTGAATTTTTACCATTTTTAGGATGTGCAAAATACCAAATACCAACTTATTCATTGCAAAAATTAAAATCGGAAACACCTTTCGAAAACTAATCTCAGATTCTATGACTGTTATGGTAGAACCCTATTATCCCGTTTATTTTTACAGTTGGTATGTGGATGAATACTCTCTTTTGAGAAGTAGACAGGCATAGCCTTCGTGGATGTAGGCTATGTCTGTCCACTTCTCAAAAGAGAATAGTGCATGAACTGCTAAAACTGTTTTAAAATATTCAAATTGCACAATATATGAGAATAAATTGCATTTTAAACAATTCCTAAGTATGATGTGTAATGTTCCTCATACAACATTCTAGTCTGGTGCTGTTCTTGTTGTCAAACCATTGTGATGATGCTATAGTATTTGGTGTTTTAATGTATGGGTGATGTTGTTCTTCATATTTTCATTGTGTTGGTGTTGTTATCCACCATATTGTACTAAGTCACACAGTAAAAGCAAAGCCCATATAATCACCATGCATCATGCCATGGCCCAAAACGTCAACCAAAAGTGTTGCGATTTCATGCTGATAAACAAATGGTAAAGGCCCCCTACCCTTCTTTTTTTTTTAAATATTTGAACCCTTGATTAATTTAGATATTTAGAATAAAAACTCGAAAAAATCTGACTGTATTGTGTTACCTAACACTTAGATGGTAATTTACGGTACTTGATAGCGTAAAAAACAACACCATATTTTATAGAATTAATTCATCAGTTTATTTATGATTAAAAAGTTCACGATGGTTTTTTTTAAAAATACAATATTGATGGAATTGTCGCGGAAATGTTCTTCAAACATTATTTTCAAAACTGTCCAATGGTGGAAAATCATTCAGTGGAAAAATTTGGCAAAAAAGCCAGGAGCTCTCTTCTTTTCTTTCTTCTACGAATGAAAAAAAAAATAGATTATATTAGACAAGAAATCGAACGTTGTGACAAACAATGCGCAAGCGTATGGTTACCGGTTAACACATGGTACCGTTTGCAATCAGCTGGTTTTTGCGTGCATGTAAATTGCAAGTTAAAACGAAATGTAGTTCTTATGCTGTTCTTTTTTTATTTATGAAATGAAAAATATACTTACGTTTTTATGCAAGGACTTGCAAGAGAACCAATTCTTCTTTTCTTTCTTGACAATGCACTCCTGTTGGAAAAATATATAAGATTTCGTGAATATTGTATCATGATAACATTAATTTAAATATCATTTTATTGTGGACTTATTGTGGATTTGACAATGAATGTCAGTCACTGTACATATAGTGTTCTGTACTCTCACCTCTTCTGGTTCTGTCGCCCCGCCCCACTCCCCCGGCACACCCCAGGGGTCTGAGAATCCAGCAACTGCCCTCACGTCATTTGGAGCATTCTGGGCGTCCTCACCGAACCACTTCAGTGGCTTCTTTTTTGTGCGGGAAAAAATATTCAGAATTTTAATCATGTTTAACAAATATTAAAAGGATTTCATGTAGAAAATCTCTAAAGTTCTGAACAATGGAGTAGAGATGTGTAAAGTGATATCTAGTCTTAAAAAGTTTTACGTTTTAAAATGTCGAATAAAATAATATTTGAATGAAATAAAGAAGATTAATCAAAATACCTGGTCATCGAAATTTTCCCAGATGTAAATTGTAGTTTGAAGCATCAGTTTCAAGAGCGGATTCAACTCTTCATTCTGAAAAAAATCATAATATATGATTTCTACAGACTATATTATTTTTGTTCCTTTTGATAATTTTTTTCACGTATTACTAATATCAATTTATTTTAATTACTAGTCCCCCCCCCCCCCAAAAAAAATATTATCATTATTTTAATTACTGTCTTACGATAATTCATAACTTGAATAGTTTATTCCGGGACTGTCTTCATATAAGTTGTGGTACTTACATCACTTTCAATGAAGTCCTTGACCTCAAATGATTTGACCTTGCTGTCTTCATCTTTTGTGTCTTCATTCTTCTCCTGTGAAATTGTAGAACAGTTCCGTTAATTGTTTCGTGAGATACAAGAATTCATACCCCGGTATTGCAATAAAAATCAGAGGAGTTATAATAACAACCCTTTCCTGTAAGGATATTGATTAATCTGGAAGAATTATAAACTGACCATAAGCGGGACGAGGGCTTGGCTCAGTTGTTTTCTCACGCTCTGCTCCCATCTTCTGAATTCTTGTACAGCCTCACCACCAGGGAAGGGCTGAGGAGAAAAATCCATAAGTATTGATATTCAATCAAAGATTTATATATAAAAAGGGATATTTTTCAACCACAAATGTGTTTTTACAACAATTGTTTTTTGTAGTCAAGGCATCTGCATCAAAGCATTCAATGGAAATTGAAAGATTAACTACCGGGGTATAACTCACTTCAAAGAAATTCGGTTGATTGTAATATTTCAACCAATCCTGACATGCTTCTCCTGACGTAAACTCCGAGTTGACATCTTTTCTTTTCGTTTCGTTCAATACAACAGCCCCTTTTGCGGATATTTTCCTCTAAAATTTGATACATATTGCATTCTATAAGATCAAGGTCTTTTGTAACATAATTTTAAAAAAATTGATTGAATTTACTGAATCTTTGGAAAGTAATTTAAGTGTCCGAATTAAATTTAGTTAGCTTTTATTTAATTGAGGAATCCGAGGGATTTTAGTACCTGTGTCTCGATCAAACTGTCTGTCTTATTCTTCAGACTCTCTACCTCAATTCCATCACCTCTGTCGTTCTTCTCCAAATCCTTTAAACAGATTTTCAAGTGAGTAAAATGTTATCAGACCAAAATATTTAATCGGCATCACTGTACCTGCATTAGGTTTTGAATACATTAAGGAAATTACCATGTTTTCTTTTTCAGACATCTCCTTTTGTTGCACACAACTGTTTGCGTTCTTTCCTTGAAAGTAATTGTGACGTCACAATCGATAACGTCAGTCTTGGAAACGTTGATTTTAACCACACCCGATTTAAAAAAAAATAACGATACTGTATGGGTTCGGAGTGGGTTTTTTTAATTATTCAATTTTTTAAATTTATTTTTTACTTGTTGTTGTTGGGTTTTTTTTATTCACGAAAAGCATTTTTTTAATCTATTTTATTTTCTGAAAATATATTATACTAGATATAGTTTCAATTATAATTATAATCATGTTTACTAGATTTTGTTATATTCGTTTGGAAAATATTTGCAAACCATATATGTAGATTTTATGCAAAAATTTCTTCATGAATAAAGTAACGATGAAAAATTGAAAAAATACATTAATTTTGATGAAAACAATAATGAAACATTCTTTAATTTGAACAACATATAACATAATTGAGCTTGTAAAATATTTAAGCATTGAATGCTTATTTTTGGATGTCGTCGGTCCTGTAACACACTAAGCGGTGCAGACAAATTGATTACCGCGCGTTAGCGCGTTAACATCCAAAAATAAGCATTCAATGCTTATATCTATATTCATAATGATGTCTATTTTTACGAAATATATGTGTATTGTCGCTGTAAAGCCATTATATACGCTCTCAGTCAGGGATATGAAACATACATGGAACAGCCATATTAACATTTTATTAAGTTCGCTTCCGCGACTAAATATTTAGTGCCAGAAACTTTGTAGAGAAAAATCTTTTTTACTAAGGAGTAGATATAATTTAATGATTATTTTTCAAAAGAACATATCTTATTTGTTATGTAAGATTGAACGTTTCATTTAATCTTACAAAAATAAATATACTCAAAACACGTGAAGACGTTTATATTTGTGCACATGGCGCATGAATTATCAAAGTGTATTCATAAAAAATTGAACGTCGCAGATTTCCAATGCAAACATAAGGGGAAATATACACTGAATGTAAATATTTGATAATATTTACACTTGAAATTTTTTTCCCTTACATAACACTGTTTGCGCAATCCGCTGTTATTTCTGCTTAACAGCAGTTTGGGTCAAGAGGTCAAAGTAGCGCATGAATAATCTACATGTAGGTCACTACTTTTTCTATGTACTCACTAACCGACTTGCGATAAAACACACCTAATATTATAATGAAAACATAGTTTAAGCATAAAGAAAAAAAGTTATCTGTATTTTGTTAATATACGAAGCTTTATTCATTCATTCTTTTTGCTATATATAACATTAATTGCGGGGATAAATGATCATAGCTTAAGATTCACGTAAGATAATGTTTATGGATCGACATCGTAACAAAGGGTTCTTGAAAATTACAATCGCAATTTGTCAAAGTGCATGTAGTTAAATCAGTTATAGTTCATTTCTGACTAAGTCTCGGGGTCAAAATCGCAAACGCAATATCACAGACCTTTCGTGTTTAGTCCATTCACGGTCAAATTTAACTCCTTCTGCTTCTCTGTCCGTTTTGTTCCGTAAAAGAAATTAGAAAAGCTTGTCTCTAAAATGTCCGAGGGAAATCATCATGCTCTTGAATCTGATTCTGCGATAGAATTTCATCTGAAAAGGCCTCAGTAGACTCTAACTCAGCTTTCAATCGCCCTGTTTTCAAAATTCCAACCGCTCTGTGACTTCGACGGAAGTGGCACTAATCCGCCAAGCTTCAATCGTTTTTTCAATTGTACAAATGAATTTTCTTTACTGTTTCACTTTATTATAATAAAAAAGTGTTGTCTTGTCAAAAGTAGTGTCATATTTATTTATTAAGATTACCAATTTTAAACAAATACTTGCAACATTGTTGAACTATTTTTTGTTACTTCATGTTTATCGAAGCGGCTTTCTAAGTTATCACAAAAAAAGGAAGTATGGAGCAATGTTATCGTCATAATTTGCAACAAAAGTAAATATAAGAAGTAAGGTATCATTTTTGGATGTATATCGGGATATAAATACGGGTTGGTACGTGATCAAATCTTTCCATAAAGCCCGTCGGGATTTGATCACGTGACCAACCCGTATTTATATCCCGATATATATCCAAAAATGATACCTTATTTCTTACACATTTTGAATACAGTTATTCATTTTTTCACTTTGACTACTATATAGTATTTAGAATTCAAAATGTAGTTCAATCCGCCCCTTTTCCGTTTGCAGGACAAGAAGATAGTGGAGAGAAACGAAAAAAAAAAGATTTATTTAAAAATTTGGAAGTTCAACAAATATTCATGGTATTTTTTCAGTTGTTTTGTTAATGCAAATTGGAGTGACAATGTAAATAATAAACTTTTAAAAATCAAACATATTTTTTTCAGACAATGAAAATGAAAATTTATTGTTATAGAATAAGTAAATCAATGTTGCAGATCTGATGAATGAATAATTGAAATCTCCTCATTCATACATGTATATGTTAAGAAACAAAAAAACCGCACATGTTTTAATAGCCCTGTCAATTACAAGGCAAAGAGGAAAAATAGAAAAATCCTCCACAGAATTAATAAAAATTATGAAAAATGTACCATGGGGGCGGAGGGTACCAAACATCACCACCCACCCACCCCCCCCCCCCCCACTCCCAAGTGCAATCATTTGATAGAGACACGTTTATCCTCATTCACTCAGCCCCGTTGAGTCTCAACCTTCCCACCACTCACACTACACTTTGGTAGATGTCCTACTTCCTTAATTAGTCGCTGTTAACAAATTCTTTTCATAAATTTATTTTTTTTATGGAAACTCAGGGGCGCTTTATGTATTTTTTTTAAGTTGTCCTCTATCCTTTAAAAATTTATTGCTGTTCATTTATTATATCTATACATAAAATTATACTTGATGTTATTTGTCTCCATATGAAGTACGTTATAATGTGGAGGTGTCCAATACCAACTTAATCTTTTATGCGTAATAAAACACAGACTTTTTTAAAACATTTTCCGTGGGTAAATAAATTTTGGTTCTGGTAAGGATTTGAGTAATTTCTAGCCTTAATTAATAAGTCTCCAGCAATGAGTACACGCGTCTGTGCTTAATAGGAAAGGTCACATAAGAAACAAATATTTAAAAAAAAAATGAAAAAATATTTAGAAAAACTCAGAGGAGCTATTAAAGAAATGGCTTTTTTTTCTTTTCTTTTTTCTTTGAATTTTCAATGATTTTGAAACAATTTTTAGTTTTTATAGTCTACCAACTGATCTGTTAAATAAAGGTTTAAATGATCGGATATATCAAAAAGTGGGAATACTTTATCTGCTAAAAACTATAAACCAACTTTTATTCGCGACGACTTTATTTGCGAATAACCCGAGATAAACTCGATCGCAGCGACTAATTTTCGCGATCAAGCTTTATCTACAACCCTGTTGTTATTAAACCTATAGGACAAGTATCGGTGTTATATAGTGCCTTTTCCCCCTAGCCATCTCCCCCCCCCCCCCCCGGAAAAATTGCTATATAGCAGTTTTTCCCCCACGGAAAGCTGACTATATAGTGGGTTTTCCCCTTTTTATAGCCAGATAACCCCCACGGAAAACCTGCTACATAGTAGATTTTCCCCCTTTTTTACATTCCGGTCATGTTTATGGTGGACCATTCGTGGCAATAATTTGCAATAACTGATATTATATTAATTTCTCATAATAAAGGATAATTATGGCATTTATTTATACATAGAATAAAATACGTGGTTTTTTTCACCCCTGATATGAACAAAGGCACGGCCTTCATAACATTCCTGTGTCATTACCATTTATTTCACCTTTTGTTATACCTTTTTAGAACACCTTTTACGCGGATTTCGGAATACCTCGAATCTTTTTCATCTAATCGATGCTTATCTACAGTTTTGACTTCGACGTTATGACATTTACATTTTTCACAGAACACGTCAGAATACATTTGAGTGAAAATACGCCGGTTTGGAACTTTAATTTTCCCATGTATTATCATCTATGTATAAGCTCCTCCCTGGAAACTAACTGACTAATCTTGACTTAATTTTGAAGAGGAAGGGAATAAGAAGTGGAAATGTATTACTCCCTTCGTCCAAAAGGCTATAAATTTTAATTTAATACCGTTATAATTGACGATCTTAAATATCATATATTTCTACTTCTAAATATCAAACGAGAGACAGGGTGCAATGATATGATGAGAAACTGAAATGTTTTACTTCGATTGATGGGGTTCTAAATCATGGGTAAGGGGTGTTATAATTTATTATGTATTAAAGGCGTGTGTAAAATTAGTATTTACAATTTTGTTTTAAAGTCACGAATATTCATATTCATGTTTTTTGTGATGAGCTGACTTATTTTTTTTAAATATAAGTTGATCTTCTAATCAATTGGCAAGTAAAATAAAGTCGTATATCAAGTGCGCTATTGTTGATTATTTATTTTTGTTTTTCGGTTGCTACTTTTATGAATAAAAATTTATTGATTCATTTATCTAGTTATTTAGTATATCATTAGTCATCTTATGAATTGATTAAATGTTTTGAAGAATAATGAATTTACCCGCGTACCTTTTTAAAAATTTTTGTTCGTAAATTTAAAAAGAAAAGCAGAATTAAACGTAATTTTCAACCATGTTGATAAAGAAATACATGAGTGAGTGTGTATTTTTAAATGATGTTTTTACTTTTAAATGACCGTAAAAATATGGTGATGTGGTCATCTCTAGTTTTTGAGATATGGGGCCCTAAAAAATACACTATTCATTATAATTGGATTTCAATCGGAAACATCAAGGGCCCCTACCCTGGGGACTAAATTTTTCAGGGTCATCTACTACTGGTATACCACTACCAATATAATCAAAGGCCGGAACGGCCACAAAGGCGTCGAGCTGACATTTTTTTCTTTTATATAGAATGATACCAATAATTTGAATTTCTGTACTAATAGTCATATCAAATGATATTAGACTTAGAATAGAAAGTATATGAATTATGTTTTCTGCTGCTTTAAAAACAAAAATCAGTATATTTTCTTATAAAGTGGTGCTTTTTTAATACAATAACTCATCATAATTGCAAAAATCGAAGAAATTCCAAAGTTCAAAAATAATTTGTTTCTTTCTGCTTCAAACAGTCTTTGAACAACTTTCACAGGTTCATAATTTGAATACATTAACAGTGTGTCCCTAATTATAATAATAAAACATACATTTATTTATTTCAATTCCCGTTTGAAACAAGTTTTCCTATGGTATGGTTGTTTACAAACAAATCCACAACACGTGCTATCTAAAATGCTCGACCAAACTAACTGCATTATCGAGTTTATTTTTTGCAACGAAATTACTAGATACGTTTATCGCTTACATTTATTTTGGAGACCGTGCCCGATAACAAATAAATTTACATCTAAAATGTTATTTCTATCGGGCACTGTCTCCAATTAAAATGTAAGCGATAAACTAAAATAATATCTAGTGAATCTTTACACTTAGGCCTGATTGTATTCATCCGCCATTTCTTGATTAAGCAAATTTATTCTTATGCAATGAGTTGTCAATCACCAGGGAGGCAAAGTTGGGTTTTTTGTACACAATTTAGTTGAATAAATGGAAAAAAATCTTGTAATACGTTTAATACTTTCAGGAACTTATTTCTTAATAATGCGCATTTAAAAGGCGGTGCAGCGCGTGAATTTTGGACGATTGCCAATCCAGACGATCGCTAGAAGGCTGCCGAGCATTAGCTCGACGCCTTAAAAATATGGTTAAGTGGTCATCTCTAGAATTTGAGATTCGGGCCCCCACTTATAGAACAATATTCAATCATTATAATGGGGTTTTAAACATCGGGCCCTGAAACATCGAAGGTCCCTACCCTGAGGGCTGAAAATTTCAGAGTCAACTACAGGTAGCAAACCACTGCCACTGTGAAAATATGGTGATGTGGTCATCTCTAGTTTATGAGATATGGGACCCTAAAGAATATCCACTATATTTATTATAATAGGATTTTAAACATCGGGCTCTGAAACATCGGAAACAAAATTTCTCTAAAACAGAGGTTTAGCCTGGATAAAATTTGCACAAACGTTAACAGATATACGGACTGATAGATTTATTAAAAAATTCTCAAAACATTTTTCACTTACAAATTCAGAACACAGAATTATGCATATAAGTGTATATCTTGTAAAACCAAGTACTTTTTTCAATTAATTACCTAAATTAAAAGTTCTCTGTATAATTCCATTACACACATGTTTAATTTTCAGCATTGTCTATAAAAAATAATAAATCGGCAAAATGAAACTTAACCTTTACAGATGAATGCAGATATATGCAACCTGGGTGTGTAGAAACATTGATTTTAATCCTTACTGGGTTTCCATAAATATTTTTTTTATAAAATATGAATCAAAAACGTGAGGGAGAAACCCTACTATGGGGGAAAATCTACTATATAGTGGGGGAAGGCTACTATATAGTAGGTTTACCGGGTGGAAAAGCTACTATGGGGGAAAAGCTGCTTTACACACCGGTTAGCGGCGAGAAATATTCGCGACGAAGAGGCTCTCGCCAATCTCGCGAAAATTTCCCGCACGCGAATAAAAGTTGGTTTACAGTAGATGATACATGTGTTATATAACTTGTATACAAGCAATTGCCGTCCTCATGCTCCTAAATGGGTGCCCTACCTCATCCGGCACTAGTGCAGTTGCAAAATCATATTTAGAAAAGTTTTGACAAAATGTACATTTTCATTATGGTTGGCATGTAAACCCCTCTCACGGTAGTATTGTAACTTGTGAATATTTTAAAAAATGAAATGCCTTTTTTGGGTTGTTTCATGCGTTTCGTGGAGTACAATAGATTTTCTTAATAAATTAAAAAGAAAATACATCGTCGATATGAATAAAAACCTGCGTATTTAGCGATACTGCTTTATGTATTTTTTTTATTTCCACATGCTTATTCAAAGAAATAAACACCGGATGCTGAAGAAGATTACTTTACTTCAATAAAATATCGATAGGGTTTTGTTTATAAGAAATAAATTACGGTCTGTTGTGCGAACATCTTTTAAAAAAGCGATTTCTAAAGCATTTATGTTAATTAATTATAGTATTTAGATTATAGATGGACAAAATTTCTTTTAAATTAGTATTTTAAGTTTAAAAAAAATCATATGTCCCAGAGAAAGGGTGGGGGGTCCAATCCCCCGAACCCCCCCCCGGATCCGCCAATGGTGAGGTACTTGATCGCGTTAAAACAACACAATATTTATAGAATTAATTCATCACTTTATTTAAAATAAAAGAGTTCACGATGATTTTTTTAAATACAATATTGATGGAAATGTCTGTTCTCTATGGAGGAAGCGGAAATATTCAAACATTATTTTCAAAACTGTCCAATGGTGGAAAATCATTCAGTGGAAAAATTTGGCAAAAAAGCCAGGAGCTCTCTTCTTTTCTTTCCTCTACAAATGAAAAAAATAGATTACATTAGACAAGAAACCGAATGTTGTAACAAACAATGTGCAAGCGGTTAACCAGTAACTGTCTGTTACCGGTTAACAAATGGCATTACAGGTAAGCGGTAACATGTTACTGATACCGTATGCAATTGGTTGGTTTTTGCGTGCAAGCAAATTGAAAGTTAAAACGGAATGTAGTTCTTATATTGTTCTTTTTTATTTATGAAATGGAAATCATATACTTACGTTTTTACGCAAGGACTTGCAAGAGAACCATTTCTTCTTCTCTTTCTTGACAGTACACTCCTGTTGAAAAATATATATAGATTTCGTGAATACTGTATCATGATAACATTAATTTAAATATCATTTTATTTTGGATTTGACACTGGATGTCAGTCACTGTACATATAGTGGTCTATACTCTCACCTCTTCTGGTTCTGTCTCCTCGCCCCACTCCCCCGGCTCACCCCAGGCGTCTGAGAATCCAGCAGCTGCCCTCACGTCATTTGGAGCCTTCTGGGCGTCCTCACCGAACCACTTCAGTGGCTTCTTTTTTTGTGCGGGAAAAAATATTCAGAATTTTAAAAATGTTTCACAAAATTAAAGGATTTCAAGTAGAAAATCTGTTAAGTTCTGAACAATGGAGTAGAGATGTGTTAATTAAGTAATATCTAGTCCTAATAAGTTTTACGTTTTAAAAAGTCGAATAAAATAATATTTGAATGAAATAAAGAAGATTAATCAAAATACCTGGTCATCGAAATTTTCCCAGATGTAGATTATCGGTTGAAGCATCATTTTTAAGAGCGGATTCAACTCTTCATCCTGAGATAATTCATATTATATGATTTCTACAGGCTAGATTTTTTCTTTTTGATGATTTTTTCCCACGTAATATCAATTTATTTTACTAGTTTTTCTCCCAAATATTATCCTCATTTATCAATCTTACGATAATTCATAACTTGAATAGTTTATTCCGGGACTGTCTTCATGTAAGTTGTGGTACTTACATCACTCTCAATGAAGTCCTTGACCTCATACGATTTGACCTTGCTGTCTCCCTCTTTTGTGTTTTCATTCTCCTCCTGTGAAAATGTAGAACAGTTGCGTTAATTGTTTCGTGAGACACAAGAATTCATACCCCGGTATTCAAATGAAAAATCAGAGGAATTATAATAATAACCCTTTCCTGTAAGGATATTGATTAATCTGGAAGAATTATAAACTCACTATAAGCGGGACGAGGCCTTGGCTCAGTTGTTGTTTTCTTACACTCTGCTCCCATCTTCTGAATTCTTGTACAGTTTCACCACCGGGGAAGGGCTGAGGAGGAGATGTATTAAATCCATAAGTATTGATATTCAATCAAATATTTACATATAAAAAAGGATATTTTTCAAACACAAGCATGTTTAACGACAAATTTTTCTGTAGTCAAGGCATCTGTGGATCAAAGCACGGCATGATTTACCATTGCAGTCTCTCTGTTTTGTTTAATTGCTTTTGCCTTTTTTTGGGGGGGGGGGGGGTTGAAGGGTTGGGGGTTGCTTTAAAAATCTATTATAAATGGAAATTGAGAGATTAACTACCGGGGTATGACTCACTTCAAAGAAATTCGGTTGATTGTAATATTTCAACCAATCCTGACATGCTTCTCTTGACATAAACTTCGAGTTGACATCTTTTGCTTTTGCTTCGTTAAAAACAGCAGCCTCTTTTGCTGGTATTTTCCTCTAAAATTTGATACATATCGTATTCTTTAAGATCTACCTTTTTGTACCATAATTCAAAAAAATTGATTGAATTTACTGAATTTTCAAAAGTAATTTAAGTGTCCGAATTAAATTTATTTAGCTTTTATTTAATACGTATTTGAGGAATCCGGGGGATTTTAGTACCTGTGTCTCGATCAAACCGTCTGTCTTATTCTTCAAAATCTCTACCTCAATTCCATCACCTCTGTCGTTCTTCTCCAAATCCTATTAAACAGATTTTCAAGTGAGTAAAATATTTGTCATTCAGTGTTATCAGACCAAAATATTTAATCGGCATCACTGTACCTGCATTAGGTTCTGAATAAATTAAAGAAATTACCATGTTTTCTTTTTCAGACATCTCCTTTTGTTGCACACAACTGTTTGCGTTCTTTCCTTGAAAGTAATTGTGACGTCACAATCGAAAACGTCAGTCTTGGAAACGTTGATTTTAACCACACCCGATTTAAAAAAAAAAATACGATACTGTATGGGTTCGGAGTGGGTTTTTTTAATTATTCAATTTATTTTTTTAATTTATTTTTTACTCTGTTGTTGTTGGGTTTTTTTATTCACGAAAAGTATGATTTTTCATTTTTTTAATCCATTTCATTTTCTGAAAATATATTATACTAGATATAGTTTTAATTATAATTATAACCATGTTTACTAGATTTTGTTATATTCGTTTGGAAAATATTTGCAAACCATATAAGTAGATTTTATGCAACAATTTCTTCATGAATAAAGTAACGATGAAAAATTGAGAAAATACATTAATTTTGATGAAAACAATAATGAAACAGTCTTTAATTTGAACAACATATAATATACTTGAACTTGTAAAATATTTGATAATATTTATATTTGCAAATGTTTTCCCTTACATAACACTGTTTGCGCAATCCGCTGTTATTTCTGCTTAACAACAGTTTGGGTCAAGAGGTCAAAGTAGCGCATGAATAATCTACATGTAGGTCACTACTTTTTCTATGTACTCACTAACCGACTTGCGATAAAACACACCTAATATTATAATGAAAACATGATTTAGGCATAAAGAAAAAAATTATCTGTATTTTGTTATACGAAGCTTTATTCATTCATTCTTTTTGCTATATATAACATTAATTGCGGGGATAAATGATCATAACTTAAGATTCACGTAAGATAATGTTTATGGATCGACATCGCAACAAAGGGCTCTTGAAAATTACAATCGCAATTTGTCAAAGTACATGTAGTTAAATCAGTTATAGTTCATTTCTGACTAAGTCTCGGGGTCAAAATCGCAAACGCAATATCACTGACCTTTCGTGTTTAGTCCATTCACGGTCAAATTTAACTCCTTCTGCTTCTCTGTCCGTTTTGTTCCGTAAAAAAAAATTAGAAAAGCTTGTCTCTAAAATGTCCGAGGGAAATCATCATGCTCTTGAATCTGATTCTGCGATAGAATTTCATCTGAAAAGGCCTCAGTAGACACTAACTCAGCTTTCAATCGCTCCGTTTTCAAAATTCCAACCGCTCTGTGACTTCGAAGAAAGTGGCACTAATCCGCCAAGCTTCAATCGTTTTTTCAATTGTACAAATGAATTTTCTTTACTGTTTCACTTTATTATAATAAAAAAGTGTGGTCTTGTCAAAAGTAGTGTCATATTTATTTATTAAGATTACCAATTTTAGACAAATACTTGCAACATTGTTGAACTATTTTTTGTTACGTCATGTTTATCGAAGCGGCTTTCTAGGTCATCACAAAAAAGGAAGTATGGAGCAATGTTATCGTCATAATTTGCAACAAAAGTAAATATAAGAAGTAAGGTATCATTTTTGGATGTATATCGGGATATAAATACGGGTTGGTCACGTGATCAAATCCCATAAAGCCCTTCATATCTTATTTCTTAAACATTTTAAATAGAGTTATTCGTTTTTTCACTTTGACTACTATATAGTATTTAGAATTCAAAATGTAATTGAACCCGCCCCTTTTCCGTTTGTAGGACAAAAAGATAGTGGAGAGGGACGAAAAAAAAAGATTTATTTAAAAATTTGGAAGTTCATCATATATTCATGGTATTTTTTCAGTTGTTTTGTTTATGCAAATTGGAGTGACAATGTAAATAATAAACTTTTAAAAATCAAACATATTTTTTTTCAGATGACAATGAATTTTCATAAGTAAATCAATGTTGCAGATCTGATGAATGAATAACCTCCTCATTCATACATGTATATTGTTAAGAAAAAAAAAAACCGTACATGTTTTAAAAAGCCCTGTCAATTGCAAGGCAAAGAGGAAAAATAGAAAAATCCTCCACAGAATTAATAAAAAATTATAAAAAATGTACCATGGGGGCGGGGGCTCTCGAACATCCCCCCCCCCCCAGCACCCAACCCCAAGTACAATCATTTTATAGAGACACGTTTTTCCTCATTCACTCAGTCCTGTTGAGTCTCAACCTCTCCACCACTCACACTACACTTTGGTAGATGTCCTACTTCCTTAATTAGTCGCTGTTAACAAATTCTTTTCATAAATTTATTTTTTTTTATGGAAACTCAGAGGCGCTTTATGTATTTTTTTTTAAGTTGTCCTTTATCTTTTTAGAATTTATTGCTGTTCATTTATATCTATAAATAAAATTATACTTGATGTTATTTGTCTCTATATGAAGTACGTCATAATGTGGAGGTGTCCAATACCAACTTAATCTTTTAGGCGTAAAAAAACCCCATTCTTTTCCAATTTTCCGTGGGTAAATCAATTCATTGTCATAGAATAAGTAAATCAATGTTGCAGATCTGATGAATGAATAACCTCCTCATTCATACATGTATATTGTTAAGAAAAAAAAAACCGTACATGTTTTAAAAAGCCCTGTCAATTGCAAGGCAAAGAGGAAAAATAGAAAAATCCTCCACAGAATTAATAAAAAATTTTAAAAAATGTACCATGGGGGCGGGGGCTCCCGAACATCACCCCCCCCCCCACCACCACCACCTAACCCCAAGTACAATCATTTTATAGAGACACGTTTTTCCTCATTCACTCAGTCCTGTTGAGTCTCAACCTCTCCACCACTCACACTACACTTTGGTAGATGTCCTACTTCCTTAATTAGTCGCTGTTAACAAATTCTTTTCATAAATTTATTTTTTTTATGGAAACTCAGAGGCGCTTTATGTATTTTTTTTTTTAAAGTTGTCCTCTATCCTTTTAAAATTTATTGCTGTTCATTTATATCTATAAATAAAATTATACTTGATGTTATTTGTCTCTATATGAAGTACGTCATAATGTGGAGGTGTCCAATACCAACTTAATCTTTTACGCATAAAAACCCCCCAGACTTTTTTAACATTTTCCGTGGGTAAATAAATTTTGGTTCTGGTAAGGATTTGAGTAATTTCTAGCCTTAATTAATAAGTCTCCAGCAATGAGTACACGCGTCTGTGCTTAATAGGAAAGGTCACATAAGAAACAACAAATATTTTTAAAAAATGAAAAAATATTTAGAAAAACTCAGAGGAGCTATTAAAGTAATGGCATTTTTGGTATTTTTCTTTGAATTTTCAATGATTTTGAAACAATTTTTAGTTTTTATAGTCTACCAACTGATCTGTTAAATAAAGGTATAAATGATCGGATATATCAAAAAGTGAGAATACTTTATCTGCTAAATACTGTAAACCGACTTTATTTTGCGAATAACCCGAGATAAACTCGATCGCGGCGACTAATTTTCGCGATCAAGCTTTATTAACAAGCCTGCTGTTATTAAACCTATAGGACAAGTACCTTAGCGGCGAGAAGTATTCGAGACGAAGAGGCTCTCGCAAATCTCGCGAAAAATTACCGCACGCGAATAAAAGTTGGTTTACAGTAAATGATACATGTGTTATATAACTTGTACAAGCAATTGTCGTCCTCAGGCTCTAAAATGGGTGCCTTACCTCATCCGGCACTAGTGCAGTTGCAAAATCATATTTAGAAAAGTTTTGACAAAATGTACATTTTCATTATGGCTAGCATGTAAACCCCTCTCACGGTAGTATTGTAACAGAAGTTCGATTCTTGTGAATATTTTAAAAAATGAAATGCCTTTTTTGGGTTGTTTCATGCGTTTCATGGAGTACAATAGATTTTCTTAATAAATTTAAAAAAAAATTCGTCGATATGAATAAAAATCTGCGTATTTAGCGATACTGCTTTATGTAATTTTTTTAATTTTCCACATGCTTACTCAAAGAAATAAACACTGGATTCTGAAGAAGATTACTTTACTTCAATAAAATATCGATAGGGTTTTGTTTATAAGAAATAAATTACGGTCTGTTGTGCGAACATCTTTTAAAAAAGCGATTTCTAAAGCATTTATTTTAATTAATTATAGTATTTAGATAATAGATGGACAAAATTTCATTTAAATTAGTATTTTAAGTTTAAAAAAAATCATATGTCCCAGAGAAAGGGTGGGGGGTCCAATCCCCCGAATCCCCCCCCCCCCCCCCCCCCTGAATCCGCCAATGGTGAGGTACTTGATCGCGTTAAAACAACACAATATTTTATAGAATTAATTCATCACTTTATTCAAAATTAAAAAGTTCACGATGATTTTTTTAAAATACAATATTGATGGAAATGTCTGTTTTCTATGGAGGAAGCGGAAATATTTAAACATTATTTTCAAAACTGTCCAATGGTGGAAAATCATTCAGTGGAAAAATTTGGCAAAAAAGCCAGGAGCTCTCTTCTTTTCTTTCCTCTACAAATGAAAAAAAAGTAGATTACATTAGACAAGAAATCGAATATTGTGACAAACAAGAGGTTAACCAGTAACTGTCTGTTACCGGTTAACAAATGGCATTACAGGTAAGCGGTAACATGTTACTGATACCGTATGCAATTGGTTGGTTTTTGCGTGCAAGCAAATTGAAAGTAAAACGGAATGTAGTTCTCATATTGTTCTTTTTTATTTATGAAATGGAAATCATATACTTACGTTTTTACGCAAGGACTTGCAAAAGAACCATTTCTTCTTCTCTTTCTTGACAGTACACTCCTGTTGAAAAATATATATAGATTTCGTGAATACTGTATCATGATAACATTAATTTAAATATCATTTTATTTTGGATTTGACACTGGATGTCAGTCACTGTACATATAGTATTCTGTACTCTCACCTCTTCTGGTTCTGTCTCCTCGCCCCACTCCCCCGGCTCACCCCAGGGGTCTGAGAATCCAGCAGCTGCCCTCACGTCATTTGGAGCATTCTGGGCGTCCTCACCGAACCACTTCAGTGGCTTCTTTTTTTGTGCGGGAAAAAATATTCAGAATTTTAAAAATGTTTCACAAAATTAAAGGATTTCATGTAGAAAATCTCTTAAGTTCTGAACAATGATTTGAATGAAATAAAGAAGATTAATCAAAATACCTGGTCATCGAAATTTCCCCAGATGTAAATTGTAGGTTGAAGCATCAGTTTAAAGAGCGGATTCAACTCTTCATCCTGAAATAATTCATATTATATGATTTCTACAGACTAGATTTTTTTCTTTTTGATGGTTTTTTCACGTAATATCTATTTATTTGACTAGTTTTCCCCCCAAATGTGTTTTTATGACATATTTTTTTGCAGTCAAGGCATCTGTGCATCAAAGCACGGCATGATTTACCATTGACTTCTCTCTGTTTTGTTTTTTGCTTTTTCTTTTTTCCTTTTTTTCGGAGGGTGGGGTGGGGTGGGTGCTGGGGGGGGGGGGGGGGGCTTAAACCTACTACAAATGGAAATTGAAAGATTAACTACCGGGGTATAACTCACTTCAAAGAAATTCGGTTGATTGTAATATTTCAACCAATCCTGACATGCTTCTCCTGACGTAAAGTCCGAGTTGACATCTCTTCTTTTTGCTTCATTAAAAACAACAGCCTCTTTTGCTGGAATTTCCCTCTAAAATTTGATATATATCGCATTCTTTAAGATCTAGCATTTTTGTACCATGATTCAAAAAAAATTCATTGAATTTACTGAATTTTTCGAAAGTAATTTAAGTGTCCGAATTAAATTTATTTATCTTTTATTTAATACGTATTTGAGAAATCCGAGGGATTTTAGTACCTGTGTCTCGATCAAACTGTCTGTCTTATTCTTCAGAATCTCTACCTTAATTCCATCACCTCTGTCGTTCTTCTTCAAATCCTATTAAACAGATTTTCAAGTGAGTAAAATATTTGTCGTTAAGTGTTATCAGGCCAAAACTTTTAATCGGCATCACTGTACCTGCATTAGGTTCTGAATAAATTAAAGAAATTACTTAAAGAAAAGACTGTTTGGGGGGGGGGGTTAAATTATTTATTTTTTTAGATTTATTTTTTATTTTGTTGTTGTTGGGGTTTTTTTCATTCGTGAAAAGTATGGTTTTTAATTTTTTTTATCTATTATATTTTCTGAAAATATATTATAATAGATAAAGTTTCAAATATGACTATAATCATGTTTACTAGATTTTGTTATATTCGTTTGGAAAATATTTGCAAACCATATAAGTAGATTTTATGCAACAATTTCTTCCTGGATGAAGTAACGATGAAAATTTTAAAAAATATATATTAATTAATCTTGATGAAAACAATAATGAAACATTGTTTAATTTGAACAACATATAATATACTTGAACTTGTAAAATATTTGATAACATAAATACAGTTACGCATTTTTTTCACTATGACTACTATATAGTATTTAGAACTCAAAATGTAGTCAACCCGCCCCTTTTCCGTGTGTAGGACAAGAAGGTAGTGGAGAGGGACGAAAAAAAGATTTATTTAAAAATTTGGAAAGACAACAAAAATTTATGGTATTTTTCTCAGTTGTTTTGTTTATGCAAATTTTACAACGTAAATAATAATGTCGATTTTACAATGTAAATAATAAACTAAACTAAAAATAAAGCATTTTTTCAGACAATGACAATGAAAATTCATTGTTATAGAATAAGTAAATCAATGTTGCAGATCAAATGAATGAACAAACCTCATTCATACATGTGTATTGTTAACAAAAAAAAAAAAAAAACGTTCATGTTTTACAAAGCCCTGTCATGGCAAAGCAGAAAAAAAGAAAAAACTCCACAGAATTAGTAAAAAATTATGAAAAATGTGTCCGTGAACAAATTGCAAATCCACATTTATATACTATGCATGGTAGTAAAATGAGCATATTGGCTGAGGGGGCAAAAATGGCCCTTACCCTATCTTGTTCTTTCAGAGTAGATGATGAAAACACTTTTTAATTGCAATCGCAACTTCTCGGGGCCTTTCCGACAAGCGAACCCCCCCCCCCCTCCCCCCGATCTCTACCGAGAAGTGACGACTTGGACTTTTCGTTTTGTGCAAAAATGTAGGACGTAGCAATCGCAAAAGTAGTCAAGGGCAGATAATTACGAAAAAGATGGACGTGTGCAGGTGGCAGATTTCTTGGATTGTCGGATTATTGCTGTTTTTATCAAATGTTATCGGAGATTTCGACAAAAGAGATTATCTAAAGAGAGAACATACTCTTGTTAAACCATATTCAGGTTATTTATGTTTTTTTCTATCGTCAAAAGCTATGAAACACTAAACTATGTCAGATCGTAGTAGTTTGAATAGTTTTAACTCAATAAACCTTATCATGTTTAATGACACAGTAAAATGTTCAGTAGCTCTATAATTTAATAAGTCTAATAATGATATAATTGTACATTTCCCTTTTTTCGATTCAGCTTCTTATTATTGTTTATTTATGATTTCCAATACCACAAACTCTGAAACTCGAATTTCCTCAATTAAACCCCACCCAGGCACAGAATAATTTAAATAAAATGATAACAAGTTTAAAACTGCTTTTACATTGGATGCAATTTTAAAAAATCAGAAAATAGTAAGAGAAATTAAAATATAAGCCTTTTAAGAGCAGATGTAGGTTGCAATATTTTACATTATTATTACAGAATTATCCTTGGAGGCCCATGAGTCGTTACCATCAGAATTTGTGACACATTAGGCGCTTTGTTAAACTTTTTACGCTAAATTAATAATAACATACATATAAAAGATTTCTATTTCTTGGTATGACTTTATATTATATTCATTATATTTTCATCACCCTTGGACTAAATCGCGCAAGATGCGCGAAGAAAACAAAAGGGATATGACTCGAGGACTGTAATGAATTTAGGCATCCGACAATATTTGATGTCATCTATCATAAGACAGTTTAGACAGTAAATTTATCATGTTCAATTGTTGACCTACACTTGCTACTGAGTGCAGCAAGAGGTAGGCCAAAGCCCATTCACAAGGGGAGGATTAATGGTAACACATATATATACAGTCAAACTTCGTTATCTTGAACTGGATGGGACTGTTTAAAAACTTTGAGATATCCGAGTATTCGAGATATTGAGGGTAAAATACTAAAAAAATAAATGGTTGGGACTTACAAATCACTTCAACATATCCATTATGTTCGAGATATCAATGTTTGAGATATCGAAGTTCAACTATATAAGAAAATCAGTGAAAAATAAAAGTTGAATGAGGGGGACTAGAGGTTTAAAAAATTATTTTTCAGGATCTGGATTTTCTGTACCACTATGGGACTTTGTAGGAACTACAATGGTAACCAACAACTATGTGAGGTTAACACCTGATTATCAAAGTAGACTAGGAGGAATATGGAATACCATGGTAATTAAAGAGTACTACATGAATTTTCTTTTTCTTTTCAAAAGAATTGAAACATTTTTTTATTGAATTGAACAGCAATAACAACAATCCAAATCTTCCCTCCTACCTGTTCTGAAAAAAGTATACTGGTAGTAGAAACCACACATTTTATTTTGCATCATTGCAGACTTTTTGTTGCATGAATCATGATGCATGATCCATGATGAATTCAACAATGATACCCTAAATAATATGTTTATCTGTGACATTTTTCAGCCCTTAATGGTAAAAAATTGGGAATTACATGTGCATTTTAAAGTACATGGTAGTGGAAAAAATCTCTTTGGAGATGGATTTGCTGTCTGGTATGCAAGAGATAGAAATCAACTTGGTAAGTATGACCTACATTTGAATTTGATGGGTAAAACACTGAATTTATTAGAATGACTTGCTCACAGTATTAAATATTTACTCTGACTTAATTTTGTAGGCCCTGTGTTCGGAAACAAGGATTTTTTTGTTGGATTGGGAATATTTTTAGATACCTACAGTAACCACAATGGACCTCATAATGTAAGACTCAAAACTGGCTGGCATGACCCACATGTACTTTAGTAAACCTCATCTAAGCAAACACAAAAAAACCCATTTCTTTGATTAAGTTTATTTGAAGCACCCATACCAAAAATATTTTCAAATGGATGGCATAGAAAATGTTTTAATGTCTGTACTATGCATTGGTCAATGTTCTTTCCTCCATTTTATCAAAGTTATTATTTTTATACCCTCCACTAACAAAGTTTGGGGGGGGGAAGGTATATAGGAATCACTGTCCATCTGTCTGCTCTGTGCAACCATGTCCGTGTCGTGGAGGAACATTAGAATCTATTACTCAACACAAAGATTGCTTATGACCTGAGGGTGTGTCATGATCTTGACCCCAAGGTCATTTGGGCAAGTTCAATTTGTCTAGGCCTGATATTGTCATGGAAAATGTTCTGAACCTTAAACTTGACACAAAGATTGCCTGTGACCTGAAAATATGTCCTGACCTTGAGCTTTGGTCATTATGGTGCATCCATTATTTTCAATAGAGAAAAATACTGAGTAAATATATTTTTATAGTGGGTATCATATGTGAGCTTGCTTACAATTACTAGTAAAGGATAATATTTTGCAAATGTTTGTAACTTTTTTTTCCAGCATGAACATCCATACATCTCAGCCATGGTGAACAACGGCACATTACACTATGACCATGACAGGGACGGAACCCATACGGAGATTGCTGGCTGTGAGGCCAAGTTCCGTAACAAGGAGTACGACACTTATGTAGCCATTAGATATCAAGATGAAACTTTAAAGGTATGCCTCACTCAACAAACTACAGTGTAACAATGTTATTGAAGTTTTCTCTCAAAGGACAGCTTTGTTTTTTTCTTAAATCTAAAACTTCCTCCTAACTTTAATACCTAATTGTTTCTATCTTAGATTTAAGACTTCCTCCTTACTTTTGAAAGAAAAGTTGTTGAATTTTTATTTTGCCAATTTGGTCATGTCCTATGAATTTATATACTATTTTTTTATGCCCTGGTAGGTATCAACAGATATAGACAATGAAGGCAAGTGGAAGGAGTGCTTTATTGTTCAAGGCATCAAACTACCAATAGGATATTATATAGGTGCTACAGCTGCCACAGGGGAACTGGCTGGTGAGTCCAGATTCTGCTCTTAGAGCTCAACTTTGAACTCTTCCTGTTTTTACCCAACTTACTTCATAAAAATTGAATGAAAGGTTTGGGAGAAAAATCATTCTCACTAATTTTGGTTTGTTCCTAAAACTATACCAAGTTTGATAATAAAAGTGGTAAAAATGAGAATATGGTAGACTAAATGGTTTACAAATGAATGATTCTCTGCAGTATTGTTGTTAGAATTGTTTCTGATTCATTATTTACATCTTTCAGATAACCATGATATTATTTCTATGAAATTGTATGAGTTGGAGTCCTTAAAAAAGGTAAGAATCTTGGACAGCACGGCTTAAAGGTTTATGGATTTATTCTAATGGTGACATATCATGTACATGTAAATGTAAATTATAATGTGCGTAGATTATTTCTAGATGACTTTTATAGATACAGTATATGTGTGTGTTTTACAGGAGGATGATGCTGCAGCATACCAAGGCTTACCCTCAGCTCAGTACTTTGCTTCTCCTAGAGGTTTGTGTCGGGTTGTTAATCTGTATTCAATATAAATAACAGGACCCAGAATCATTGTAGACCCTTGAAATTCGTTCAAAATTCCCGTCATTTATAGAATGATAATTTACCAGACTTGTATTTAAAAAGAAAGGGGGGTGGGGAAATCCTCTTTGTTTGTTACGGTAAATGCAGTTTCATGATTACTTTATGATCCTGGGAACTGATGAGAATTTCATGAAAATTTGTATTATTGTTTTCATTACCTCTAGTTTACATTTTTGATACTGATGTTATGGTACATGTATTTGCAGACCATATAGAGGATCCAAAGGGAGGCTTCATGTCCGGCAGTATGTCGGGATGGAAAGTGTTTATTATCATCATCATTGCAATAATCGGCCTAGCGGTGTGTGGTGTCGTGGGCTACGTGGTCTTCAATAAAGATGGCGGTTACAATAGTAAACGGTTCTACTAAGTCAGAACCTGGAATAGAAGCTCTACCTGAAGTGCATTATTTTCCATTATGCTTGAGGGGGTTAAATTCATCTCTTTGGTGATTTTTTATTTTGCAATACATGTAACTATTTGATATCTGTACTTTTTGTATCAAATACATGTACAATTGTTGTCACTCGAAACAAATAAGAATCATTGTATGGACATTCCAGTGCCAGTGTTGAAGTAGAAGTTATAATATGTAAATGGTTTTTGTAAGCCATAAACCATCTAAATATTGTATATTAACATTACGTTTTATACTTATACATGCTGTACACCAAGCCATCATTTCCAATTTCTGTTGTATTATCAAAATATTGTTTAAATTTAGTATAGAAAAAAACCCATGAAAATCAACTACAATGTACATGTATATATGCATATACCTGTATAGTGGTAGTCAATGTACAGCATACATACCTGCATGTATACACCAAGCAGAGTTTTTTTTTACCATGATCATGGAAATCCCCCCTCCCCCCTTTCCCTTTACAAGCAGAGTGGATGACAACTTACTTAATGAATTAGTGCATGTGACTGGAAGCGGTGCCAATATTTGTGCTTTGTTAAGTCTTGAGTTCCATGTTAAGCTTTATTTGTACTCGATGTTGGGTTTGCTGTCAACAGGTAATCATTTTTGTGGAAATTCAACCGAATCTTTTTCTTTGTGATTTCAAGTAAAATTGTCAAGTACTGTGTAATACACTCTGCATTTCATCTTTCAATCTCTGTGCACTAGATGCCTTTGGTAACAATGTAGAGTCATAGTTTAAGGAGTATAGTTCGTAAACGATTACCGGTAGTAAATTTGGAATATACATGTACATCAATCATTTAAAACTAATGAAATTTTACTTCACTAACCACAATTTTCATCTTGGCCACATCATTATTGATTTAGTTTCACAATATGAACAGTCGTGTATATACATGAAGTTGAGAGGTATCAAACTTTTCTTTGCTTGGCGTAGAAGATACTATAAAATGGCAACAACCATTCAACCTCTTTAAAATAATATTGAATTCAACAATTATTAATCAAATTTTATCCACCTGTACATTAATTGCAGCATTTCATTTTTCACTTCACAAAAGAAATTAGAAATTTACAAAGGTATGATACAAACATTTAAAGACCATTATTCATTTTAGGATTAGTTTTGCCACCAATTCAAAATAGATTCTGAGATACCTACTAGAGGTGTATTTTTGATTTTCAATAGGCCTAGCTGAAAACCTTTTTTTTTTTAATGTAATTAGCAAAAAGATTGTTTGTAAATTATTTTTTGTCTGAAACATTGGTAAATGTTGTACATGTGGTTTTCATATTCTGCCAGCTTTTGTGTTGTAGTGAGCTGTAAACATGCTTTGCTTAAACATACAAGTTGGGTAATACAATGTATATGTATGTAAAAAATAATTAATATATACTGGTCTATTACAAGTCTTATGTAAGATTTGGCAGACATGTATAAGTATAGTGGGAGATGTGGTTTTTATGTCCAATCCTATTGTTTTTAATTTTCACAAGAATTGGAAAAAAACAGATTGATGAATGTGCTATTTTTTTTCTGATTTCTCTCAAACTGAATAAATGTATGCATTACATGAAAGTATGAATGGTTAAAAAGTTTATGTCTAAGATTTCTAATTTTATACATGAAAATCAAATGAATGAGAGAATCATTGATTGATCTTTGTGAGAATGATTTGATGAATAAATGTTGATTGTTTTATAGTTATCAGTGTTTCTTTACTTTAAGTTGAAATTTATATACAGTCTAAGGGAGAGGGCTAAAATAGGCTGTGCCTGCTGCCAAATCCCATTCAATATACTATATTGAATAAAATATTGTTTAAATTTAAACACATACAGTTTACAGGTACTAGTATTCAAAAAATGAATTAGCTAAAAGCTAACAGTTTGTTGTGCAACTTTCTCTGCATGTGGAAAATTTGATGGAAGCCATACTTTTGACAATGGTATGGAGATTGTGAAACAACTCGGCTGAAACATTTCATACAAGTTTTGGTCAGGAAATAAAAGACTCTCTCCCCTTTGCTTCTGTACAAATTGAATGAAAACTCATTTGAGAGTAAATAACAAATTTATTTATATTATAATTTTGAAAACTTTAAACATGGAAACATACATTCAAAAATTCAGAAACATAAAGCAAAGCAATTAGAAAACCTATTTGGACGGAAATATATATCATGAAAAAGTTCATTGAAAAATTAAAATGTTTAAAACAGAATAAATATATCACAGTCAGTATTTTCAATTTCCTTTACAATTTAATATAGAGATAGATCCCAAATATCCACTGTTTCCAAAAAAAATCCATCCTTATCTATCTAGCTCCTCTGTGAAGCACCATGTGTTTACACATTCTCAACAGCACACCTGTTTACACCTGTGCGACCATCAGATTTGGTAATCCGTAGCACACCATATTGTACCAGGATCTATCCAGTTGGATCTCTTTTTCTTCCGGCCTAATGTCGTCAGAGCGTTCTGTCCCTTGATTTTCTGCTCCTTCTTTCTCGGGAGTTGGGGCTTTCTCGTTTTCTGCCTCCGTTTTTGGCTGTACCCTCTGATGGGGAGTGAAAAGTAAGCGAACAGATTCTCCAGTTGTTTTACCTCCCTCCAATAAATCTGAAATTGATTCATTTATAAAATTTGTTAATAGTAAATCTTCAATGTTAAAAAAATATATCACAGATGTACATGTATGAGCACACCATGAGGTGAAAGTTAAAGAAACAGACATACCTTTCATAGAGACTTTGAGTCTGTTTGCATTTTCTGCCAAAGTACAATGCCACTGATTGGCCATTAGGCATTTCACTCCAGTTACACTAACTAGCATGGCAGTCTCAACCGGCTTCTCCAATGACAAAAAGTTCTCGCTTAAAAAAAAAAGGCACAACAATTTTACATGGAATTGTAATGACTTTTGCAAGGTACCCCCTAAAAGCTATGCTTATCCAAAAATTCCCTATATCCTTGTTTATGCAGAACAAATCTTGTACTGTTTATTGAAATTTTGTTGTTTTGGAATATTTATATATCAACCAATTCTTAGCAAGTATGAATGATACACTTAATGAAAACTTCTGCAGCCCATAAAAAGAGATGTAAGTTATAACTAACCTCTTCCTGACATCTAGTTTGGACTGCCTTGTAAAGCTCTTGCTTGTTTCTGCCAAATCCAGTAAATAAATCATGGAACAGTCTAAAAGAGAAAAATATGCGTATAAAAACGAAACATTTTGATTATAACAAATTCATAATGAATCAAACATTAATGGATTTCTGTTTAAAGAAAATCAGAATCAAAATGATAACAGCTAGTACCTGTTCTAAGATCGAACTTACCAGGAATGTTTAATGCTGAGAGTTTGGCTGGTGGAATGTAATTGATAAACTTTTCCATTCCGTAGAAGATGAAAGAGCTGTTGTCTGTTAAGTATATCTCCCACTCACCAACACTGAAAGAAAGGACAGACACAATACACAATACAGACATTTGTCAAAGAAATCCTTGTATAATAGAGTATGTGCAGGCTCATACAAAATTCTTCTGAAAACAATTTTGTACAGAATAACAATTTTATTTTGGAAAATTGTCATTTATTAAAAAATTCATCTTTGCTAGCCAAGGGTTTTCGGTCCACTCCGCTCCCCATAAATGGATAGTGGAGTGGACCGAAAACCCTTGGCTAGCAAAGATGTAATAAATTCTTTTTAAATTTTTTTTTTTTTTATTGGGGGGGGGGGGGAGGGTGTTCCTCTACATGGAGTTTTAACCACATATACTAGTAACCTACATCTACCATTACTGCAGTTCTATTATTGTTTGAATATTTAATGATATACAAAAAATTTTCATTCTATATTAAGCTTTAAATGTAAAAGATGGCTGTCATTGAATCTGATACATGCATGGCCATTGGGACTACTACATGTACATGTATAAACAGAATGAACAAGAACAGGGCTTTGATAAAATCAAAGAGTCAAACCTGGGGGTGTGGTCATCTCCAGCCACTCCCAGCCAGCGGGGGGTAAACTGTTGTTCATACTCCTCCATTAGCTTGTTGAATACTTCAATTGGCTTATTCAGTTCTGAAACACAAAACACATTTGTTCTGAATGATATAAACATTACAATCATGCAATTAAACAAAGCTGCCGGTGTATTTTTTTAGATGGAAAAAAAAGTCTTGAAAAATTTCTCTCTTGAACAGAAAAAGATCAATCAAATTAAAACAGATTACATTAAAAATATTAGAAAAAGTTTCAATGAATTTCTTGTTACAATATAAAATTCTGAGATCTCCAGTTTTCATTAAACATAATTTGATAGTGACCAACCTGTTTCTGCACAATCCAAATGTGGATCCACAAAGTCTATTCCAGTGTTAAGGACACAAATGGACTGTATGTGTTCTCATTTTGCATACTAGTATACAGTTGAACTTCGATATCTCAAACACTGATATCTCAAATACAATGGATATGTCGAAGTGATTTGTAAGTCCGAACCACTTATTTTCAAAGTATTTTACACTGGATATCTTGAATACTTGGATATCTCAAAGTTTTTAAATAGTCCCATCTTGTTTGAGATAATGAAGTTTGACTGTATTTATCTTTGTCACATTATAATATGCATGCTTTCCATGTTGTAGTCCAACAAAAACCAATTTTTCTAACAATATTCTAATCTATCCAATGACCCTTGACCGCAAAATCTTTATATTTATAGCAACAAGTAGCAATTATTAGCCACAAAGGATACATCTAAAGTTCATGGTATCTACTGTGTGGTGCCAGGGCTGGAGATCTCTGTGTAAAGGAATCTGCAAATAATCAAGTTACCAGTATTAATCGTATAATTCATATTACTACCATTAAATAAGACTTGAATCAATTCACATGAAAAATTGTACATTTTTTTCAAGAATATCAAAATGGTTCATTGTTTTCACAAATAAAGAATTAAAGCATATTCATATATTCTAACTATTAGTGAGAATTCAATTTCTAATTACAAGAAATTGTTACAAGTATATTCCAAATAAGGCTGTTTTAAAGATGATCTGACTATTTCAAAAATTGTTGGAGTTTTATTTTTCATATGTCAACATTAATTAAAGTACCCAGCTTAAGATTCCTATTTTTGACTGCAATTTGGCACTATACAATAAACATGAACAATTCAATTATTTTGAAAATCAATGGCTGACACCTAAAGCCGCAATTGACTTACAATCTTGGCCAGTGACTTATAATCTTGGTCGATAACTTACCATTTTGACCAGTGACTTACAATCTTGGTCAGTGACTCATAACTTTGGCCAGTGACTTACAATCTTTGCCATTCTGCCCAATGACTTATAATCTTGACCTGTGACTTTCAATCTTGGTCAGTTACTTACAGTTTTGGCCAGTGACAGTAACTTATAGTCTTGGCCAGTGACTTACAATCTTGACCTGTGACTTACAATTTTGGCCATGCAGTGACAGTAACTTAAAATCTTGGTCAGTGACTTACAATTTTGGCCTGTTTCTTGCTGGCGTCTCTCAGGCCTGGGATCCTGGACAGAGGATTATCCTGGTTCTTGGCTTTCTGTTTCTTCTTCTCCTCGTTTTGTTGTTCTATAAAACAAACAACTTCTACAGTCAGAAATGTGCAATATATATACTCTGTAAGCAAACAAGAGGTGGTGGCATGTAATCAATCAAATACTGTGGATTTTATGGGGGCAAATTTTGGATGGACTTACTAAATATTTTTGCTCATCTGTTGAGATGTTATTTCATGGAAAGGATTTTTTTTAATTGGAGTATTGATATTTTTGTTGGAGTTATGGAGAAAGCATATGATCTTTGATTAATGATACCATTAAATATTACAATTAACTCGAATGCAGTACCTTCAGGAATCTTTTGAAAAGTGATCTCTTTTATGTGCAGGAAATTCAATGTACAAGTGTGCATACAATAGGTAAATCTTAGACTAAATTGTTACTGACTGACTACAGAAATATATCGGGTTGATTAATCTCATTGATGGTGAGGCGTAATAAATAATATTTTTCAGTAAAACTAGATGTACACAATGTGACAGCTTAGTGCTTTAGACATTTTACCAATTTAGAAATTGTTGAACCATAAATAAACTCAATCTGGTATTGTTTTTAAAATCTGTCACTTTAAATGGTAATATATGTACTAAAAATTGAACTAAAAGATACAACAAATATTGATTGTATCACATACACTAAAAACATCTAACATTCAATTCTACACTAAGAATTAATCAAGCCGTACTGCAACAAAAAGTGAACATTTCTAAATTCTACAGCTAAGAACATAGATATGCAAACCCAAAAGCAATGATTATTCTTATAAAACAAGTGAAGTGTACACAGATCATATAAATGTAGATGATGCACAAAATTAAAATCATTAATTAAAATTAAAGTACATTTTTGTACTAAAAACAATATTGCTAAAGAGAAAAATCCCAAGGACATAAAATAAATACAACTGGTTTAATTGCATTTTAAAAGTTTAATATACCCTGCTACTGCTAATTCAATTTTGACATTACTTTGCCTTTATTAAGATTTTGAAATTACTTTTTCAATCTACATAAGGGCTGCATCATCATAAAACCAAATATTAATATGATTTTTTGATAAAGCAAATAATTTCGTGAGAAATGATTACATCCAGCACATTTTCAAAAGATTGAAACAACACATTTATGGAATATTTAAACCAGTCATATGCATCCATGCGAACGAGAAAAGGAGAGAAGAAAAAATGCCCTACAGCTGGAGTCTACAGTGACAAGGGGAGACTACCTGGCTCCACTTTTTTCCCAGCACGAGAGGAGTTAGTTGGCGTTTTACTTTCTGAAAATCCAAGCATCCATTATGATATATACATTGACATACATACAAAGCACACCCAAAGCATTACGGTACACAGGTGTATAATATATATACAACATTCACCAAAAAGACTCTTAATTGAATTATTAAACAGAAAGGAGAGTTTTCTTTGAGTATGAATTTCAGTTTACTGTGTTGTTTTGACCTAGCTGGTAATCATTTTGTACTGTACAGATTTACAAGTATAGGGATGTGAAATACCATCATTTGAGTTTTGAAATTTTTATTTCACCCCCACCCCTCTTCCCCAAAACTCCACTTAAAAAATGTAAAATACCGGTAATTTATAAGTTATCTGACTAAGAGTACAAAATTTCGAAACTCAAATGGCCAATATGAAGTTAATTAAACTAGTCATATTCAATGTTACATTTTTTATAAAACCCCTACTCTAAATTGAATTCCTATTTTTTTCTCTGGTCTAGTCAGGTATAAATGTGTTATTCATAAACCTATGGATCACATTCATTACAAATTCAAATACATGTACACAAATCAATCTGGTTTGTTCTAGTTCAGCCAATTTCTAGGATTAATAACTAGAATCACTTTTTTAAAATCTTTTTTCTACATAAATCTGCTAGCTAAATGAGATTTTTTTTCTCAATTTTTATGCATATAACTAGAATTATAAATTCTCTTTTTCTTTTTCAAAATTCCACAAGCTATATTAAGTTCATCCATTTAAAGCTCTGACATTTAAAAAAATAATTTCTTATCAAATCCATGATTTTCTTTATATTAAGTTCATCCATTTAAAGCTCTGACATTTAAAAAAAATACTTTCTTATCAAATCCATGATTTTCTCTACATTGTTACTGAAATGAGCGGTGAAAGCTAACAAGCTACTGAAAATGAAAATGAAGACCGACATTACCATTTGGTTTTTGTTTTTTACGAGATCCTTGTAACTGAGTATCTACAGAATCATTTGAATAATTGAAATGTTAATTAATCAACAGATAAATAATGTCATTAGTAAGATGTACATGTATTATCAAAAGAGAGTACCGATATACCCATTACACATGTATATATCCAAGATCCCATCCACAATAAATACATGTAGATATAACCACATTTCTACCTACCATTTGCCATATCTTTAAAAAGATCATAATTATAGGATAAAAAGATTATCAATTTGAAAAGAAACACGCAAGCATGCAAAAATTATTTTTAACTTCTGAAAATAAATTGACAGACAAAGTGACAACAAACCGCAAATTGCTCATGAGTTGCTCAAATGTAGATACCGGTAATGTATGACTTAGTAAGTACAATGTACCAGGTATGCATATACCTTCACAACACTATATGTGACTGTACATATATACACATACAAAACACTGAAATAAAATGAAAATCTTAGTAAATGACAATGTAGATTTGAAACTTGCTCTCTTTCTCTCTCTCTCTCCTCACCTGTTGCTTCATCCTTATAGAATCGATGGTGGAACAGCGATAGAGAGAAGTCTCTACACATGGCGGTCACGTTCTCCACCTGCAGGAATTCAAGGGCCTCCAGTGGCATGTGCATTAGCATGGAGTCGGCCAGCAGGATGACGTACTCATTGGGGGCCGCCTCTGTCTGTCCTTTGTTGTCTTTACCGGTGCTAGTGGGGGTCACCGCAGGTGGACTAATATAGTATAGATCAAAGAAAAATGAACAAGTCTTTGGAGATTTTAATAAAGAAACTCTTTTACATACAATATAATTGTTAATATTTCAGTGTCTATGAAATTTGGAAATTTCTTACATCATACATGTAGATAACAAAATATTTCAGAGTTTTAATAATTTTCAGGAGTATACCTCATAAAGCTGCCAAATGGTGACCTTTTTTCAACTTAGTATCTTTGATTCAATATATTTTTGTAGAGAAGAAGGTTAGTGGTTTGACATTGGACTTATAACTCTTCAACTTACGTCAGAAGTCCCACCAGCTGTGAGGTGAGAGGTTTGAGGTAAGCCTCCATGTCTTTGAGGAGTTTCTTGAATTCATCCTGAAGTCTGGCCTCCTCTTCCTCATCCTCTGCACCATGGTCATGCTGTAAACACAGAACAATGTCAACAAAATATTGATTCCTTCTCTGTCAGTTATTGAAGCAAAAATAATATAATGGGATATCTAACTTTTTCAGCATACATGTACTTAAGCTTTTCTAAAAAGGAGTTTTCTCCACTGGTTTGCCTCAGAATATCAATTATAGCAATGTCCTTAAACATGTCTTTCCACTCAACTCCATAATATATAGATCTAACTGGCATTTATACTTTTCCGTCTTAAAATATACATGTACAAGAACCACATAACATATCTCCTTCTTTATAAAGAAACACCTAGTAATTTAGATCCCTGCAACTAAATTTGACAGGCTACTTTGATTTTAATAAATAAATTGGTACACTTACATGTGCAAAAATGTACTACAGGTTTTAAGTTTTTGTAAGCATTGAACCCTCCCACTCCACCCACAACATAAGCTTCACATAATGTACCTGTGTCTGTTTCTTTAGACTTTCGTCCAGATTTTCCAGCATCTTCTGCCTCATCATGGCCTGGGAGCGCTGGTACTCTTGTTTCAGCAGCAGGGTCTGCACACTCTGGTGGTGATCTTTGAACTTGACCAGTAGTTCCTCCAGCAGCTGGGGACTGGTCTCTGCCCCAAACACCTTGGCCCTGTTGTGTGCTGCAATATCACCAAGCTCAATCAACCAAAACATTCATGGTCTAGTTTTGAAAAAAAAAAATTGTTACCAAATTTGATCTTTCTTCTCTCTTGAAAAATTTCTCTCTGTTATCTCTCTCTCTCTCTTGAATAAATTCTTTGCTACCAACCAATAATCTCTCTGTCTCTCTCTCTCTCTCTCTCTCTCTGTACTCTATATGTATCATATTAGTGAAAAGAAACAACCTCTTGCAGATTCAGAAGTACATACCCAACACAATACAGTATCTGTCTTATCTTTTGATTTTAATTGACTTTTGATATTTCTCATATTGACAAACATGCTGAATACAGCACTGTATAATATGCTTACTTTGAGGTGCCTGCTGTTTTGTGTTTTTTCCACCTCCTCCTCCCAAAGCAGTGTTTTTAGGTCTGTCCAAGATAGCACCATACAAGAAGGACCTAAATATATGAATAGTTTTCAAATTAATAGGATGTATGGTATTGATATCAAATTACACCTAAATGTCAAAACAGTTATCATAGTAATACTTATAAATAATAAACCATATACCTATATACATTCATTTTAATTACAGTTACAGGATTTTGTCCAAGAGTTTGTCATCAAACCTCGATACATATAATTTTATGACTAAAAATATGAGTAAGCAATGAATTCTAATGTCTATCAAGTCATTGTTATTTAATCCTTTACTTGTCTGGCGAGTGTTGGAGAAGGATGAAGTTGAAGTGAGGTGGGAAATCCTTGAGGAGATCTAGATGACTGGTCTGAATCTCCAGATTCTTCCACGCCTGAAGTAGATAATAGCATAATTAGGATCAACTTGTGCTTGTCTTTCTTATAATTTAAAGCATTCAGACAATGTTTCTCTTGCTGCATGTATGGGTATAGGTACTGTAAACCAAGTGCTAAAATTATTCATGAGCAACCTTTACATGCAAATATTTATTGTCGCAGACTTGTACATGTCTTTTCTAGATAAAAGATTAAACAAAATAAAATATCAACCTGATTGTGGATATCAATTGTTGCAAATCAGATTCTAAACCAGTCATTCATAAACTAAAAATGACTTAACGTATAATAATTGATTTACAGTAATCGAAAGTTGTACAAATAACTTTACATTTGTCGGTGCAAAGGATATATAAGCTTAGAAATTTTCATTCTTACCCTCTGCACAAAGATTATTAGAATATTTAATATGGTGTATTTGTACTTACGACCAATTTCATCATATCAGCAGATCATTCGAAATTTCCCAGTACACATTTATCTGCATATTACGGTAAGTGTCAGTGGTGCTTTGTGATTCCAGTGTGTGAACTCTTACCTGCCAGTTCTGGTCCAGCGACTGTAGGACGGTGTTCATCATTCCGCTGACGGACAGGTTCAGGCTGACCTCTCTGTCCAGCATCGCCTGCCTCTGGTGCAGCAGTGCAGCCAAACGTGACGTGTATGGATCCATCTGCGCCTTGTTCAGCAGTCGTTCCAGCTCCATTGATGTGGCACAGCTCTGTTGAATAAACGCAAATTCTCAATGTTATAATACCATTCATTTGCATTATGATTATAAACTAGGTCCTTGAGACAATACAGTATAACATGATTACAGCAAACATGCTTATAATGAATTCACATTTACAGCAAAGTCATTTCTATTCCATCAGGCCTAAGAATTTATTATAAACTAATACTAAGATATAATGAATCATTTTTATAACAAATCAAAATTATTTGTCTATGGCATTTCATTATTAGTGATATATACTGTACAGATTTTGGATTTGATCATTTATTTTTATCATGATACTAAGCTACTAGGTCCTCCTGACAATACTGATGTTGGATCTGATTGTTTGTGTACCTGGTGCAGGGCCAGGAAGAGACTGGCAGATTGGGGGTCGTACTGTCCACAACACTCCACCAACTCCAGCGAAATACTGCCCGCTATATCCTTAACATGACAAAAAAAATAATCAATTTTAGAACAATATGTTTGAAAATATAATTTACATATGTAAATCTTAAAAAAATAAATGAAATTATCAAAAAATAAATTAAAAATATTAAAATATGAAAAATATTGAAATATATTTTAAAACATAAAATATTTTAAACGCTTTTGAAAAAGAAAATCATCATACATTGTCATATTACATTATTCAATGATAATTTACAAACATGTAGTTTTGCCCACTCTTCTATGATGTGTTTAAGCAAACCCCAAACACAAAAGGTGTATAAACAAGAAATGTCATCAAATTTTATGCATTAAATAATATCATTTTCATTCTGGAATCATTAAAATTTAGTCGATATCCTTGGATTTTGAATTCCATATATGATATTTTTAATAATCAAAATTCAAGTATGGTACCGTACACAGAGGGTGCTCATATTTATTAAGTAAAATATTATGGGTAAAGGGGGAACACCAAACAGTTTTTATCTCCCCTGGAATGTAATGACTCTACAGTGTTCTAACTCTTGACTCACAGAGTAGTGGTTCTGTAAGGCCACATTCAGTCCCTGAACCAGGACCTCAGACGCCTGGGCCAAGTAATGGTGGCAGATGTCATCATGTTTCTACATAAAAAAAATATAATTGGTTAAAGTTACTAGACACAAGACCAAAGTCAATCAGCATCTTTGTAAAATAAACTCATCATTTATAAAATTGGACACTTTTAAGTTTTTGTGCTGCAGTTTGAATATTGTAGATTCCTTATTTTACATGAGTACTTAATTCTGCGATTCCACCGTTTTGTATCAAATCCTGTTGAGAATATAAAATTGCAAATGCAAAACTTTATTTGGAATACATGTAGTTCAAAACTGTCGAAAAAAAAAGTTTTTTAAATCTGCCTGGGATGCTTCTTGCGAATTTAAGTGCATATCAATTCCTCATGTTTAAATAAGAATCTATTGTAAATATTTGAGCAGAGCCATTATTTGTGTGGTTATGGAGTAAACTTGGATCCTGACCTTAATTTTCTTGATCTGTCTGGTGTATCGGAGGAACTGGCTTGACTCTGGATCATCCCCATTCTCAGATTTCTGGTCCTCTGGATGCTCAATGCGACTTAGCTCCTGTACATCAACACTCATAGATAAATGAATAGTTTTTTTTACACAGAGTTCGTCAACAAAATGTGTGTGCATTGGAGATTATAACCACATATAAAAACCCATTGTAATATATGAAATTGCACAAAATTTGAACTTGCTGTTTAAAAATGATTACCGGTATGACAAATAAAGCTTGAACTTTGAATTACCTAAATTTACACTTTAAGTTATCAAACCAAATGGGTTTTTGACAACTGGGATGAAATTGCAAATGAAACAAGCTTCAAAGATTAAGTGAGAGGAAACCCAATCAAATATTTCAGTACATTATATTGGCCTAACTATGGGGCCTATCAATTATCGACAGTAAGAAGTTACAAACCATTTCATGCACCATCCATTGTGTGGGAGGATCTGGACTGGCATACACAGCAAAGGCGTGGAGACACTTTCCAACACCACACAGAGTCTGAAACATTACAAATAATATTCTACACTTCCTGCATAGCCATCTCCAAAAAAAAAAATTATTGATAAGAAACTCTGAAACATTACAAATGGTATCATATTATACAATATTTGCATACTGTGGTTTCATCAATATTCGTTGAATACCAATTTTCATGGATTTAATTGTTAAGTTGATCCACGAAATTAAATGTTCATTGAAGTTCAATTTCAATTAACATTTTGTATTGATAGGATCATTGGCCACAAATTTACGTATCCTTAAAACTGTGGTTTTCAGAAAATCCATGAAAATTGATACCCACGAAAATTAACGAAACCACAGTACTAGGCAACTGAAATATAAGCTGATTTTGATATTAAGCAAATTGATTATCTGTAGGTTCCTTTAACAGATTTTGTCTTTTATTCTGTAATTGAATATGACTTTATAGATTAGATCTGACTTACCCTGGCCCTCAGCTTGGGGATGTGTCCGGACAAATTATGGGCAGACACATACTTCAGAAGGGCATCCTCACCAATAACCCTACAAAACAGCTCATTTCAAAACATGGAGAAACGCTACAGAAGATTCTACTACAAAATATTTCTACATGACATTGTGTCTCAAATTGAAAATATATCTAAATTTATGTTTTGAAATAGTCAATACAATCTGCACATCATACAAAACATCCCTGAGCACCCAAAGGCATACAGCAGATGTTAAAAAGCCTTGACTGAGCTGTCTTACTGCTCAGATGCATGTATAATGGAAGGTAAAAGAAGTTATGACAGACAGATAAAAAAACTTGACTTACTTGGTGACATCCAACCATTCCTTTTCCATGTGAGAATAGAACTTAGGAGTTGTTCTGATGAAATCTTCCACCATCTAAAAATCAATTTTGACATCTGCATTACAAATGCATGGAACTTTGCATGCAGAACAAACAAATTGACGTGTAATATATGTAAATCACAAGAATCCACTGGATATATGTCGAGTTAAATGAACCCAAATCTCATGGAACAGTAAATTGTTTTTATCTACATTGCCTCTGTTAAATTTTAAAAAATGATTTTTTTTCCAAAGTACAGATGTTTTTTCACTAAAGGTTACCTTGACGACCGATCCCTTCCTGAGGTCCTCCAGCTGCTGAGCTCGAGTTTCCTTGGCGTGAACTTGAAACATCTCGAGCATGACGTCACCACACTTGATGTACATGTCGGCCAACTCTCTCTGGACTGGAAGACTCATATTGCGCACCTACAACAAATCAAAGCATGAAAAGTTAGAAAAGAAATTACCGTAGCCTGATATTGTACATTGAAGGTACCCAACAACTATATTATTGTTTGGTGAAACGATTTGTGCAAAATAATGCAATAACATCAATATAATTATAATTTATATGCAATAATTTCCAGAGAAAGCAAAGAGAAATATTTTCTAGATAGACATTTTCCTCATAGAAATTAATCATTCCATTATTATTAAATCACACTCCTTTCTAAAGCAGTGTGTTGACATTCATGGGATGCAAATAAAAGTCAGTTTAAGGTTACTCTGGATTCAGCGCTAACACCTACCTCCTGGAGAGATGTGAGGGTCAGGGTGTCCCTGAAAGTATCCTCGGCCACACTGACCCCCTCCTTCAGCACCATCAGGGACTGTAAGTAGTAGGTGTGGATGATCTCCTTCTCTATCGAGTGTCGGGCCATGTTACACAGCACCATGGCATGCTCCCTCATCACCGGGAACGCCTCCCTCTTATAGCCTAGCTTGATCAGCTTCTCAGTGGAAGACTCAAATTTCTACAACACCAAAGTCATATATCTTGGTTCTACATTTATCTCGTGAAGAAAGTGATTGGGTTAAATAATTAAACTCTCCGTAAGTAAAAGTTTTTGAAGTCTTTTGTCTCACTTATCATTTTTACTAACTTTAATTTGACTCTACCAGTTTACTCGCAGAAGATTTTAAAAACTTATATATTATATATAAGGCTAAATTTTGTATAACAATTACCCTGCTTTAAAGGGAATACACATACTAAATAAACTGATCATTACTGATAAATGTAAAACCAATTAAAGTCAAGAACAATTGTTTAAAACAATAAATGTTAATTTTACAATGTACCTCACAAGCTGCCAACAACTTTGTCATGACTTTGGGATCATTGATGTCCTTGCCTCCACTAAGAATCACCTGAGTCTGTACACTGGCAAGCCTGGGAAAACCAAAATACATGTATATCTTTTAGTTAGACTGACTCAGCAAAATCGATTTCACTTACAGCATGAAACAAGAAGACTGGGCCTCCTTACTTGGCTTCCAGCATGGCCAGAATGAAGACACTGACACTGGTTCTGTTTGGCCTCTCATCTGCAATCCTCTGGAACTCATTGATGGTGTGTACAAGTATCCCTCTAGCCTGTTGTAAAATATCTCAATCAATCACTCATAGACATCAAATCATGAAAATAAATTAATACACAAAGTCATATACATGTAAATCAGAATGAATATTGTGGAATTACATGGGAAGCATTTTCAGAGGGTTGACCTATAACTTTGTGGCAGACAAAAGCTTGAGACTATTTCCTAGATTATTTTTTAATTAAGAGGGCTTGATGGTGTGACACTTTTTAGACTATATTGATCTCCTTTAGAAGAACTCTATATAAAAATATACCCAAATTTAAAAGGTAAACTATATAATTTGATTTTTTCTTCACTAAATAATAGTTTATAGCGAAACAAATCACATTATAAGATTTTAGGTAAATCTGATGGTTAATTGGTTGACCATCATGCCTCCTTAAATAATTATTACAGATTTAACCTTTTCAGACATCAACAGTTTGTCAATATTCATGGAGATTTTGATTTTGTGCACAGATAAGGGGTACCAATAAATCATCAACCTAAATTATGATGTGTCCAACTTTAAACAAAGAACATGGTATTTAGTAGAACTGTCCACTTACAATTCTTTGTCCTTTTCTGTTTTCGTAGTCTTTCAATGTGGCCTCCACCATTAACATGCTTGTCTTGTACCAGAACATTTCATCTCCATCATAAGCACTCTGTATCAAAAAGGAGGCATCATATGTTAAGTAGCTGTGGAAAATTATGAGACTATATCAGTAAACAAAATATTAATACTTCATACTTTGTGTAGCATGCCTGCTAATTTACAAACCTGAGCCTCCACAGCCAAATTAAAGGCCTGCTTGTATTGGGCTTCCTCCAGAGAAAGCTGACCCAGTAAATACAATATTCTTCCTTGTAAAACACGGTCTTCAAATGCCTGAAAGTGAAAATCAATTTGATAATTCAGACAATTCACATATTCTTACTTTAAATTATACATATGAAGACATATTGAATATGCATGTTAATTGTCTTGATCATTAAGGTACCGATACTTTAACTACATTAGGTCAAAGAATCTAGAGAGCAAGAATTTGGATGATAGAGACAATACTGTAAAGGTATAATACAATGGGCTGTGTATTCTTTTAAGGGTTTTCGGAGAAAAACAGTGTCCGTTTAATCAAGTACATTGCTAAATGTCATACACATAAAAAGTGATTCAGAAATAGATAAATTCAGAAAAGTGCAAAAACAAATCTATGTTAGCTAAAATTGGAAAATAAATTTCTGAGAAATATCATTCATAATTTACAGTGATTCATTGACAAGCCTTACCAGTGCTGCATCATTAGCTTCATTCAGGAACTCTCTGGCACTCTGATAGTGGCACTGCAAAAGAAACAAGAAACCATTATAATAATACAATTTTCCATCCTTGCACTTTGACATAGAAAAACTATTGTATGTGAAATGAAGTAGTTAGCTTCACCCAATTAAATTATCACACAAAATTGGAAAATTAAATTTTTAGCAAGTAGCTTTAACCCATATATACACAAAGAGTTTGTTTTACCTGTCTTATGAGCAGCTCTGCTGTATCTGTCCACACATCTCTGTAGGTGATCTTACCCAGAGTTTTACCCAGGTGAGACTCAATTGTTTCCTCCTGAAAAAAAAATGATTAAAATAGTTAAAATAATCTCTACTTCCTGTTCTTTCTACAATCCCTACTTCCTGTTCTGTCTATAATCTCTACTTCCTGTTCTGTTTATAATCTCTACTTCCTGTTCTGTCTACAATCTCTACTTCCTGTTCTGTCTATAATCTCTACTTCCTGTTCTGTCTACAATCTCTACTTCCTGTTCTGTCTACAATCTCTACTTCTGTCTACAATCTCTACTTCCTGCTCTGTCTATGTAAGCCATGAACCTAGTTTTCTGTCATTTATTTTTGGAAAACCATCATATCATTGAATTTTTCTCTATATCACTATCCATTCATGAATGGAATGATTGGAGAAAAATCATCTGGTTACAAACAAATATGATATTCAATACATGTACTTAATTCAAACCTTAAGAAACTATACCTGTACAATCTCTACTCTTTCTAGCTAATGACAAATGAGATTAGGGATTAATTACCTTGCTATCTGCAACCGATGCCTCACCCCGATTGGTCGCTCTCTTGGTCAGCTGACCGCCCTTGCTCTCCTCTGCTAGTTTGGCCAGTGACTCCTTGACTCTGGCTTCTTCTCTGGCGACCTGAATCTGTTTCTCCTTCCAAAGGGCTATCTCATCTCTTGACCTGAAATGGCATTCAATAATTCCTCTATTAAACACATACTTATTTAAGTGTATACACTACTATAATCAATCAATTCTTAACACATACACAGTCATGTATTAAAGTATATTGTATATCAGCTACTTTTAAATCGGTAGATTCCAACAGATTTAGACAAATTGTGAACTCTTTACAGGATAGATTTCAATTTTATACAACATATTTTCAGAACTATGTGTTTTGCACTTACAGTGCCTGATGTTCTTCATTTAGATACACTGGGCCTCCAGTCTTCTCATGGAAGCTGTATCCATTCTTCAAGTTCAGCTCCAGACACACTTCAGCAGCTCTGACAAAAATGAATTAAACATAATATTTTCTGATTCTATGGAAAATCATTATGAATATTTCATCTGAGCATTCATCATCCGTAAAATAAAAACAAATGGATGTTGCACCTTCAGCAAAATGAAATGACTTGGCTTGCTTACTTGAAGTGGACAAGGACACTGAGAGGTTCACTCTTGAGAAGGTCCCTGGACAGGAGGTCCTCAAACGCCAGGACGGGGAGGGTCAGGTGATTGTAGCCGATGTCCCTCAGGCAGCTCACCAGGTTGTCCAGATAGAACAGGGTCAGCATCTGTGGAGAAAAAAAGGTCAAATTAGGGTCAAGTGATAATCTAATGAGGGTCAAGATAGTCATAAAATGGCAAATGATGGCAGTTAATTGTTAGTCAAATGATAGTACTGGGCAAATGATAGCTAAATGTCTTGCAAACCTGCCTTAGGGGCTATAAAGTTTAGATGAGCTGCTCACTTTATTCATATTCACTGGTATAAATTTCCATGTTTTCTATGACATTGCTTTGATTTTCAGTAGGGTAAAACAGCACACTTACTGGTTTTTGAATAGTGTGGATATTAATTCCTGTCACCTTCATCATTTCATGATGGAATGCTTCAATAACCTGCAAAAACAAAACAAACAAAATTATCAAATAATTTGTTTAGTGTTATAGTTTTCCAATAATAGATAATTATTTGAACTCTATAACAAGGAATATCATCATTTACCTAGAAAATAACAATTTTATTAATTATTAAAACCAAAAAATCATGATTTGCAAAGCTGGGCATGCAGATAAATATGGACACATATCACTTTTCTTTCTTTATCCGACATCAACAATCAAATGAATCATAAAAAAATCACCCACAATCTTTTTTAATACATTTGAATACACTAACCTCATCAGGGATGTCAAACTGAGCCCACTCCTCCAGTGTTGTGGGCAGTGTGTCCAGTGGGCCTTTCCTCTTGGGCTTCTCTTTGACTGGGTCTTTCTTGTCATCCTTCCCACCCTTTCCTTTACCCTTGGCTGAGGCAGCGTTTTTGTCTTCGGCAGCTGGGGGAGGGTTTTTGGCAATTTCTTTCATGACAGGTCCAGAATTTGGCACAGTGATCTAAAAAATTTAGTATTTTCTGGAACTCCATTCACAAAGTATTTCGCAGTTTATTTTTAATTTGCTGCTGAAGTGAACCCGGGTTCAATATTTCATGGTATCAAAATATTTTATGACACCGGTACTTCTTTGTAAATTTCTTTTCACCCTTACACAAAAACTGTTGTATGTTTAACTTTGAATGTGATACATGTATCAGAGGAACTCCCATTTCAAAAGCAGCAGCTACAAAGCAATAAAACAGTGCATGTTACTGTAGTACTAACCTGCCACAGTCTCATCAGATAGGTGTGAGCCTGTAGGAGATAGTCCTTGTAGTCTGGGGAGGATCTCCCAGCAAGCTCTGCAAGCAGAACATGGGCTCTGAACAAGCCATCAATCTGTCGGACATCGTCCAAGTCATTAATGGTCAGAGCGGGGTTGTTTGGCAGCACACCTATTTGTGTAAAAATTTGTTTTACAAAACATGGATCTTTTTCCTTCTTTTTATTTTTTCTTTTCCAAAATCCAACAAATATACAAACTTGAAAATTTCAAAACATCAAGGGTGCATGAAAACTTCAGCATTGTACACTTAAATTAAATTAAAACTTAAATTACTTTTTTTTGGTGATTTAAAACAGAGGAAAAATAAAACTTTAATTTTTAAAATACTTTGATCACAGACCTAAACAAGGTACCTGTCATGATAAATATAAACTGAAGAATTCATAACAAATTAAAATCTTAACATAAAATAAAAGACTTCAATGAATATTCCCACTGACCAATCACAGCTTGTTTAGCCACTGGAATGATGCCCTCGGCCACCAGCTCACTGTCGGGCTCACTTGCCACGCTCTTGGTGTCTGAGGCCACATCTGATGCTTTGTCCGCGGGAATGGGTGTTTTACTGAGGGTGGGGGGATGAGCTGGCTTTGCTTTAGCTGACCCTTTGCCAGGCCTCTTCTTGTCCATTTTTCCTTTAGCAGCCCCTATTTAGGTTTTATGAGATTGACAATGAAAAACATCTATGGCTTATACATTATAATAATTTTATCATATTAAATCTGATTAGGTGTGCAGAGGAACTATTATCATAATTAAATAAAGCAAAAGAGAAGGTCAGTTGAATCAACTTGTGATGATCTTTACTTATAAAGGTTATTTATCAAATAAGTATTGTTCTATTATTTTGTTTTAAGTTCAGCATTCTGTGTTTTAATTACTATTAGAGGACATTAATTTTCGTGGATTTAGTGAAAATCACAGTTTCAAGGATACCTTAATTCAATGCCAATAATCATATCAATACAATATGTTATTAGATATAATTGCACTTCTGAATCCATAAACATTTAAGTTCATATGGACCAAGTCAACAAAAAAATTGGTTATCAACTAACATTGATGAAACAATAGTATGTAGAAAAACATGGCTACGTCAGCAAAGTGCCAGAAATAAGTGATTATCATATCAATTCATTATAACCACATTAAGTATATACAGTAAGTTTAGAATACAATTTTCAGATTAACCAGAATGAATCTGACTTTGTTGTAAGCATGAATTTGTTATAAGTGTGTTCGCTGTAGCCATGTTTCACTGTATTGGCACTAAAAAAGATAAGAGAAGAAATGTTGCACTGTAGCAGGCTTTTCTTATTCTCAAAATGCTGAAGCTTGAAAATTCTATTGAGAGAGTTTGAGGCTATACAAGTAAACGTTTGGTACAACGATGAGAAGAAAGTACCAACATGCTTTTATTTGTTTAGAACTAGCTACTTAGCATACTAAATAATTACAAAGAAAAACAATGCATTCTACAATCATATACATGTACCATCGAAGAAATACTGTAGATTCCTAATTAAATGCGAGGAATTAATTTCCGCGTAAAATCGCGAAAAGCAACCCTCGCGGATTTTAAAATCTTGATACAAAACAGTGGAATCGCGGAATTAAGTACTCACGTAAAATTAGGAATTTACAGTAAATAGCAACTGACTAGCAGATATATCAAAACTTACTACTCTAGCTAATACTCTAAAGATATGTAAGATATATTATCTTAAACATGTACAAATCTAAAATCCATCACAATAGACAATTATAGACAATTATAAAGATTTTAATCATAATTTGACACAGAGTGAGCAAAAACAAAGGATGACATGAGAAACTAAAGGGTAGTGGTTGTGTCAAAACAAATGTGAACAAAATGTTTTATTGAAGAAATATTGCAAGCATTTAGATTCACTGGTTTCTGAGGTATAAAACTACACATACATGTATTGGTATCAGTAAAGAACTACAAAGGATTCATGAAGCATTTCAGTGGAGATGCTTTGCAAAAAAAAAAAACCAAAAAAAAAACCATGTGTGCACACAAGTTGTTCACATATCCAATCTGTGCATTTATTAACAAACATTCAAGTGAACACATTGCAAAGTTTGAAGCAAAAGTGGTGAAAATGATCTGTATTCAGTGTCACTAAAACGTTTGCTACAACAACTAGAGCCTGTGTGCAAAGGAGTAAAGAGTGTGTACTACTTTGATTGTGTACCTTTCCCACGTTTCCCGGCAGACCCTTTCTTTGCTGTGTATAACAAAACAAAACACATCAGAACACCCTTATAATCAACGCTTTGTCTTCATCCAACCACATCAACATTCATATCAAGTGTTCGTGTTTACATACTCGTGCTTCATGCAAATTGACAACATCCATAATGACAGCTCTTTTTTTATATACAATTATCCATCGGCAGCTTTTATATTAATTAAAGTTCAGAAATGGGTTTTCTAGACATCTTCAAATTGAAACTTAAAATAGAAATATCCTAAATGCATCCAAATTGCAACTTACAATAATATTTATAAAATCATAATTTTTTAACAGGAAAAGCAAAAGATACAAGCTTTTCTAGCACTACTATTAGGTAAGACTTACATGCAATATATTTTCAATTTTTTTTTAGCATATACCCACTCAAAGAATACGAGTAAGATATTTTTTAAATCACATTTTAAGAAGCTTATATGTAATTCAAAAATATTTTTTTCAAGAACTCAGCAACAATATCTAGACACATCATACAGTTATGGATATTTCATTTACATAGTTGATTTTACAAGCGTTGGTTGCCAGCAGAAGCAGACATTTCTGGCCTATATACCCATGAAATATACTAAGTATAAATAAACACTTAGGTAAAGCACTTACGAGTAGGTTTTGATTCAACTGAAGACAATGCTGTTGTAAGGAATATTCAGGTCAAATTTTAAATTTAATTAATAGTAAATATTGATTAACAGAAAATATAACTGAAATGTGAACACTGGTACTGAAAAGCGACTTTTATTCCCATATGAGAAAATTTTACCAGATTCGCCCGAGCCTATATTAATTAATTATGGGCTGTATTTCTTGCCACACTCAAGTTCTTTAGTGTCTTTTGCTTTTAGTTTAAGATTAGAATAAAGACTCGGTCACAAAAATTATAGTCACAGCAAGTGATTTACTAACTAATAGTTACTGTGGACTGTATTGTAAACAGTAGTTTCTTACAGATAAGTGTGAATGAAATCATTGCACACAATAACATTACATATACAGTCAAACTTCGTTATCTCGAACTATATGGGACTGTTTAAAAACTTCAAGATATCAGAGTATTTGAGATATCGAGGGCAAAATAGTTAAAAATTAAGTGGTTGGGACTTACAAATCACTTCGACATATCCATTGTATTCGAGATATCAGTGTTCGAGATATCGAAGTTCAACTGTATACCTGTAACTACTGACCTATTCTATTTTCTAATTTTGGTTCCATTGTAAAAAATTTAACAATCAATCAAACATCATATTTTATTATGCATATGCACTATTACATGTAACCTGTTTTGCCTCTCTTCAGGTATCTGAATTTTTTCAAAAAATACCTAACTCTATTGGTATCTGATTAAATGATAATCTAAATATCTGATTAAATGAATGAATTAAACACAGAAAAGTCTATTCTAATTTTCAGACCTGCTTCTGCTTCCTTTTTGAGATCTGTCTCTGTCTTCATATTCAGCATAATGTCCACCGCCCATTCTAACTGATCGATGGCGTCCTGCAGGGGGAACTCATTGGAGTACAACCATTGTCCAAACTCCAGCAGATAATCCACCTTCAGCCACTCATTACTGGGACTCTGAAGAGGTAAGTTATCAACCATTTATTAAATAAGATACCATGTTCAATTCTATTTTCAAATCATCAAGCATTTATTATAAGATCTACCTACTAAAATAAGATTACAGTTTTCTACAGCATATAAACTTTTCTATTATCAAATTGATGATTGAAAAACTAAAGAAAAAACAATTTTTTAAACCAAATTTCTGTAAAGGAATGAGACAAAATCAGGAAAATGATGCTACTCACATTAAGTGCCTCGATGGCCGCCTGGTATGAAATAAGTTGCTCCAGAGTTTCCTTGGAGCTCAAGGCTACCCTTCTCCACATATGAGCCACATAGTCCTCACTTTCATCCTGTATCAGAAAAATCAGCCAATCAAATCACATATTGGGGTAACTCTTCAAATCAGCTAATCAAATCACACAATTCTCAAAAATCAGCCAATCAAAACACACAAATCTTTTTCTCATTTATATATATATATATATATACACAAGTACTAAAAACTATGTAACGTACCTTATTCAGAAAATGTAAATTCAAAAGAATATAAAAATGTTACTTATTAAAGATTATTCAAAAGTTATCATCTTATTATTCAATGTTTTCAATATTCAACTTGTTTCTCCTTAATCTACACTTGATACAGTAAACTAATTAATTCTAAGGGTTTCTGAGTACACCGTGATCATACGACAAACTGTTAGCTATACAATATTGTCAAATTCAAGTCAAACCTGAAACATTATAATATGACATTAACCAGTATTTTATTCATCAAGTTTAGCTGTACAGAATCTACCGGTAAGTAAACGTGTTCTGAGGTTAAACTAAAAAAAAACAAAAAATACCAATCAACATAGAAGTTTTTTCACTCTCTACAGTTGGAAACTGCATGTACATAAGTATTGATTCATTAAATATGCTCCAGACATCTAATTCAAACAAGTTTTATTATGTTTACCTTGATACATGTAATTATTGCTGATATGTACAGGGAACATGCATTTGCATTTTTTAATCAAGGTTTTTTTTATGCCCAACAATTTCACTACAAAATAAATCTTATCATCTTTGAGTAAATTTAAAGCTTAAAAGGAAAATTGCTTCTGCATTTGATAGTGTGAGAGTGCAATACAGATTCTGATAGCACATGGTGAGGTCTGCTCATCAAACTATTCCAAACATTGTTCATGCATGTGATGTGAAAAATCTTGTAAACGATAGCATGCATTCTACAAGTAGGAGGTTTTTAACTCTAAATCAAACTGGGATGTAAGATTCTGATTTCAAAATGGCAGTTTCCATTTTTTGCTTTTTATTTTCTACACTATCTGAAAAAAAACCTCTGGGTGAAGGGAAGGAGTGGTTGATCTGGAGTACATGTATTTGTGTTCATTGTAAGCTCTACATATTGTCATAAAACTTTGATGATTAAGCTACATATTCTATATTCTTTATATTTCTCATTGTTTACCTCTTCCTGGCAATGCAATAAAACATCAGATTCATAAGACACAAATGGATTTCAAAAAGTAATGATTTTCACACTTTTCAAATCAATATAAAATATAAGAATTATACTTCACAAATGCTATTCAGTGGTCTGGTAATACTGTAAACAGCTGTTGACTTATAAATTAAAAATTATTTTAAGTTGCATAGGAAGTGATTCTATCTATTTTTTTTTACAAGTCTAGACTTTTAAAGTAAAGGAAGCAAATGCACACATCATTTACTACAATTAACTTAAACAAATATAAACTTAAACAATTTCAAACAATTTAAAACAAACAGATTTGAAAAAAAAATGAAAAAATAAGTTTTTCTTATGGAAAATAAAATAGATACGGTATTTATCTTTAAAATATGTAAAGTATAAAAAATAACCTAAAAAATCACCGCATTATTACACCATATCAAAAAATAAGATTGTCACACATTTTGGAAAGAGAAATTTCAATTTCTTCACTTACTCCTTCTCCAAAGTGCTGATACACATGATATAATTACATCATTTATTATTACAGCATTAAAACAGGACATTCATGTATATATACAATAAGACATTGCGCATTTATATAAGAATAACATCGAATGAGTTCTTATCTTTTAATTGGACAACTCAGGAGATTAATTGATGATTAAAATTCAAGAAACTTTCACACATCATTTGTTAATAAAAAGTGAATAATCTTACAAGTAAAAATTGAAGTTAAAATACCTTAAATTTCTGGATGTCCATATTGACCCTTCGTCCTAGTTTAGCTTTGGTCATGACTCTGTGCTTGAATATAAGTCTGAAAATGGCAGCACAAGAATAATCATGAGAAATCTAAGATATCAATTGGTTATATCTTGCAATATAAGTGCTATCATACACACAATGTCTATTAAAATAGTTACAGTATACATACAGTCTGTGCTTGGTGCGAGGCATGTCATTAATGGCTTGATCCATAGCTTGGAGCCCTTCCTCCCATTGTTTCTGGAAATAAAACAATTTAAATTGTTCAATATTGACATTCAATATTTTTTTCTCAGTCTGAAGTCTACTCAGCAACATGAATGAATGTTCTGTCTCTTCTCTCTCTCTTTTTCTCTCCGAGATATTTTATAATTTTTTTCTCGTCTAACGTATTACTCAGCAACATAAGTGCTCGCTCTCTCTCTCTCTCTCTCTCTCTCTCTCTCTCTCTCTCTCTCAGATAGTCATTATTTTCTCTCTGATATTTACTTGAACTAAATGTATACTGATACCTTGTCAGCATAAGACTGGAACAGCACTCCGTACATGGAGGCTCTCAGAGTAAGGTCATCCTCTGGACTCCCTATAGTGGAACTCTTCGGCTTCTCTGGGACAGTTTCCACTCCTTGGTCATCTTCGCCACCTTCCTCATCCTCTTCTTCAGTCTTCTCCTAAAAATATGGAACTTCAATAAGATTTTTGCCAATATTTACATGCATTGTACAGTCATATAAATACAGTGCAATGTGATTTATGTTTACTAAACAGCAGAAAATTTCATAAATTTTGCTACAAACAGTGCTATACAGTTAATGTTCAAGTTTCTCATGGTGTATAAAGACAAAGTTATATTTACCTCTGTCTTCTTAACTTTCTCTGCTGTTGCTGTAATACATTGTAGCATCACTTTGATTGGTTCTCTCAGAAGCTCTCTTTCTATTGGCTGACTGACAAGTGGGAGAGATGCATTCCAATAGTGACGTACGGCTGTCATCACCAAATCATAATTTTCTGCATTTCTGGCAAATCTGTATGATTGAAGGAATAAAAACAGAATAAACACAGAAAATATACCACAATTCTCAATAAAGAAAGTTTTATTTAAAAGTGAAACTATAAATCAAGGTGTGCAAATAAAGGTAGATATTACCTAGCACTATTAAGGAAAGCTTCCAAGGCTTCTCGTCTGATGGCGTTTTTACCAGACATGTTGTCAATGAGACTCTGTCCAAGAACCCCGCTAGCATAGGACAGCATTTCTTGTTCCACTGAATAGCGATGACTGAAATGTATACCATAATACATCCAGATAAGGAGGTAAATGCAAAAAGGTCAAAACTTTTAGTTACTAAAAAGCACTTAACAGAAGGATTGATCAGAGAGAAATGAAATATCAGAGTGAATGAGTACTACATGCAATATAGTATACAGAAGGTTTTGATCTTTAAAAATGGAAATTATTTGAAAGATTTGTTAAAAACAAGTCTATGATGAAAAAATGTAAAAAAGGAATTTTCAACATAAAATCAAAATTTGCTGAAACCAGCTTGCTTACGCATCCATTTTCCTGTTCTTTGGCTGTGTGCCAACGGTGGCGAATCTGAGCGCCTTCTTGCTGCAGCGCACCACCAGCTGGTGGTTCTTGCTCTGATAGGATAGAGAGGCCAGGCGGGTCCACAGCTGTAACTCCACAAACTTGTCTGACCACTTACACTCCTCTATCATGTTGGCAATCTGGTTAAAAATGTAGAGACTTTACAATATAAAGCCTTCGCAGGAGCATGTCAAAATGCTTTAATCAAGTCTCGCTGATATAATAAATATATAGCCCTGTATGGATTTTGCCAAAATGTGCGAATTAATTTTCACTGATACATTGAATAAACTACCAGTAATTAAAGAGTATACATAGCCATAGTGGAGGAAGCATATGAGAATGCTTTTATTAGTTAAAGATCCTACAGTATATTGATATTTTAAATTGAAAATACATGTAGACAACATGTGGATCAACATTTCACTGAAGTACAAAAATATGTAAGTAGATCACCCAATAACATATTAATGTAGTTTGGTTTCAAAGAAGATTCACAAATCTATGACAATGTTCTCCTGATTACCTCATTGACAGAGGGGGTTTCCTTGAATTCCATAATTCCATTCTTGGAGACGTGCAGGAGTTCCACAGCTACAATAGCTCGAGTCATCTGCCTCTGACCTTCAGAGTAGGGCTACAAGGTCAAACATTTATATCATTCAAGGATAATGAAGACATTTTAACTTATCAAAGATAACAACTTTCACAATGTAGTAAATAGTACCCAATCAATGGATGGCTTATATGTGTTCTGTCATTAGAGTCCCCATACCTCATCATCAGCTCCAAGAGTTTTGGGAATCTGTTGTTGTGCCATCTGCTTGGCCAGTACCCAGGTCTGTAGGAGTGGCTGTCTCACTCCGATTGGTACTATATTGGCCTCCTTACTCCCATTGGTCACTTCTATGGCATAGTCACACACCTGTGGGGATCAATAATCAGTTATGCTGATCAATTTAGGAGGAAATGAGAAAAAGAACTATGGGTACTATATGCAAAAGTCAGAGTTTGCATTTCTTTTTTTAAAAAGCTAATCACCGGTATATTACACATTAATCAAATTACCACAAAACAACTGTTGAACAAGTTTGATTAAAACAAACTTATTAAAATACATTTACTTAATATTGAATTTCCTGACAATAATTCCAAATCTTTATATCTGTATGATTTAACTCTCCTTGGGCAATCGTTTAGAAGTACATGTATTCCAAGCGATGAAAGTTTAAAGTATTAATAATGAGACCTTATACGTACCTCAATAGCTTTCTTAAGATCCGGCATGGCCTCGGGGCTGATGGTAACCTGGGTGCTGGGGGCGGGGGCCTTTCCCTTGGACGGGGAAGCAGCTGGAGGGGCAGGCTTGCCCCCCTTTTTCCCTCCGACAGGAGACTGGGTCACCGTGGGGGAGGGGGAGGAGGGGTCCTGCATTTCTTTGTCAGGTTCTGCAGGAATCCAGGGATACATCAAAGCGTAGGCCAAAGCGCCACAGATGTTCACCAACATCATGGTTTCTCTGTAGATAGAAGTAAACAATTCTTTTAGAAACATCAATAATAAGGCATAGTTTAAAATAGATTTACTTTAAAAACACTATATATTTAAAATCTGTTTAGGAAACATGGATAAAGTTATACACATATTTCCTCATTATTGTAACATATGTACTCCTGAATGAGAACATGCCATATTGTGCTAGTATTTTAGTATCTTTACAGGTAATTTTTTCCTACTGCAGCTTAAGATCCTCTAAAGTCAAGCCCATAGTGCTAGTTCAGTATGAGCTTTACCATAAATACCGTCGAAGACAATCTGGTTCTTTGACCTCTGACCTACCCATCATGCCCAACTTTCTTGATGCCCTCCACGACCTTTGTCAGGGTGTCCATGACCTCCCTGTGCCTTCTCTGGGTCAGGACATGGTTGTTGTAGTTCCAGATGTAAGCAGCAGCACTACAGACCAACCATGGCTCCTCTAGTTCAACCCCTAGTTCCAATCCTCGTAGGAAACTCCGAGTGGCATCCGCAGATAATGACTTGATCCAGTCACTGTGTTATTAAGTCAATATATCAATCATGATTTTAAATAAATAACAATTATAAAAAATGTCAAAATCTGAATTGGATCAAAATTGATTAAACTGTACCAGTATTCAATCCAGTCTGGGTCTTCTTCAGGTTTCTTGGCGACATAGCCTTTGGGACGCTTGCTTTTGTCAACTGGTGGAATAGGCATGTCATTCAATTGTACACCTTCAGTCCTCAACAAATGAACTGTGGCCTGTCAGGTAGAAATTCAGAGAATACTAAATTGAATATAACTTATCAAAGCCATAATCAAATCAACTTATGGAATAGATGATATTAAATTTGGCTTTATCAGAAATACTTAAAAGAATCAACTAAACATGTTAAGAAACACTGGAATTATTCAAATTCTTTGAGGTCAATAAAATATCCAAAATTTTCAGGGTTTTAGAGATGTGTTTTTTTGGATTGATAATTTTTCTTTATGAACAGTTCATCATTAAAGCATTACCACTGATAAACATTCAAATGGATGTTAACTTGTGGGCAAGATACATCCATGAAATTCATATGCTTGAAAAATTTGCCTGATAATGCCACAGTAGTTATACACAATTTTCCCACATTGTAATTACCTCCCCCTGAATAAAAGCGACTTCTGCGAGCATTCTAATGAGGTCCTTGTCATACAGTGGAACCATTCTCTCGGGGCTCGTAGGGCGACTTCCCGGCTGTGATTGCTGCGTCACCATGCGGCTCTTCCTGTCTGACACATCCACACTAGAGGGCGCCACTTCACCGCCAGCTGACATCGTCGACTGCTCCGTGGGAGGGGCCGGAGTTTTTGTTTTCTCTGCAGGTTTGGGGCTAATGAGTTTAAAAAAAAAAAATCAACAAGATACCTTTATGATTTATGATTTAATTTCTTCAAGTTTATGTTTATTTTCAACACGTTTAGAAATTTCAAACTTAATTATGAAATTTCAATTGAAAATATTTCCTATTTCATAACCATACCTTTCCATTTTTGGTGGTGGAACATTTTTCCATCGACCATCATCATACAGAAGACAGAATCTTGCGGCAACACGACACACGTCCCATACTTCTTGTTTTCGGGCTGTCTTAGCTAAATCTCCCCAAAGTCGAGCTCTAGAAAATCACCCGAAACAAGTTCAAATCAGGCTCAAAAGCCAAACAATAGGAAGTGTATTGGAAAAGTATATACATGTATCAGATAATTTCCACTCACCCCCTTTATCCTTTCAATAAAGTTATGTACAAATTTGATTCATTATTAAACAGCATTAGTTCACACTCTAAATTCTCATGCGGTCAATCCCACAGATATGTTCATGGAATTTTAGTCATATAAATTTAATTTTTCAATCTATCATGCATGCAAATTTTAAATGAATTCACAAAACAACAGCAGACATCATTTAGAAACAATTTACAGAATCTAAATTTAGACCTAGACCAAGGCTGGCATTGAATTGCTGAATTCCTTAATATGTACTGCTCAATGAGAATTGGGACACATGACTTACTAAATATACTTGTATCAGATGAGATCTATCTAGCTAAGAATGGTTTACATTCAATGTTAATCACAGGTTATATACATGTATCTTTTGCGGAAAAAAATTATGCGTGACAAAGAAATGAATAGTTTCTTCATTATATAACTAAAAATAACAAAAACAAAAGGAAAATTTTAAATAAACATGTGGTAAAATAAATTATACATTTTATATTTTTAAATTTTGAAAACACTTTATCGAGAAAAATAATAATCTAAGCATAATTAAATAATAAAATTTTCAATAATTAAAAAGTGAAGTCTAAGTTTAGTAGTATATGTACATTTTATCCAGACTAATAATTATTTTACAGGAAATGTCTGCTTTATCCACAATTAATTATAATAATGGCAAAAAATGATATCTTTTCACAAATGATGAGATATAATACATGCAGGTAGCACTACTGGAATGGTCTAATAAACTTATGATTTTCTATTAGTTCTATACATACATGTACATGTACATCAGTTTAATTTAAAACCTGGTATTCATTTTTTTTTTTCGTTTCTAGCTGTGTCAACCTTACATAATTAATTTTTAAGAACTATATTTTAATATTCATTATTTAGATCCAAGCTATGAACACACCAGTAGCTGACTAGACATATGGGATTTTAGCTATAGTTATAGAATCACACAATACTCAACTGTTCTCTATCATTTTCAACTCTGGAATCAATTCATTCATTTTTACATATAAAAAAAAATAGTTACATAAAATTATTCCATTCTAAACTGTTCATGCAGTATGATACCAGGTAGTTATATTCAAATTTAATGCTCCACTGATTGTCAAATGAATGTAATAAAAATGTAGTAATTTAAAAAATAAATGCCAATAGCATCTCATGTTTGATCTTTGAATTCCAGTCTCATTTTGATAAAAGGATGCACATATCCCTATGTTAAGAAAATAAGACTTCGTTGAAAAGTAAGCTCATCTGAGTTTCATTGCCCTGAAACCAGGCCCCAGGACCATAAAACTTATACGAGCTCACTTTTGATATCAGTCTCACTTTTCCACTATATGTTCCTTTGATAAAATTTAGACTGAGATCAAAAGTGAGCTCGTCTAAGTTTTATGGACCTGGGGCCAGGCCCTGTATCAAAACTTAGAAAGCTCACTTTTGATCTAAGTCTCACTTCTACAATAGGAATTTATGGTGGAAAAGTGAGACTGAGATCAAAAGTGATTTTGTCTAAGTTTTATGGCCCCGGGGCCTGGTTTTTGACATGCCCCCTACCTCTCCCTGTCATTTTCATCTCCCAGTCTCTTCAAGTGTCCCTCAGCTTTCCTCACACACTTGTTGAACTGCCGAGCCTTGTTGGCCAATTTCTGAATGGCCGTCTGGGGTGCTTTGCCTCCAGTGACATCTATACAGATTAAATGAAAAACAAAAAAGTTCAGCAGGACACCAATGTACTTATATTTCATTTATTTTGTAAGCATTCAACAGCCTGATATATATTTTGTTTTAACTTTTGAATCAATCACACCCCTACTTGTAAAATTTTATAAATCTTTATATCTCAAAACAAGGAATTGATTGTATTTTATAAAAAATTGTACAAGTATTACAATAATTATTATTCAATACTAGTCATGTATATACATGTATAAATCAATGCTTGAATAAAGACAGGCTCAATTAAAATATCATAGAAATTGGACCCTGGAACCAATGATTAGTAACTGCCCGTTTTATCCATCTTCAGTGCTAGATGAGAATTTTATTGTTTACCATATGACCAAAAGAATAGAGGGAATATACATTAAGGGTGGTCCTGCTACTTTTTTAACATGTCCTCAGTACTTCTCTTTATTATCACAAATTACAAGTATAAATGATCTGTATCTGTACATTGCACAGACTTGATTGATTTAAAAGACCTCCAGCATCAGTTATGTTAAAATTTACATGCATTTTAAGTAGTAAATAAAAGCTGCTTAACTTCTACATCGTGCTAATTGCTCAATATGAGTAAATCCAACCTATAGTTATACTTTCCTACCAACAAGTAAAATATTAATCAGTCCATTTCATAATCTTGTTACCGTTACTACCAACAGGTGAGAAATATAACCTACTATATCAATGTGCTGTCATATTTTCCCCTAATGGTCTAACAGTGACATATTTCAACTACATTTTTTTAAAAACAATCTAACAAATGCAGATCACTAATTAACCATTCAAATTTATACACTCAGTTAACATCTGAATTGCTCTCACAATCTCATCCATAACTGCATGTAGTTATTTTTTTCATAACCTGCAGACATACACGATATATGCCATATTTTATCATTGATATGCCATTGTGTATTGTCAGATAACATTCGTCAATTATAATACTGTCAAACTTTGTTATCTCGAACTAGATGGGCCTGTTTAAAAACTTTGAGATATCCGAGTATTCAAGATATCGAGGGTAAAATACTTAAAAAATAAGTGGTTGGGACCTACAAATCACTTTGGCATATCCATTGTATTTGAGATACATGTATCAGTGTTCGAGATATCGTTCAACTGTATATGTATTTCAAAATAGTGGCATTTATAGTTTCCTCTAAATTCATGTTTATTGCTGATTAAATATTTTTCATTAGGAGTACAATATACTATAAATTCCTTATTTTGCGAGTACCTAATTTCACTGTTTTTTTTATCAAACAGCAAGAATATAAAATCGCGAAGCCCAATTTTTTGTTATAATTTCATATAGTTCAAAACTGTCTGAAAAATAAAATCCTTGAGGGTTGCTTCTCGCAATTTTATGCAGATATTAATTCCTCGCGTTTAATAAGAAATCTACAGGATTGTGTAGTCTATTTCAGCATTATTCATTGCCATGTTTCTTTGTTCTCTAGTCCTTTCCTATAATATCATTATCATTAAAGTTTTCTTTTAAATGAAAATCAAAATATTTCATTGATCAACTCAAAACTATAATATTGCTAAATTCTGTATACAAGACACACAAGAGAAAAGATCTTGAGAGTTTCTGAAGAATAATCTGCTTTTGTGACTATCATATTTAAATCATATTTTCCTCAACCATTTCTATCATTTTTATCATTTGAGGAACAAAATTTATATCAAGTGCTAAAAGGGTCAAATGACCCCCTCCCTCCATCCTGCTGAAAGATTTTTTTTCAAAAGTAGAAATTAAATGTAATAAAATTAAAGTTAAACTATTAATTGACCCAAAATAAATGTAGAACAGCTAACAGAACTATAATCAGTCAATGCTTGGAAGTCATATTGTACACAACACACAATTTCCAGATTCTGTTTAGTATGTTACCGGTACAACTTTATTTCAGCCTTATTTCACCAAAAACAAATGTCTAATACTGTATTATGATTTATATTCACATAGAAAACAGAGTTTTATTAAGAATCAATGAATTTAATGTAATGATGAAAAAAAAATCTGGAAATTGGTACATGTACTAAAATGATATCTTGGATTAATTTGAATTAGAATGTGTTCTAAAACCTTTTTTGTTCTCGTCCAATTTTTTCTCTGAAATAAAATTAAAGCAAGCACAAATGAGAGTTAAAATAGGTAAAGTTGATAAGTTTTGGACACCATAAAAGCAGACATTATATAAACATGATGAATTTTGTACCTAAGGCCATCAAAAATTAATTCCTTGGTTCTCAGGCCCGTGCGCATCTGATTTAACATTGCGCATTGCCCATTTTTATCATTAAATGAATAAGATAAAATTTCGATAGTGCGCTTACTTATTCCGGAATTTTTTTTTTCAGATTTAGGACCACATTTTAGATACTAAAGTCAGTAAAATGCTTCACTTAATGGAGAACATAATTGCAAACATTGCGATGATTTAGATTTAATTATAGCAATTGCAAATGGCCGTCGAATTTAGTTAAGAGACGCTGTGTTTAAGTTATGATCGCCGCTGCAACAACAATGATTTTAGTTTTGGTATATGAAGAAAAACGTCGTTTAATCTCAAATGCATATAGGAGGATAGTTCCTGCAGCTTGAACTATACTAAAAATCCCATTATGCTTAAACACATGGCTTTCTCAAGTCTCGTAATTGTGGTGTTTCTTGTTTATTTCATTTAGTTTGAGCTAATAAATCGATACATTCATTGCAAGGTAACTATTTATTTGCTTTAAAACATCGCTTTTTCTGGATTTGAATAAGAATTGCATATTGTTAAAATAAAAAGAATAATACCGCATCCTTTTTTTATAAAATAAAAAGAAAAAATATCACTGCCCGACCGCATCTGTTTTTGAAAATGTTGGCCTGAGAACCAAGAGATTAATTTTTTATGGCCTAAGCAGAATGAGTTTATGAGGTCCATTGTGTCAAAATCATTAATGTAACTATACATTATTGCATTTCTTTTTACTTACAAAAAATATGCATGGTCAGTTGTTGAATTAAACACATACCATGCATATATCTATGATATCAAAAATATTATTTTTCGTGCCATTATGATAATTCAATAAATCACAAAGTCATGCTTTTATTTACTTATATTCCCTTACTCAGCAATAAAAGAACATCTGCAAAAATGTTCACAATGAAAAAAAAGGGTTAATTCAAATACATGTATACAATCAAACAAAATTACATTACAAAGAAAAAATGTCAAAGACAGAACAATATGAGGAAGAAAAAGACATTTACAGAACAACAGTTTCAAAAATACTTTTTTAAAAAAGCACACAAAAACATATTTTTCAAGAGTTTTAAAAGGAGTCAGTCATATATTTGATGGCAATATTTAGTTGCAAGGAAAATAGAGGATAAAACTAGAAACCAGAAACAAATGGTGTCCAGTCTCTATTAGAGTTACCTACCTTTGGTGTCACTCTCACTGTCCAGCACCAGCTGGAAGGCGTCTGGGGCCAGCGCCTCCCCCACCTTCACCAGCAGCGACCTCTTCATTCTCATGGTACCAGAGTCTGCCTTACGGGCCTAATGATTCAAAAAATTTCAAATCATACAAGATATAACACAAAGTTATTTTCTGAAAGCTGATAGATGGGAAACAATGTTTAAATTATGATTGCAAAAGAAATGAACAAAATTTTCAACATGTTACATGTGCTATCAATATGGAAATCATAATTTAGAGGTCTATGTTAATAACATTTTGCAGTTAATTATTAATTATAACCTTTTTCGGAAAATAATTGCATATAATGTGTTGCTACAGTAACAGTATTTATTCAAACAAATCTAAGAAATAAAAAAAGAGCCTTACAGTCTGTATTAAGGTACATGTAATTACCTGCTCAATTATCATCGCTGCTATGTCCTCTGCCCTGTCTGGTTGCTTGTACAGTTGAGCTCGTAGTTCCAGTCTGCGTAGAGAAACCTCTAGTCTCTCCTTGTATAGACCCCCGTCATCCAGAGCAAGAGCCTGTTTATACACAGAGAAAATAACCAGACACACTGGTGAGTAGATCTTTTACAGGAGACATTAAGAAACCTAGTGGGTGGATCTATTGAAGAATCTATCAAAACATTTCAGTATACTGGGGAATTCATCCGTGAAAACATTTTGAAAAATAAATGGCAGCGGATTTATCATTCATCCTAGTAAGACATTGAGAAACTACGAAGTGCACTGGGTAATCATAAAATCTTTTCAAGATTATATATTATAAGAACTTTAAGGGACGGGATCATCCAATGGCATGGTTTTCTTCATGCATGTACAATACAATGAAAATTCTGATGCCATGCAATAAAAGGGAAGCAAAACTGTGCAGGAATCTCCGACTGTGACAAAAGTTGAGGTACCACTGACCTTTGACAAAAGTTGAGGTACCACTGACCTTAACAAGGTGCTCCATGGCCACCTGGATTTGCTCCTGGTCCTCTTCACATTTGGCCAGCTCGGTGTGGATCTGGCACCTCAAGCTTATCAACAAACTGAAAGTAGAGAGAACAAATACAGGTATTGTCATCATGAATATCCATTTTATCATGAAAAACCACCAGGAAACAATTTTTGAGGGGTTTTTTTCTGTTTCATGTCTTTGAAAAATAACATTTGCAAGTCCTATGGATGCATATAATAAATCCATGGCTACTCAGAACTATGTATTTATTCATTAATGTTTATGCAGGACAGTTGGTGACACTCTTGATTTTGTGGAAGCTGCATTCCACCAAGAATACTCCTCCAAATGTGACATGTGACTTGTTTACAGTATTGTACAACTAGGTTTACAGTATATATCAGAAGAAACATTTCTTTTCACATTAAACATGAACGAGAGCAAGTTTCACTCATAAAACTATTATTGTGGAATCATTTTTATTCGTGGGGGTCAATGTTCATGGGTAGCCAAACTTTTCCTGCTTCGTTGGGACGTTATTTCGTTGGTAGTGTAATCGAGATACTTTTAATAAATATATAACAAATGCTTGTATATACGTTCGTGGGATGTATATTCGTGGGAAAGGGTTACCCACGAAAGCCATGAACATTGGTCCCCCGTGAACAATGATGATTCCACAGTATTACAGCATTATGTGGTGCTATACCTCTGTATGTCTTCAAGAGCATCTGCCAGCAGGGTGAGTGGTTTGCGGACATGTCTACGAAGGTTGGGCTGTAGGAGAGGAAGGATAAGGTTCCACTGGGTCACACAGCCAGCCTGTATCACATTGGGGTCGCCCTGTCTGATGGCATTCATAATGGTCTCTTCACATCTCTTGATGGCCTGCTGTCTCAGCTTTAGTATATATTATACATATTTATCATTTTTACAAGCCAAAGTTTTTTTCTGATTCATACTCTAAGAGCCAAACATTAACACTTGGCTAGTGATGATGCATATCTACATGCTCCAGTACCTTTACTGTTCATCTATAAGACTATATATTATCTTCTAACTAAAAGATAAATTCTATGACTCATACAAAATGTATCAAATAGTTAAAAGTATATATTCAAACAAGCAGTATTCTAAATTAAAATAGAAAAAAAATACATCAAGTCTAATTTCAATGGTAAAAATCATCATTTACAGCTGTAACTTTCAATTTCACAACATCATGACCCTTGTAACACTAGATTGTATGGATATTGTATAAAATCATAATAAGAGCACACAGATACATGTATAAATATTTCGACATTGAATACATACATCAACGACAGACTTGTTGAAGCTCTCTTGTTTATCTCCCAGGCTTCGGACCATCAGTTCACACTGTAGAAACTCCAGCTCCAGGTAAAAACTGGGGTCCTTCAATCAATCAATCAATCATTCAATCAATCAATTTATCAAGTATAGCAACCAATCATTCAATATATCAACCAATCAATCAATCAATTTATCAAGTATAGCAACCAATCATTCAATATATCAACCAATCAATCAATCAATTTATCAAGTATAGCAGCCAATCATTCAGTGTATCAACCAATCAATCAAGGAAATTTGATGTACATGTACAACTACACTTAGTTCTTGTAATTTATATATATGGGAATACTACTCACTTTGACAACACAGCTTTTCATATGGTCAACACAGTCTTGTGCCAGATCCGGAAATTCCAGTTCAATACAAAACCTGGCCAGCTCCAGAAGGAGGTAGGGTCTGGAAGGACACAGATTGGAGTTGGAAATACATGTACAACACTGACAGGGAAATATATAATTTCTACAGTAGCCGCTCTCAGTATTTCAATATGTACCATATTCATATCCTAAAATATGAATTTATAAAATCTAATTCTATTGAAAGCAAACTATTTTACATATGGAATGAAAATAAAGACTGCGTGTATTATTCAATTGTGTGGACGAACCGATTAAAAACAATTTAAAAATTAAAACATATCTATAAGCAGTGGTGCTGGATATTTACAAATTCTAAATACTATTGATACATTGAATATAAAAATAAAAATGTTGCATTTGCATGAATACCTAATTACTGATGTAAAGCTAAAAAAAATTCATAGAAAATATCTGAAAACTAGAAGAAAAAACCAACAACTATATAGTTATCAAACGAATCAGATGACTTCAAATTAGTGAACTTGCAAACAACTTTGACATGCAACTTAAATGAAATAAATTTAAATCTTTAAGAAATAAAACAGGAACATGTATTTTATTCTTAAGACTATCAAAACCACTCAAACAATGCAAACTTTAGCCGAACCTTTCTACGTCTGACAAGTCGATGCTGAAATCATATCAAGTATACGTAAAAACTATTACCTATAGTCAATAAATGAAACAACGCTAAAATGATTCTCAATAATTATAACACAGTGACTTAAATTCCATGTATCAGAATTCAATCAAGAAAGAATTCTAGCTACTGTATACATGGTTATTTTCGCCCTTCTTCACTTGCAAACGGTTTCGCCCCGTCTTGAATTTGCCTAGACATAGGTGAGTTTAAAGAGAGATAATTTGAGACATTGGAATTCGTCCAGTCTTAAATTTGCCCGCTGACAATGAGGGTGAAAGGGGCGAAAATAAAATGAGGGCAAACATTTCCCTATATACAGTATCTTGTTTGTGGAATAAGAAACCTCATTTTTAATATTTAAAAGGTATATATTATATTTTCTCCTTCAGTAAAGCGGGACATGAAGATATACTGCTACATGTAATCTCTTTATACCCAAGAGGAAAGAATTAATATACATGCACATGTAATTTCATTTGTTTGTTGTAATCATGCAAGGTCTGCATGTAAATGGACTGATATATGTTACCCCTATACATATTATCATATTCATATAACATATACACAGACTTTACATATAATATTGATATTTATAAGACTTATTGTGCTGTTATGAGAATTATGGATTTTGACGAGGACTCACTTATCTGCGCTGTCTGAGGCCAGTCTCTTGGTACTGGTAGGGGTGGGGGTCCTTCGTCCTGCTCCCTTCGTGGGGCTTTTCCTGAGGAAAGGTCATTAGTACATGAAGCAACTGAATCTAATATCAAGCGAAGCTGGTCTTCTAAATGATTCAATTTTTTTTTTCTATTATTATCGATGTTTAAAATAGGTTGAACTATGCATATATCAATAATTTGTTAATTAAAAACACAGCAAATTGAAAAAAAAAAATCTCCAAAGTTCTAAAACCCAACAAAAATTATATCAATGCATTAAACTATTTTAAAGGTAAAACCAATGCAGGTACAAATGTATTTATGTATATGATGTAATATCTAACAGGAAGTTAATCTAACTACATGTACAGCATCAGCAAACGGGTAAACACAATATTACACATGTACACTATGTATATGTACATTATAATTCACTAAGAACAATATGTTAATACATGGATCCTCATAATAAATAAATTATCAAATATCTTGTGGACTTGATAACATTAATTTTTATACACTGTAAGTAAATAAATAATTTTGTAACTGCATTGTGATATGCATTCTCTACTGGTCAATGTATTTCAATACGCTGCATGTAGCTACATGTATCAAGGGTTAAACTAGAATGTATTTAATTTAGGTTGTTTTACTTTAAATATTTCCACTTTGTGTGGTTTTATAAACATATATGTTTTGACAGTCTTATCATGCTTATTAACATCTTTATGATCTAAAATCCACATCAGGAAGCGAAAGCTGAGGAAGGGATAACACGGGTAAAATCAAACTCCACATTAGTGATCTTGAAGTTGTAGTCTTATTTTCAGAGTTTTCTGACAATGTAGAGGTGTCATGTTTTGTGAAATATTTGTGTGCTATATTTTCATTTTATAGTTTTCAAATTTCATAGAAATGGGTTAATATTTGTGAAATATTTTAATTGCTAACATTTGTGTGAACTTGGTGTTTTTAGTACTATAATGATTGCTTATACCTGAGTATCACTTCCATGAGATTTTATGAATGCATGAAACCACAAGACTGAAATTTCCATAAGATAGATCAAGATATTCATTCCTACATTTTACATGTACAGTTAAACTTCATTATCTCGAACTAGATGGGACTGTTTAAAAACTTTGAAATATCCGAGTATTCGAGATATCAAGAGTAAAATTCTTAAAAAATAAGTGGTTGGGACTTACAAATCACTTCCACATATCCATTGTATTGTTCGACTGTGATATCAAAGTTCAACTGTACTTATTTTTCTACTATGAATAATTTGTTCATACAGAATGTGGATTACCTATCTAGTAAGTGTATACCAGGTAATATCTGACATGCTTAACACATCAGCTCAACTGACATGCGGTCTTGAATCTCAACATGCTTCATACGTCACCATATTCCCTATAACACTCATGCAGTTTTGTAACTTGTTCATCAGACTTAATTGTATCATGCTAAAAATGATATACCCCAGGATAAGAGGACATTCTCACAGCATTCATCCATTGCTATTGAACACAAGGACTGAACACATCACATGCTAGCTAATGCTTTATCTATAGTCCTGAACTTACGTATCATCTTCAGAATGCTCGTGGTCACTCAAAGTTTGTTGACTTAAATCAGAACTGTTGAATGCAAGGTGATTTGTTATGAAGGTGGTAAAAAAAATCTGTACACACAAAGGTTACATTAATTAAGAGGTTCTTTCAGCGACCGGAGGAAAATTACTAGCTATCAATTATTATTCATTCTGACATGTTGAAAATTAAATGTAACACATTATGGTTTTATATTAGTGCTATTTTGGGAAAAATCATACTGTACTTTGGAAAACGTTGTAAATTCAGAAATCTCTTATGAGGATGCGATTGTTTGGAATAGATTTCCTAAGTCTGTTAGGACAAACTTTGGAGAGATGGCAAGGTGCCAGAAATTTTAATGAAGAGAATTGACATTTTTAAAGAACATCAATATATGACTATTAGATTCAAACAGAGAGGGTGGCTGATTTTATTTTAAGAAAGGTTTAATTTTTGCCGAAACAATGACTTCACTTTTTTACTGCGTCAGTGAAGACTGGTGTGAAACTGCTTGGTGGAACCGTAACACGGATGTGTGAATACTCACTGAGACATTCTCGACCCGAGGTCTCGGTCAATGTTTGACAAGACCGATCCAGCGGAACTAGAGGCCCTTTAATTTGTGAAAAAACAGATTGAAATAATTCTATTGGGACATATCTGCTTCATTTCACATCTCTTCAAACAAATCAGTTTAAGATACATATACTAATCTTAAATTTAAATAATTCAGAAATATATGTTAATATACATGTATGTATCTTATAATGCCATCTTGATTAGATCTGCCTTATTTCATATGGACACACCGGAACATATACTGCATGAGTATAATAAAATACATGTAATTGAAAATGCAACTGTATAAACTTGTGAGCATTTGAATATCATTGCTTTCCACATATGCTACAGAAGGGGTAAACTGATGTGCAAAGCCCTATATATCATTGTACATATACATGTACTTTAAAAAAAGCAAGGTAAGTTTGTCTACAATGTGAACAAAGCTGAATATACCAGGTATGTGCATTAAAAAAACAAAAAAATGAAGAAAAAAACCCAAAACAAAAAAGTAAACATAATTCATCTAAAGTGTATTTTTAAAAATCAGTTTAAAACTCCAAATTATATATGAAAGACTTGAACATGGAAAAAATCTGAATGATGGATGGGAACCAATTTAGGAACAGAACTCACGTATTTCCTGGGTGAAGGAAACTTTATGAAATCAATATGCAAATTTTAAAAAGAATAAGTTTTCATAATATTCCTTTTTTCATCATCTTTTTAAAATTTCCTTCCAAATTAACCCCCCCAAAAAGCTGTGTTACTTAGTATTCTATTGAATTGTTTCCTCTGAATTAAATATAAATGACAAAAGATACATGCATATTATATATCCACTTCATTCCAATTCTGTTTGTGAAACTTACAAGAAACAAGTAGTTAATTGTACCTGTCTTTTTCCAACTCCTCCATCTTAGATGCCCCAGGAGAGTGAGTCCGGATGGATTTGGATTTTGAACCTTTCCCGGTCGGAGTTTCCAGCTGCACTGTGCTAGTGTGGGCCACACCCATCTGATTCAGGATGGACTGTATTTCACTGTAGTATTCCCGTGGTTCATTCAGGTCACAAGATCTGTACAGACATATACAAAAACACAGCTTTTTTGAATTTTCAGTTCATTTAACAAAATTTAATATAAAACTTACAATTTGGATTCTTTATATATTTAGTGAAAAAAAAATATATCAAAATCAACACTATTTGAGGAATAGAATCACACCAACTTCAAGGAAATATCAAAATTTCCAATAATTGGTACCAGTAAAAATTTTTTACACATATTTTAATGTTAAGTTGCCCTTGAAAATATTCTTTAATAACATAACACTAATATACTTATTTTGCATACATACACTTTGAGTTTCAAAATTTTGTAATAAACAGACAGCTCAGGAGAATTTTTCACATCCTTGTGCAGTTTGGCAGAATCTAACAGCTGGTTCCTCACCTGCAAGACAAAATTTTAAAAATATTAATTAAATTTGCCTTTAAATGAAAGGCTGATCTTATTCTACGACATAAAATTATACAATCTCATACATTTCAAACACTAGCTGCAAAAAAAATAAAATAAAATCTTGAACAGTAACTGTTACTGTTTAGTTGTATATACCGTACATGTTTAATCAAATTGTTACATAAGTACATCTAACATCTTGTGCTAATAATTTCAAAAACTGAACAACAAAAATCTATAGTCCTACAAAAAAAGAAATATCTAAAAGACTTCAATAATATACACTCAACTCAAATGAAATAAAAATCTAAACTTCAAGCAACAAAACTCATCAGTACATGTAAATTAAAACATAACAGAACATTCTAGATGAAGTGACTTACAATGAGTCCAAACACCTGTTTGTACAGATGGGGCACATTTTGTTTGATAAAGATGGCAGCTGCTCCTGCCACACTGGAGGCATCCGCTTTCCTTCCTGCATCCAGATGACATTCCATGAGGGCTCTAAAAAAATTTCATGACCCATTGTTTTTTTTTTTTTATCTTCCAACATCAATGAAGTAAAAAATATCACTAGAGTAATATGTATTTTTTTCCCCCTGTTACAGTTGTATATTAAAAATTTGCCATCATGATATTGACTTATCTTCATTAAAAAACTATGAACAAAATTCATACATCATTAGCTGTGCTCGCCATTCAAAATCTTTGTCGTCAATGTCATCCAGTGCTTTTACGACCTGATGCAGACTTCGTGCCAAATACTGGCGATAGTTAGGCTTCAAGAAAGGGCGACAGAACTGCCAGTACAGTACGGAGGCATTGTACACCAAGAAATGGTATCTGTTTGAAAAAATGTTATAAATAATTAAAAAATAAAATTAAACGATCATGTACTACCAATACATGATTTAAGAAAAATTAACACTTGAATGTGCTTGCTTAATATAGTTTTTTGACGTGAAAAAAAATTGCTAACAGATATTAGTGTAAGTGCTCTAATTTCCTGCTAAATTTTTATGATTTAAATGACAATAATATTTTGTTTACCTTGAGTTCTTCTTGGCAAATGATATGGCTTTTACAAGGTAAACTACTGCCTTTTCGAGTTGCTCCTATTGTAAGTGAAATCAAAATATTATTCCTTTAGGACAAATGGCTGTACATAAGACACAATAAAAAACAGTTATTTTATCAATAATCAAATAAATTAATGAAAGAGTTTAATTCTTACAGGGTTGTTTGCCTCTTTTGGTGCCAATAGCTGTGCCTGACATAAATAAGCTCTGCATAAGAACTGGTTGGCAGGCGGTGGTTTCATAAAGTACATCTTGAGACATTCTCTTGCCATGTCAGGCATTCCATTCTAAATTAGAATAAATATTGAACAATTAATCCACATGGCTAAGAATATTATTCTGGTTTTATATATTTTTAAGAGGTGAAAATTACTAATTAAAAGAGTCATATATATCATTCAAAACCCCACCTGGAAAGCTATTTCAGCACAAATAACATATAAATCAGATCCAAACGATTCAGGCGTATCAACCGCTGGCTTGCTTTCTGCAACATTTCTAAGTAACTGGTATGCCTGCTGAAGATGCTGATTATTTTCCTTTCCTTCGTAATAATTCAAGAAAATTCTCGTGGTAATTTAACAAAAAGTCATGTAAGTATTTCAGATTACAGATAAAAGGTTATTCTATTAATTAGCGATAAATAAACTAGAAAATCTTATTTGAGGAAATTCGAAATTTAAGTCAATCTATACATTGTAAGTTTAGCGAATATTCAGGAAATAAACATACCTATTAATGACTGTGCTTTTGTAAGCAACGTTCTTATATTTGTATCCATTATGTTTGGATAATGTTCCTTCGAATTTAACCGAGTAACAGAATAATTTTAGTTTTCAAAATTGGTCGGGCACTGACTGTCCGCCATGTTGTTTACGACTGTTTACTTTCAAATCTACACAATATAGTGCAGACAGCGTGCTTCACACGTTGAAAAAATATGGATTACACCATATCCATGCTTTATACATTGTAACATGGAAATAATATATTGGTTAATTTGCCGACATTTAATGCGATATATTATCTTTAAAAGTTTATTTGGCATGAGCGTAGTAATTTAAGTCGTCGTAGTAACAGTTAGATTAACTTCCGTTACATGTGCACATTGCTTCCGGTGTAAACATTCAAGTGTGGCAAAAGATGACAAATGCAAATAACTAAAATTTTCTTATTTTAATGGCGTCTTCAAGATCAACTGGAACGACATTCGGCGTCACCGGTAAAAAGACTGGTCAACTCAAACCAGGGAAAAGTTCATCGGAAACTTTACTTGCAACGAAACCTCAGAAACTCACCCGTCCATCTGATAAACTGAATCCAAAAACTGTTGACCCAGTTAGTATAGTTGTCTTGTTCACCTGTCATTAATTAATTGTTTGGCTGTTCATTTGTTATCCACTATTAGACTTTCAAATATAGTCTGAATTAAATTTGCCTATGTAACAAAGTAAGAAATTCGTTATATCAGAGTTTGTTTTGATAACAAGTAAAGTTTTGTAGGAAATTGTTAATTAAGGATTTTTGTTTGGATTGGAAAAAACATTGCTTCATCTGAATGTTGCCATGGGCACTGGAAGTTATTGTACATATATTGTAATGTATGTGCATGTATAAAAAAGGACACTCACAGGCACTGGAAGTTATTGTAAATATATTTTGATAACTTCAGTGCCCGTGAATGTTGCTTAATTCTAATCCCTAATCTTACTCTAATCAATTTTTACCTTACCATCTAACATGTACTCCTACTTGTACTTATATTTTAATGACTCACAAGATGGGAGAAATAATGACAGATCAGACTGGGATTTGAACCCAGGCCCTCTTGATCTCTAGTCAGGTGCTCTACAAAGTGAGCTATCTGGCACAGGTATTCAAATTGGTCTGATCATCGCATCCCCCCTTAAATATCTTCACCCTCGAAAATCAACACCCGAAGTTCTTTCCTCTGGCAAGAGTTATAGTCTGTCAGTTCCAGGGATTGGTTACAGATGTAAATCTCTTTTATTGCACACCAGTGATATACATGTATTTATTTGTCATAAAAATTTATGTTAATACAACCTGATAGAATTAAGAAGAAAGTTCCTTTGATCTGCTCACATACTAAATTGCTACACAATGGTTACAAAGGATAGATAATTTAGAAAAATGTGAATGAAAAGCTCGAAGAATATCTGATGGTATATTGATTTGTATCAAGTCAAAAATTAATGAAAATATTCTTTAGTTTTCATCATCTGTAGTTTATTAATATAAAAATAATGCGTATCATCACTTCGTAGTCAGGTTAAATGTGATTGTGTGCAGATATTATGAACATTAATGACAACTGTGTAAATGTATGAATGTGCCTATTTAAATTATTCATGATTAAGTTCCATTTTACACTGTAATATTACAGTTTGCTGCCACTACCAAAAGTCAGTCTGCCTTTGCTTCAGTTTATATGAATGGAGGAGTTCCATGCAGGTAATATAAGTTCATTAAAAACAAAATTCTTGAACATTGATGACAAATGTTGTTACTGAATACATTGGGTTATTTTCGCCCCATGTTATTTCCTCCCTTCTTCACTTGCAAACTAGGGCAAAAGGGGTGGAAAAAAAATTGGGAGCAAATATTTCTCTGTATACAGTATTTAATATGTAGTTTTTCTGATCAAATATGATTTAAATTTAAGAACGTTTTTTTTCAAATTGCTGTCGATGAAGTTGAAGTCCATGGAGCATAAAAAGAACATTAATGTAGAATGAATTCAGGATTGGTCAAATAAATTGCATAAGTACTTGATTTTTTGTTGTTTGGTTATTTTTTTTCAGAGTTTTGACTTGTTCTAAGAGAAACCAAATGAATATATTCATTAAATCATCCATAAAGACATGACACTCTATTGATAGATTGATCCATGGATCTGTGAAGCATAAACTACAGTGGTCAACACCTCCAGATGAACTTCCCTTTGACCCAGTTCTAGTCACCCTGGCCGATGTGAGTAGTGCTTACTTTGATTCACATGATCGAACTGTATATTTTCTATTTCTGTGGTGATTCATATACTTTGAAAAGAATACTTATACCAAGCTATGATCTCCATCCTATTTTTCCTTATGCAGTAAATCAGACACAACACTTACTGTTAATTTTGATTTATGCAGTTCCTTGATTAGTTATCGTATGCAGTTAAATATGTATATGGACAAAGTACAGCAATTTTCTTTTACACAGGGTTTGGTATAAGGTTTATTGACCTTAATTTTATATAATGGCACATATGAGTTAAATGATTTCTAAAGCATTCAAACAAATGGCAAAGATGTACCTTATTCCTGTAATAAATACATGTGTATTAATTTCATATTTAAAAAAAAATAATTGTTCCAATTTGTCAAATTTTATTTATTTTTTGACACAGTTTCCAATGAGATATTGCTGAGAAGTAAATAAAAAGATATTTTGTCAAACTATTACAGATCCAAGAAAGTAGTTGACTCAATGATGTAAGGAACATGTTGTTAATAGTCACATTCAACCATGGATCTATTTTTTTTACAGGGCTTGAAGGAGACCGTACACCCGTACACCTTTGTGTCTCGTAATGGGTTTCAAGAAATGTTGGAAGTGGATGGAGCTTATCAGAAAGTCCTACCTATCTTGCCAAAAATCACATTTTCTATAAGAGCAGCACTGGTAATCAATAAGTGTTTGATATTTATGACATCAAACACAAGTGTTGTATTTTTTCACCTCTTGAATCCCATTCAATATTGGCAGCTTTTATGTTACATTGCAGCCCAGTGTTTTGGAGTGTCAAATGCGAATAAACCTGTAACATTTGCAACTTGAGATAGTTCTTTTTCTTTTATTAAAAGTGATTTAGAGAGGCATTCATTTATCTTGTTCTTGTTCCCTGTCTATTGATGAAAAAAGGGAAGATCATATCACAAGTACAATTGTATGACTGTATAGGAAATACTGTCATCAAAACTTTTTAAAAAATTATTATCTTGTTTTCTGTCTATTGATAAAAAAGAGAAAAATTATATCACAAGTACAAATGTATGTCTGTATACAAAATACTGCCATCAAAACTTTTAAAAAAATTATCATTTTTAATATAGTACAAATGAAATGTAGTCACAAATATTACATATGTCTGTAAGTTGAACATTAAATGTAAGGCAGGACTATAAAATGTTGAGGCCCCACATATATACCGTACATATTCAGTTTTTTAGACAGGTTTTATTGTATCATGATGAAAAGCCAATCAAATTTTTTTGTAGAGCCACAAAGATAATGCGGTGTTTGAGGGAGGTCTGGATGCACTAGTGCAGTTAAGTGATGTTGTGGGACCAGAGCTTAATCAGCATCTCAAGACAATATTGGTGCCAGTAAGTTGCTTAAAACACCCATCTCAAACTGTCTCTCTACATATAACTCGAAGTCAAAATATGTTGTACTCAATTGTTTGTCAAGTTCTTGACTTTGATATATGATATATACTGGTAATTCCAAGTAAGAGGTGGTTAAGATAACACACCTTTAGTCTACATATAAACCATTAATGCAAATACTATTTCCATTTACAAAAGTTATTTCCCTTTGAGGTTTAATTTCCCTCTTTAAAGCTGAACACCGCTCGTAAATAGGCACTGTCCGCCATATTTCTCTTTCATCACCGCTATCCCTACAACCCCTATATAAGTTGCAGACCTCTTAACAGTTTAAAGTATTAATTTCGCTGTAGAGGTCTTACTTGTGTGGACGTACATCTTGCCTCGCCGTGTTACTTGGTCATGATGAAATTATCATACTGTACGCACGTTTTTCAAGTCAGGAGAATACTAACATCATATAAACAGGTCAATGCATTATTTACAAACAGAATACGTACATAAAACAAGCAATTAATGCATAAAATCCAAAGATCACGAAAGGAATACTACATGTTTGCCACGAGTTTCAGGTGTGCAATCGGGTGAAACGAAATCGAAGGGTTTATATACCTGTGTGACGGTGCCTATTTACGAGCAGTGTTCAGCTTTAACATTATACCGACTTTTCTAAGGTAATGTTTGTCAAATGAAATCTCAGTACAATTATAACTTTTATTATGTTTCTATGTTTCCATGTATGGTGGCAATATAACAAAAGCACAAAACTGTCAAAAAACTTGTTTGAAGGTATATATTTACATGTTAGTTACAATAAATAATGTGAGAAAATTGATAGTGACACTGACAGACAGAGATAGGGGTTTGTGAAGGAATTTGAAACAATACAACTGCTCCTGATTAGTAAAAGTAATAAATTATTGGATTATTTAATCAAGGTATCAAAGAGGATGATGGACAAGAAATACAAAGATCGCATCACTGAAGTCGTGCAGCGCCTGGAGCAAAATGGTGGAAAGGTCAGTGATTCAATATTTATTCCTTGTTCCACCGACTGGTAGTCTTAATTTGCATGCTCTCCAAATTACCGTATACATGTATTTACTTTATTTCTAGGGGCACATTTTTCAGAAATGTTCATGAATCAAGGATGTACTTGGATTATTTTTACATAAATACGTTAACATAGGGGTTTTCACTTAATGTTAGTATCAATGCTAATATTGGTTCTCTGATGACAGAGGTGCATCTCGGACAAGAGTTTTAAAACATTATTGCCTGGTTTCAGTCACATTTAGCCCTAGAAGATTTTTGTGAAATTGTGTGCATTTCAACAATAATCAAGGTCTTTAATATGATATACATGTAGATTTTCTTTTGGAAATAGTTATCACTGCAATTTGAACATACATAGGAATAAACCTAACAAAACTTTTTTGACAAACTATATTACCTAGAAATTATTCATTTTCTATCCACATGTTCTGCAAATGAAATATTTTTTATAGAATTAGTTTATATATTTTTAGATTATTATGTTTTCAGAAGATTCCACAAATCTAAATTATTATGTATATCCAAAATGGAAAAACTAAAATAAAAAAATAAATGTCTTTCTTGTAGGATTCTCTTCTGATTCTAAAATCCAAAATTCCAACCTATTCTTCAATATTTACCTGAAGTCTACATTTTCCTGAGAGATCTCCGCTCTATGCCTTTGACACCACCTAGAGATTTTAAAGTATTACAGCACTACTTCTATGTGTGAACTGACCGTCCAATTATTTCTGTGTGGTGAATATGGTGCTATTACTTGGAATAATTTTCTATATTTTTGTTTTATACAAATTAAACAAGTAGCATCTCTTGAATCTTTTAAGCTTGATTGTAATATTTCAGTCTCATTTGAATTTTTTAAGGAAAAATACTGAATATTTTTTTATTAAAACATACATTAATTTTTACATGCATTAATTTTTGAAATTTTGTTCACTTCTTAATTAGATCTGTTTTAATTTATCTGTAGTTTTAATGAAAATAATTGTAAGGTATTGGATTCGTGTAGAGTTTCATATACCAGTAGTACATGTACTCTATTAAAAGTGAACATGTACAATACGTTTATATTTATGATGCCCTTTCACAAACTGTTGGTATACCATATATATTGTTTGACTAATGTCTTGCTTGTCCTTGGCTTGTGAGACATCAAAAATAGGTTTTAGGATGACCATTAATAAAAAAGGGAGGGATTAAAACAGGGTCGAAAATTTTCCTGTCTATTGAAAGTTTTTCTTCAGAAGTGTGAAATTTGATTAAGATTTGGCCTTTCATACTCACATATTGTGATACATGTACATATATGTTCTAATCGGATTACAGAGAGGGTGAAAAATTAAATTTTCAATAAATTGCACAAATAGTCCTTACTGAACTGTTTTATATTTGCTTGGACCTGTACAAATGTTTCACTAGAACAATTATGAATTTTTATATGTTTGATAATTTTCACAGGGTTTGTTTATTTGCTAATACCACACCGAGGTTGGTTGATATGTGACTGATTCTTTATGTTCGTATGAATTTATGTAAAAATCTACTAGTATGTAGAATTGTTTGTCTTGTACCAAAAGATATAAAAACCTGTATTTTTTAATGTGTTGTGACCTGATCTTTTTTTATAAGCTCACCTGATCTGAAAGATCCCCAGGGGAGGATGGGGCCACAATGGAGGAGGGGGGGGGGGGTAAATTTTCATAGGAATAAACAGAAAAAATCCTTAAAAATCTTTTTCTCAAAAACTTATTAGCCAGAAAAGCTGTAACTTGCTTTGAAGCATCTTCAGGTAGTGAAGAGTTAAGTTAATGTTTAAATCATGATCCCTGGGGGTAAGGTGGGGCCACAATAGGGGTAAATTTTTACATTGGAATAAATAGTGAAAAATCTTTAAACATCTTCTTAAAAACCATTTTGCCAGAAAGACTGAAACTGAAATTCAAGTTAGTCAATTTTTCACAGGGTATTATATTTTGTGATATGGTATATTTGAACAATCAATAAAGAATCTTGTTTTATAATTTGTTCATGGTTAAATTTTGTGGGTGAGGAGTACCATATGAAATCCACAAAAGTTTCATCACCTTGAATTCTAATGATTCCACAGTATTCGATGTAGGATGAATGCTAAGTGAGACATGCTTAAAACAGTTATAATACATGTAAACATTATTGTTTATCTTTTATGGAGTTTGGTTTGTCAAACTATACTGTAAAGTGCTTCAGAAATTGTTGATCATAGCTATGGTGATATATTTTTTCATACAAATTCTTACAATACAGTATGAATGTGCCATTTGAATGATTTATGGTTTTTATGATTAAATTGGTAGTTTGGTACCCAGTTCATGTCTCTTTAATATCTCTTTGAAACTTTTTTTTTAAACCCCACCTCCTCCAAATAAAAAAGACCAAAATAAATAAGAAGTGCATTTCTGGTTTCCTAACCAACCCTTATTATATTATGGAATTCAAGGTTTTATCAGCATAATTTTCTGTAAATAATCACTTTGGAAAATTCTCATCTTGCTCTCTTCCATGTTTAAGAAAATGTCACCATTAAAAAGCATAAATATGTGTTCAGTGTATTTTAGATGCTTGAACTGTCAAACTCTGAAAAAAAATCCAATAAAATGTTAAATGAAAAAAAAATTTCCTATATAATATACCAAGCTTATTTTGTTCAGTTTGATACAAACATATAACAAAGGATTCTGCATATTTCATTAATCTTTTATAAAACTATGTAAATCGCATGCGGTATCATAAATACATGTATTTTATATAAGTCATAGGACCCCATGTAATGCAGTAAATGGACAGTAGAATATGTATTCTAAAAATTCCGTATTACACAAGTTCTGAAATTGAAAAAAATGAAAACTCCATGATAGTTTCATGTAGGTAGAAACAAAATTGTTAAATTCTTCATAAAGAAAGAGTTTGTAGAGCCAAACAATAGTGAAAATCCTACTGTTTCTCTTTGGCACAACTAGCTGATCATAAATATAAATTACTTGCAAAGAATATAAATGTATCTTTTTATAATATGTTATTTAGTTGAACTATACTACTTAACAAAATTGACAAAGTTGACCCCTTTCTACACATAATCAATATTAGTAAATACACATCTAAACAGCTGCTTATTAATTTTAGAAAATAATAAACTGCTGATCTAGTAAGTAACAAAACATGTATTTCATTTTTTGGTAGTACTATATTCTATTTTCTCAAATTAGTTGTCACCTTGATCTATGACAAAATTACATTGAAAACAACAATATGCAAGCATGAAAAGGGTTCCCAAAAATTGGCGCAAAATCTGATTTATTCAAAGCTCCAACATTTATAGCCGGAATAGTTTTCCCTGAATTTTTCTTTATGTACAATATAAAATTTGTATTACAAAATAGACAACAAATTAACACTATATCAACGCTTTGGTAGTCAGAAAAACGAGCGTTAAAACAACAGCGAAGGTTTGCAATGTCCGACTGGCTGTGTTGCAGCCATCTTGGCCACAACTAAGAATGCATCCGCTCATGCGCCGTCCGTTGTACTTAATGACCTTCATCCACCCGCAATGACTCTGCCTCCCGATTTCTGTTTCTGATGTTGTGCCTCCGTTGTCTACAACGCAGTCACGTACGATCAAAGAGAAACCAGCATCGGCTGAAACAAGAGAAGAAACCGATCAATGAGAAACCAGTGTCAGCTAAAACAAAATAACAAGATTCAAACTAGGAATCATCCGGGTGAGAGACGAATTCGTAAAATAATTGGATTGTTTTGGGGTCTTTCAGTAAGTTTTTGAAATATAAGTTCAGCGTCAATGTTTTAAAAGCAAATCAAAAAGGCATATTGGAATAGAAAGATTATCAAGTTGCGTTCGAAATTTGGGCCAAATTTCGATGAAAACTAAACTATTTTACAAACAGGTACATTGTTTTATATATTTTCTACACATCTCGGCGTGTACATGTACTATTATTATCCTTTACAACTAGGTTGAACAATAGCGCCGAAACTTTGTAAAATATCTGTGTCACAGAATTTTTTTTGTATTGAAATGTCATTCCTTATGTGTAGTACAAAGACCGGACCTCTCGTGAAGGGAGAAACTATTAATATAACAATAAGTGTACTTTATTTAGTATGTGTAGTATAATCCCGTTGATTAGTTACCACTGACTATTTGTGGTTTTACGTTACAACAATGATATACATAACTTATGTTCACGAATTTTACACATATTTCCCTTACTAAATCGACCTATATTCCGGGTGTTCTGAGTGTACAGACGACATATGTTCCGAGTGTACAGACAGTGCTTTATCGTGCCAGCGCTTCTCTGTTTAGAATGTTATCACTCACTACTGTCTCATCTTGTTCACAGGTTTTTTTTTTCTCCTGGCAAACGGTTAGTGTTACATGTACCTTATTATTTTTATCATCACAGGTTTGCGTTAGCAACGAACAATGAGCCGTTTCGCAGCCAATCAATGACGCCTTATTATGTTTAGGACAGAAAAACATGCACACAAGTACGAGAACGAAACTCTCCAAAACACTTCCAAAAATATGATACTGATTTATTTTGAAATTATTTTTTTGCAAGTAGATCACGTGTTTTTAAGCTTACTGTCTTCTGCCACCATTTTGATGCACTGGGTGGCGGGAAACATGCCTATCCGCCCGTCCCTGCTCGCCTGGCAGTCCGAGCGGTAGTATTCCCCTGTGTTATTGAAAGTGTCCTCACAACCTTTGTTTCCTCTGTTGAGAGACGTACACACGAAACAACCGATGCCATTTGCTGAAATGTAAAAAAACAAAAAAAATGTTGATTTTGATTATTAAAACTTCGATTCAAATTCTCTCGAAATTGACTCGTACAATATTAGATTCGGGAACATATGTACAGTCATGTAGATCACCCAAATTTTAATAAGAAGACTGGACTAATTGGCAACAGTTTTATTTCAAGTACGCAATGTAAACATTTATTGGTGTATGGTTATCATTATAAATTATAAGCAATACTTTTTTTTTAATTATGAGCAAAACCACGCGCCTAATCTCAGTTCAGGTTGCGTTTGATCCTCGGAATACATGTACAGACACCTCGTTCCTGTAAACTAACAACAACTGTGATGGATACAAAAAGGGGGAAGAAATGGAATCGGTATCCGTGACATTTTTCATGTGTTCCGCAGATGCATGCTCCGCGAATCTTGGATTTTTAATTAATTTATTCATACTAACATACATGGTGTATATATATATATATATATATATATATATATATATATATATATATATATATATATATATATATAATCACCCTTTAAATATTTTATTCATTCTAACCCACACTGAAAATATCCATATACTCACCATAAACTACATGGGTTATCTATATATACTCACCCTTTATTAGGCTTTATACATATTATTCATACTAAACTACACGGACTATCTACATTGTATATATACTCACTCCTCGAGGGACAAAACACCAATCCAGTAAACACAGCAAGTACACAGCTGGCGGAGCGGCGTAATCTCATCTTGACTACATCACTGGTCAATGGGTCACTACTGAAACATTAAAGCAGCAATATGTCAATATTGATGAAACTGTACGCTTAAGGAGAAGCTTTAGTCACAGAGCCCTAGAGAGATATAGCAGCGGTTGATGGTCTGTGGGTCTCCCTCCGCTGGCTAGCCCAGATAAGCATAACTAATCAGAATTATTGTGTATTATTTGATACGGATACACTTGGTGCCTCCCACCCTACCCCATTGTCAATTAATTTAGTGCTTTAATTTATCGAATTTAAAAGCTGAAATTTTATCTTGAACATTTTGGAGCTTTTAGGGCTTTGCAGCTATATATTTGTAAGTAGACAATAAATTCATCGATTTCCCGCACTTATTAATTAATATCTGTAATAAAAACAAATTTCAATATCGATAATGAATAGGAAAAGAATCAAGCCCCCCCCCCCCCCCCCCATGCAACTCCTTCAACCCCTAAACCCACCTCTTAAATGGACTCGAACCCAACGCCCTCAGAGATTCTGTGCCTTTCTTTCATTACCTGAGATCAGTGAAAGACTCGCTGATATTTACGCACCTGTTTATGGATTGATCGACTCCATAGAACCGTCGTGCCTATATGTTTCTATGAATATTTTATCTATATCGATATATGACTATTTATGTGTATTATCTGAAATTCGGCACGTAACATCTTTCCTCCGGTAAAATCTATGAATTTGAAATTTAGCGAGAATGCGGGGCGGAACGATACGCTACCAGTATATTCTTACAGATCCCAATAAACCGTGCATTTAAGGATGACTTTAATTTCCGAATGAATTTGAACGTTTGTTATTACTTTATTATGTGTGTATATATATATATATATATATATATATATATATATATATATATATATATATATATATACACATATACACAGCCTCTGTGTGACTGCATTAACAAGTTTGTTCACTCTAAGCAAACATAGTGGTACACCAGGAGCATATTATAAATATATAAACAATGAAACAAATCCTCAAAGGTACGGAAACACATGTATGGTATAACACGATTAACCGAAAGGTTAATCAAATACAGGTCATGGAGTATGCTAAATGTATAAACCTATTTTTACGTCAATTATATAATTGCATTTGGCAAAATTCCTTCTATTCTATATAAGTATATAAATGTAAGATTGACAAAAGTTACGTTATCAGCATCATCATCATCATCATCTCTCTCTCTCTCTCTCTCTCTCTCTCTCTCTCTCTCTCTCTCTCTCTCTCTCTCTCTCTCCAATCCAGTATCACTAATTCAACAAGATAACACAGAGCTACGCTTTCTACGGATGTCTTAGCTGTCCAATCGATGATTGATATTCCGTGTCTATCATTAGTATACATGTATACACAGAAGAGAGAAAAGGTGTATACTTACACGATACTGGAAAATAGCTGTGATGTGGTTTTTATCAACTCTCAAGCAACGAATTGGAATTTCATGATACACAAGAAAATGATAGTTAAAAAAAATCTCCCCAAAAAAGAAAACGAAGGAGTACGTACACCAGTAAAACAACACAGACAACGAGATATGGACGCTCGTCAGGATGCTGATCATGCGCAAAAATAGATTACCATGACAACCGATTCCAATTTCTCCAGCAACAAAATGTAGCAAGATGACTGCACAACGCGTAAACAAAGTAATATTGCTCCGATGGGTAATGGTGGAGCGTTCGATCGATCAATCGATTACACACTTAAAAATTCCAGCGTTCAGGGGCGAGCCATTGCATCTCGTATGGGTGTTCTCTAAGATCCATAACAATCAAAGACAATGGCGTTATGCTAGAGATAATAAAATTGCGCGTGGATCAAGGGGTTGGAAAAATACGTGTTGATTGTTTTTTGCATTTAATATGTTTTTACTCATCATAGCTAAACTGTACCTACAGGTTAAAATTGGTTTGCATCTATTATTTCTGTCAAAAAAAATTATCTGGAACACCTTTGGCTGATTTCGATAATTAAAGGTTCAAATGCATTTATTAAGATTATTATTTTCATTTTAAACATTGTTAAGTTATAATCACTGAGAGAGAGAGAGAGAGAGAGAGAGAGAGAGAGAGAGAGAGAGAGAGAGAGAGAGAGAGAGAGTGTGTGTGTGTTTGGGGGGGGGTGTTTGTGTGTGTGTAATACTAACCTCTTTTGAATATCTGACCTGGTCAAAAAAAATTTAAACATGCACGTCTGTGCATTTAAAAGACATAATTATGCATTTCAATCAGATTGAATGTACAGTGTACAAGATTGCAGACCTTTCCGCACTACTGTATAGCTCCCTATTAAACTTAGTAATGTCGATCTATTTCATCATTGTATGCAGTAAACTGAATTGATTATATCTCTGTTCCCCTAAAATAATACATCATGTAAGGATACCACGCAACAGTTTTCTGCTTTTTAAAAGAAATCAACATAAATGGTCATCTACAAAAAACGCGTTTCATGTTCACTTACGAAACGTTAAAATTTCGCATTCAAAGTACCTTAAAACAGGTTATCGATTTTACAAAATTTTTATGATGTATCATTTTATTTAAAAATTCCACGATAAATTTTATTCACTTTTGAATGCACAACTCAACCAAAAGAGGTTTTCTTGATCTACTTGTAGCGTATTAGCCTAGCTAGTATATATTCTATATAAATATCACGTGATTAAAAAGGCTCATGCGATTTTTTATCTTTTTCTCCAATAATACGTAACTATATATTATTTTAATGGGGATTTATAAGAGTAAATAATAAGAAAATCACTAGATAAATATAACATCGAATTGTAAAGTACAAAATACATGTATATAAGCAGGCACCTCAATTTATTTAGAAAATATTTATACTCTTATCACAATCTTTCTTTAACAACTATTCGCAAGTCAGCAGGACTTTCGGTTCCAAAAACATCACGATGAACTCCGACAAAGTTCGGTTTCACGCCTTCCGGAAGTGATATTTCAAACCGTTGAAGAAGATGGACGCACATCATTAAAATTTCCGGCTTTGCAATAGATTCTCCAAGGCACACCCGTCTTCCAGCAGAAAATGGTAGCCAACTGTCCAGTTTCGTGGGATCCATTTTACCATTTTCGTCCAGGAAACGTAGTGGATCGAATTTCTCTGGATCTTTCCAATATCTAGTGTCCCGATGAAGGGCAAAATGGTTAATAAGGACAATTGTGTCTTTTGGAATGTCGTACCCACCTATGTAAAATACAAAACATGTTAAGGTTTCCCTATTTGTAATTCGTCACTAGACATTTTGAATGTGTTTGAGTTATTTTCAGTTGTTTTGATATTTGTTTCATTTAAGTTGCAGATCTGAAGCTCACTGGTCTGAACAAATCTGGAATGGAAGTCAAGAGAGCTACAATGTCGACAACTTACCAACTTGTGTATCGCAGATGGTTAGATGCGGCAAACCCAGACCTGCTATTACTCCCGCCCTCATTGTCTCGTATAGACAGGCCTCGGTGTAGGACAACGACTGTCTGTCAGCGATGGATGGACAACGCTTACCTTTAAGACAAGGATTTCAAAAAGGTACTAAAATATTTTCCTCTCGGTTCTTTTGATGGTATACTCATTATTTTTAAACATCACAATGTATGCATGTCAATTTGTCGATACGTGTGGTCTACATATTTACATACTTATAGTATTAGTATTCATAATAAGTTTAAAGTTATCATTTTCGTAAATTTCTTAATTTTGAATTTACTTGGTCAGTGTAACCTCAAATTTTTAACACATTAATACATCGTGAAACAAGAATAAATACCAATTGTTTTGTCGATCTCCGCCTGACATTTTGCCTGTATTTCCGGAAGCCCCGACATGAAGCACAGGAACCATTCTAGGGTCAATCGTGTCGTATCGACACCAGCTGTAAAGAAAAGAAAATGAATTTTTTTCTGTATATAGCTGAACATGTTAAACTTGATTAGAGTTTTGATATATCAAAAGTTGTGTAACGTTTCAGTTTTTAAGGCGGCTGGGTGGTCAACGAATTAACCACCAGATCTGCCTTAAACTTTGACATATGGTATTTTTTGGCCTTAAACTAACATTAAGTGAAGAAGAAATCCAAATAACCTAGCTTTAAATTTGATCCTTAACCTATATCTGGATATAGAGCTCTTCTTCTTTAGGAGATTAAAATAGTCTAAAATTGGCCACGACCATCAAGCCCTCTTTATATATATGTCACATGTAGACGTAAAAATGAAGGATTTAATTGTCAACCTCTGAAAGATGATCAAAGCCATTTGGAGAAAAAGAGATTGGTTAAGGACAAAACTTTTTTAAAAAACCCAGCAATCTTGGCAATATGATCTATAAAATACATACACTTTAAGTGTGTGTTAAACATGCGAAACATCAAGCATAATTAGGGTTTCACCTTTTTGAGTATTTATATGAGAAGAAGACGAACAAATAGTTTAGTGGAGAGAATAGAACCATTTTAACAAGACCTTGGACTTTCGGTAGGACGTTACTATCTATTTCTTGCGTCAAAACAAGTTAAAAATGACGCTGGTTTCAAGCGAAATATGCACCGATTGCGTAGTCTTAGCTCAAAAGCCAGACAAATCTTGTTTATTTCAAAGAGCCATGGCTGAATGGCCAGCAATGAAATAGACAGGCCTACGTCACATTGCTGTTTGGCACAACTACCCAAAGTGCAAGCTCTTGTTAAAATGGTTCTAAGATCTCACCAAAAAAGATGTCTGACAGAGTTTGTACAAGATAAGTATCGTTTAATTTCTCCAGGGATTCGTCGTCTCCAGATTTTTCCGCCTCGGATCTTGCTAGAAGAAGATGATCAGATAGATCCCGAATGTTACCTATAAACCAAAAAGAAATTCATAGAAAATACATAATGTTTGCTTAATAGAGATAAATCGTTAGCTTTCTTTTTTTAGGGAAAGGTAAAAACATGATACCAGTATATTTTTATGCATTTCAAAATTGAAAACAAATTCAAGCAATTGGGCCATTGAAAGATTGGTCTCACAAATTTCGCAGGAATCTTCCCGATTTAGATTTTATGGAACTGTATAAACCATTCTCTAAATACAGCACTTTTGCTTTCTGTGCAGTTTTGCTTTCTGTTACCCAAAATTATCAAGTATTTAGCATTCCTACGCTTTGGGAACGAGGAGGATGCCTTACCAGGGTCAAACGTGTCCTGGTGTTTCTGTAAGAGTCTGTATAGGAATGAAAACACCCGATCCGCAGCTTCCTTGATGATGACATAACGCTCGGACGGGTAAATGTCCTTCAGGAACGGGAGCAAATCTTCTCGGAGACCGTTCCCTATAGCTTCGTTCACGATGTCTTTTTCTCGGAGCAGGAACTCTACATCAGGGTCACCAATCTCCTTACTTTGGACGAATTAAGAGAGGCTTTTTATGATTTATATTTTATAAACTATTTTTTCGTGTTTGCTAACTGCGAACAACTGAATAAATTACACTTAAGACGTGAAAATTCTAGTACTAAATCATAAATACTATATAAAAAATCATGTTTATTCTCAAATTCAATTTGTACTCACTTTTCGCCAAAACAAAGCGTATATAGCTGGTAGAAGACGATATTGTCCAGGTGAGATTTCAGTTCAATGGAACCCTTGTCTGCCTCTGCTGCCATCATATTCATCACTTTTGTCATATTATCCTGTGTTAGTTTCTCTAGCAGGTCTCCTTGTAGATAGTTCCTTAAATTTATAACCTAGAGGTACTTGTGGCATGCCTCAAATATCATAATTGCATAGTAACTTTATAGAGGTATTTTTACAGTATATGCATTTGTCTAATGTCGCACTTTTTTTGTTGGGGTGGGGGATTGGGGTGGGGGTGAAACGGAAGTTGGTGGGGAAGGGTAGAAACTGACGTATTTAACTATATCTTTAAGATTGATAGTTTTTAACTTTATGTTTGGCCCGGAAGACCGATGTCAAAGTATAGTGTTTGCCATTTTTGTCTTTCGCCTTGTTGTCTTTCTGTCTGCTAAAACCAATAGTCGATCTAGAACTGTGTTAGTCTGTTGAACAAGAAACTATGTAGTTTTTCAGGCTAGGAGTGTATTAGTCGGTCGTTGTAGAACCGTTTAAGTATATTATTCTAGAACCTTAGTAATAGACTATAGCCGTGATATTAATTTAATATCAAGTGTATTTACCCTTTATAAAGCACTTTATCTTTTTGTCTATTTATGTCTTCATCTCTTTGTCTATTTATGTTGTCCTTCCTTATACATGTACTTTTGATAAAAGATATATTTTAAAAAAAAAATAAAAATATATGCCCTATAACAAAAATCAAACTATATTTACAAGTGGTTTGAATATGCTTATCATAGCTGCAGATCTGTAGCTCTCTGGTTAAAAAAAATTCGGATCACAGACCGATGTGCATTTCGTTGAAATGGAAAATGGCTAAAATATCATTTTTAACACAGGGAATTGCCCATCCCGAGCTTTCAATTTCTTGAACTTTTAAAAGCTGTGTAGACCACAGGGGCTGGTCACGAACTTACTGTCTTCTTCCTCTTTGACATCCCTGAACTATAAAATACACATTTATAGAATAGGGCTGGTTAAAATGGACAAAAAGTTCGTGATGAGCCTTTGTGTGTAAACCAACCTTAAAGCTTTCGTAGCTACACGTCGGTGATACTGCCACATAGGAGAGTAGGAAGCCATGGCTATGTTCTTGTATCCCTCGCTGAGCAAGGAGACTAAATAAGAAAATATATATAATATATAGAACTAATCGGAGCACTTGATATGTGTGTATCTTAGTCACAATTTAAACAATAGAATGCCCTTTTGATAGTTCATGCAGGTGTGAAGGTAGCGATGATTGAAGAGAGAAAAAAAATACTACGCGGGTTATTACAATTTCCATTTATTTTATTTTTTTTCACAGAAAGGATAACTTTGGCGGTTTAAATATTATTATTTTGCAATCGTCGCTATCTTTATGCCCGCATGAACCACCAAATTTAAAATTTTGTATATTTATATCTCATTATTTGTTTTTTGTATTTTTTTTTTTTAAATTACCAGGTTAAAAGTTTTAAGACTTAATATTGGTTGCTGGGAAGAGGTTGAAAACGAGCGTACATGTTACTGAAGTCGGTCGTCCTGCAAAATCTGCCTTTTTCTTCACCAAGGCTTCCATCACAACCTCATAGTTGTTTAGAAAGACAGTCGGAAAAGGTCCTGTGTATAAATGACATAGATACGTATACAGACAGAAACAGAAAGAGCATGTCCATTAAAAATAATGATTTCATATCAAACTAAGAAGAGCAGGTTTGATTTAAAAATTTAATCAACTCCCAAATAGGTGCTCAACACTAGTAAAATCTTACCGAAAGAGAACTGAATGACTGGGCCATACTTCTTCGATAGCCGTAGGATTACTCTGTGCACTAAAGGTTTAGTGTACACTGCAATTATAAGAATTGAGACTTTAAAAAAATATGAATGAATGAATAAATGTTATATATTACCAGGGTATTTTGCTGAAATTACTTAATGAATTAAGGCAATATAATTAAAATTAGATCTTTGATCCGCTCCTAATAGATCGCTACACAAAGTAGTGTTGTGATCTATTAAGAGCGGATCAAAGGTCTAATTTTAATTAGATTGTGAGTTAAGGTGGATATTTACTAGGTTTATAGTTAATAAAACTAGAACTGCCCAAGACGAACTGATACCCTTTTTGGACCACTTGAATAAACGTTATATATGTTGATGATGATGTGACACTGACAGTGGTCAAATGACCTCAGATCGGGATCATGAGACGCCATTGGGCCTTAAGCAACAACTGTTGCTTTGTTTTAAAAGATATAGAGCGTGCACAAAAGTGACACATGCATATGTTTTACAGACAGACAGGTATGGTGATTTTAAAATATTCCCAAATTTGTTTGCATATGGTTTAAGAGGGATCGGTGGTCGTGGCCATTTTTAGACATCTCCTTTGAAAGAAGAGCTCCATATAAAAATATAATATGTCAATACCAAAATATAAAAGGTAAAATATATGGACTTTTTCTTTACTAAGTTATAGTTTATAATATGTATAGTTTAACAATTCATATCTCAAAATTTAAGGAAGATCTGATGGTAAATTTGTTGACCACTCAGCCTCCTTAATGACAAATATGCATAGGTATCCAAATAACTAGAAATGGGTGGACACGTCTGGCAAAACAGTAATGAATATTGAAATAAATGTATTTTGTGACTGTCAAGTCGGTACTACCAAAACAAAAAACCCTTACAAAAGAACTTGCAACAAATTCGTAAATCTGTTAATTGATTGAGTCTCATGCATATAAAATAGGGAATGCCGAATTTTTATCATAGTTTCATTTAGTTTACATCTGTCCAAAATTTAAAAACGAGATTTTAAAATTCGCGAGATGTGCTTCTCGCGATTTTACATGTAATTCCTTGGGTTTAATTAGGAATCTACAGTGTTTGACATTATGTTAAATAAAGTTTTAAGTAGCAGTGTGTGTCTGCGGAGTTAATAAGGTGTCATGTTGTAAATTTAGAATTTTGTGTTTACTGCCTCCCGGTAAATTCAGAATTTAAAACAACTTTAAAATTTTGTTAATTGCGTTTCCCAACAAATAATACATTCTTTAACAAAAAATATTTTCAAAACGTTCATCAAATACACTGCTGAACCATAGCTTTCCTATTAAATTTCTGAGTAATTTTTAGAGAAAGGAGACATGTATTTTAGAGCTCTGAGATACATTTTTCATCCCTAAAGAAAATTTGAGAGTTTTTATGTCAGACCTAACTACAGGCGCTGCTTCATAATGCACGCTAGTTTCTATATTCATGTATCATGTGTCAAACAGTAACTAACACTAGTATATACATGGTTCGCATATCAAAATTATACCTTCAAAGTTTCCAATGAGAGGGATGGCCCAAGGTCCCGGGGGTAATCGGTAGATGAACCTCCTCCTGATGAAGTAGACAAGTAACCCCACGGTAAGGGCTACCAGCACAGTCTGTACGTTCAAAAGGTTGAGCGTCACCATCTTTCTGTTGCCGGAATAATTGGAGCTCAATACATCTTCAGATCTTCTAATGTCAAACAAAAAGGGATTAATTATACCCATGCGTGGATCTGGGTGGTTGGGAGTCAGCTTATAAAATTAAATAGTAAAGTTACCAAAAATATACCTTGGATCCCCTCCCCCGGTAAACTTTATCCCTCGGACCAACACCTCTGGGGAAAAAATTCTGGATCCGCGCATGACACCAATACAAGAGAGAGAGAGAGAGAGAGAGAGAGAGAGAGAGAGAGAGAGAGAGAGAGAGAGAGAGAGAGAGACTGTGTGCAGAATGTAGATATATTTTTTATATGGTACTAAGTTACCTGCACGTAGTCTATCAATGCCCCTTTATCTCTTACCATGCACCTCCTTACTGACCTTAGACACTGGATGTTCTTTTTATTCTTTCGAAATTCCTTTCTTCGATTTTAAAGGTCAAGGACTTTGATTGATAAGCCGCTAAAAAAAGATTTAACAAAGCGCGGATCCAGTAATTTGGAAAAAGGGGAAAGGCGTCAAATTAAGTGGTCAGACTAGAATTCGTACCAGATCATAACAAATAAAAATCAGTGCGCCAACTTTTCATTCAACAATTGTCTTTGCTGAAGTTACCAACTGTTTTGATTTATATTATTGAGAATTTTTCGTATTATTTATTATTATATGAAAATCATCAACCGATATCGTACGCGCGCGTGCGATTGAATCACCTACGTAAAAATCAAAATTCTTCAGTGGATGTTTTTCATATAGGAAGAGGGCGTTTGGCAGAAACGGCCGATCGGGTCATAAACGCGAAAAAGTCAATAAATATAATTAACAACAAACAATAAGTTCAATGATATTTTAAAGATTTGTTAATACTGTGAAATGTTTGGAATTCCCGTTCGATCAAATGGAATGAAACCAAAATAGATGTCTGTGAATTAAAAAAAAAATGTGTTGATCTCGAATTCCTTGAATTTGTCGACCATCCAGCCTCCTTAATAAGCACTGATATTAAGCAACTGATCGTTACTGCAGTTACCGTCATCCAACATGGCGATGACCCAAAAAGGCACAAAATTCTCAGGTTGATAACTTGCTTAGGGAAAATATTATTACAGGTATCTTACCATTAACGCATTGAACAATTAAAATTACTAAAATTAATTCGAAGCGATAACAGGTCATAAATATGCTTAGATAAGAAGTTTAATCGACGTTTTAAAATGCGACGATGTCAGTTACTATCTATAGAATTTGATGACTGTAACTACTGATTGTTTATCAAAAAGGATGTCCGCTACTGCTTAATTGAATTATCTATCTAGTCTTTCTTATATTGTCTTATACCTGTGTACACGTATAAAGCTTTTCATTTGTTTGTATTTTTCCTCTTTTGTTATTATTATCATTACTAGTTACTACAAATTATAATATTATAATACGTATTATTACACCTATTGTAATTTCTGGTCATAAATTACAAATATACATAAATGCATATATTTATCACTGTCAATATTGTACAACACAAAATCTTGTATATACATGTATGATTTTGACCTTGTATGTCGGAGAGGATTTATATAGGCAATGCCTGTTATACCATCCGTTTATGTGTTACATAATAAAATATTGTTTAAATTAAATACTTCTTAATTTAAAAAAATTGTATATTATTATAATTGCAGATGAATATTTTCTATTAGGAATAAAGTTAAGCATTTGAAGATTACATGTACATCATAAATTATTGTCGACATTCAATTTAAATTCGGGGAGCATTAAGGATACATCAAGTAAAATTAAACAGACAATCACATTATATAGAATATATTGTAATATAAATGGACAATAATAAAGGTTCAATCTTATTCAAAAATGCATTTATAATAGTTTACTATATCTTTTAGTAGATAACCATACTGTATGTGTGAACCCCCCTCCCCAACCACCACCCAGAAAGAACATGCTTATGAATGTATTTTTTGTTTTTAAATATACGTTTATAGATGAATGTATGCTTTATATCAATTGTTCAACTTTGAATTCAATTTTTCTCGAAAAAAACCATACGGTAGATGAAGTCAACAAAATTAAACAGAATTCGACAATCATTACAAATAAATCGAATAATTAACGTTTTTAAACCTGAATCATCTATACTTTACATGTAAGTACATGTATAAAAAATAGTATATAAATGGTTTAATTATTATATGGATTTTAATTTCATCGAATGTCAATTTTTTTGTGCATACATTTATAAAAATATAGGGACATTGCCATTTTTTTAAATAGCTATGCTTGTTTTCAAAATGGTTTCGATATGTCGAAATATTGCTGAATAATGCCGACTCGTTTTAAAACCTGAGGTGTAATGTATTACCATTGTTTAAAAATTACTATACATACTATTTTTTGTGGTCTACGACGTAAAAAAGATATTTCGTGTCCGTCATTTTGAAGTTTAAAATAAAATATTGAACCCTAGGTGACCTGAAATATTACATCCAGTAAAAATACGGAAAAATATGCATTATAAAGAGTAACTCAAAGTTATTTTAAAAATATTGATATACATGTGGTTAAAAATAATTTTAGTTTGTGGGATTTCCTTGGGTCGATCACATTAAAAAAACCCAGGTTTTATATATATATATATATATATATATATATATATATATATATATATATATATATATATATATATATATATATATATATATATATATAATTGTCCTAGCAAACAAATATACATGTATTAGCAAGCACCTAGCTGAAAAAAATATTGGTCAAAACTTTTTACAGTGATATGATAAAAATTCTATTAATCATAAGTGTGAATATTTTCCTTAATTTCCAATTGAAATTATGTCAAATCACAAGGTGAGATTAGCCCAATGAAATGAAAATTTTAAGACAATGAAGTAATATTTGTTATTGTTGTATCATATTCAAATCAATTTTCCTTTGATGTATTGCAAACATTTATTCATTGAATAAAATTGATGCTAATTATTTAAAAAGAATTTTTATAGTTTTTTTCTGCAATTAGTAAATAAAACAGTCACCATGGCAACACTTCTTTATGAAATAAATGCAAACTTTCCAAAAAGAACAAAACAGTCGTGCTCTACAATCTTGGAAAATTTCATATTTATAGCTTTGTAAATAAAGATTGTATGCATTGATGAAGAATTGATGTCATCAAAATGTGATTTTCCAAAACAATTCAGTACAGGTGCTCTTTTGATTTAATAACAATATAGCAGAGCAAGGGTTAATATCTGTGACATATTAAAGCATGCTATCGCTTCATAATTTGTTAATTGTAAATGTGTATATAAAGAATGTAAATATATGACTAGAAAGCGATAATAATATCCATGATAGGTAAGTTATCGACCTGAGAATGTTATGCCTCTTTGGGTCATCGCCATGTTGGATGACGTTTACTGCAGTGACGGACAGTCGCTTCATACCAGTGTACATACAGTTGAGGCATTTAAAGATGACAACATAAAATTTTGAACTGTTGTACTGTTATGCTCACCATGTTAATTCAAATATATGTATTCTGTCATACACATACATGTGCATGCATGTAACATTTTTCAAAATGAGGAAACAAACTATGATATTAAATGAATTTCTAATTTGGATTCGCACGTGTATCTTTGTGTGTTAATTTATTGACATTTGTAGTTCTTTTGTAAACATTAGTCAACTGTTATTTAAACTTCCGCATATTGTGTATTGAGAATTTGACACGAGTCACGTGACCATGGGGTCCACTAACCCGAAACGGGAAGTAATTTAAACTGTGAGAGAGGAATGTCGTTGTAGGGTATGTATAAGTATTGTGTCATTTAAGATCTTTTTCCTTCTTTTTTCCTGTTTATCATAACCTTATATATTATATATCATGCTTAAGTAGATATTAATTTTTAAACTTGAACCGTGTAAAAATGAACATGTAACTTCGCGGTATATGACAGACGCATACACTTGTTTGTACAGGAAATTTGCTCATAGGGGCATGTTTTACCTATTATAATATAATAGAATCTAATCATTTATTTTTTTTTTAACTAATCCAGAATGTAATTCTTTCATTGAATTTTTTAAAAAATCGTCGACGCTTCAAATATACAAATGTACTATGTACAAGGAAGTAGGCTTTCTTTGATAGTTTCATCTATTTATATCTATTGAGGCGATTCTGAACGAGCCGAAGTGGGCATATATTTTCAAAAGCTAAGGAAAAAGTCTTATTCGATTACTCACTTAGAACTTACCGTGCACGTCTTCGCATATTATCCGACAAAATGAGGTGGACCCCTCCCCCCCCTCTCTCTCTCTCTCTCTCTCTCTCTCTCTCTCTCTCTCTCTCTCTCTCTCTCTCTCTCATATTTATTGCAAATGTTGTGATAGAAATGAAAATGAGTCCCTTAAAGTCAAGTTCTGAAAATTATAATTTTTGCCCCCCCAACCTCCCCCCGAAAAGAAATGGGTCTAATATTCAAAGTGTAATATATTTCATCTCAAGATGAAATAAGTGTTTAATTTAATAAAGGGTTTTAAAACGACTATATTTCACAAAATACTCTAAAGACATTTTGTGTATTATTATTGACAACAAATTACATGTACATGTACTTTTCTTTTTAAATTTCTTACACTCGGGGATTGACCGATGTTATGATTTGATCTTGTCGTCTGCTAAATCCCCTTTTCCGTTTGTTGCTGAATCAGTCAGTATCCGATAGTATATTACGACATAAGTGGTAACCTCATACGGTTTCCTGTCGATGTAACTTAGCCTCCAAAGTCCCCCACAAACTTTCATGAAACAGGGGAAAGTATATAAGTACTCAATTCCGGACAGAGACAATGAAATCTTCAAGTAATTATACAGACAGTGCTTTTAAAGTGTACATGTAAATGCGTATTTGTCAAAAGTGTATACTGCATGTGTCAGGGTGTTGCATGCATAAAACCTGCAAATTAGAGACATTTAGCAATGTGAAGTCGAAACATAATGCGAAATGTATATGTATAACTGTAGTAAAGACCATGCATGCATACACTATATAGTAGTTTCATGACATGAACATGATCAGTGATGGTATCCCCGCGTACACAATGTATATTTGCAGATTTAAGAGGATTAAAATGTCCATATTAGTACAGAGAGTGATAACAAATTGTGTTTTCCTCCAAAACTGATAACAGAGCCTGTTAAGAAGGAAGCAAACTTTATACAAAATCCCAATATATCTCTGCAGATAGTTAAATACTGATCAAGGGAATGGGTAGGGCACGAAAAACAATTAAGCCCTCTAGGCTAGTAGTTTCCCTCAAAGATCCCGCACAAGTGAAAAAAAAACGTTTATTTTTTTTTTATCTACAAAAGCAAACAGAAAGGTAATAAGGAAGAGAAGAACTTGTTTATAAAACCGCCCAATACTGTTAACTATTTATGATGGGACACTACAGTACGTATTGTATTTGAAAGTATACTCTGTAATCTTTCAGAAACAAAACATAATTTGTAGGAGTTGAAGACTACACCAAAGGAAAATGTCTTCTCCAGGATTGTTTGACGCCTTCCGCTCCAATGGCGCCCCGACCTACTACGACTCCAACAAAACGCCGTTTATGGCGGATATTTTGGAGTCGGGACTTATCTACGCCTTCGTGATCCTCGCTTTCTCCTTCTTTATCATCCTTCCCGGTATTCGTGGGAAAGAGGTAAATTCTGCTGGTCTTTATCCAGTCGCATCTTGTCGGACCTTTTCCTGAGATCACGGAGAGGTCTTATAGAGGTCTTAGAAGAAGGGAATATATATATAGGCATTAAAGTATTAAAAAAAAAAGTTTGTCATTAACAGCACTGATATAAAACGCACTCTGTTAAAATAGTATTTCTTGTGTTTGATAAGCGGCAACACTGCCAACACAGGATAATATTTTTATCATTTTATCTCTTACAGAGAATATTTGTGCTCATTCGGGTGACGGTCACTTTATTCATCGGTGGAGTAATCATGTGTAAGATACGATTCTGGACAATGATAACTTTTGTAGATTTTTGACTAATGACAAACAAAGCATTGATAAAACAGACAAACAGTTTAGGTCTTGGATACGCAACATTTTGGTTCATATCTTAACCTCTCGACGCTCTTTGAATTTAGATTCAATTAAATTGGTTTGTTCCTTGATTACTCTACATCATTTCTTTTTATTATGAAATATTTCAATTTTTGCATGATTTCGCATTTCAATAACAGTACTTGTATACTGTAGATATGACGATAATACTAAAATAGGTATCGTTAGGGAGAAACTGTGATTAGCAATGTATTTAAACAACAGTTTGTACATACTAATTTAATATATTTCCGTTACACAAGTTCTCTTTATTTAACTAGATTAAATCAATAAAATCAATAACACGAGTACGTGTAACAGGTGAATACATTTGTTTATAAATATAATGTTCCAGTGACGAACTTTGGTTACGAGTGGGAAGTAGCCGAGGCAAAGAATGTGAGAACTAAATACAAGGCAGGCTCTGCAGGGGAGATAACTGCTGACATCGGGGTGTACATGGGGCTCCGTGGAATCAACGTCACCTTGAAAGGTAATTAACTCACAAGTATCATTTGTAAATTATACACTACTACGGAATCATCGGAAAGATTATGTAAGTTGTCCGACGATAAGGATTAACATGGATGGGAATCGCTTTCTTACGAATTTACCTACACACCGGTATTTGTGAACTGCATGCATTGTTTTTTCACGAGATAGGTAATTGTTTTTAAGTCATTTAGATATAAGAGCTTGCAGTTATTACAATCACCAAGGCACATATGTGTCAACGGCATACTATATGCCAATGCAACTTTAAATATGACATCACATATCTAATATTCATATTTCTAATGATCTTTGTCAGTTACAAGTTTCCATACTTTGTGAGTAAATGACGAATAGCGACTGATGGCACGTGATTCAGTGTTTTTCATACGAACATGAACGTAATTTTTGTTAGTTTTGTCATAAAATGAAATAAAAAACGTTGGCAAATTAAGTTCATAGACATGTATGTAAATAACGTTTTAACGCACAAAGAATTTCTTTAGGCCTCTTTATATGCAAATAGCTTCCATTTCATGATAAAGTTTACTCAAATGTATGACAATTTTTCACTCAATATAAGCAATGGTTTTGAATACTTTTATAATCAGCAAATGACGGAGGAAAACCTTACTTTAACGAGACCATCAACTACAACGAACACTTTGACTGGCGATGGGAGCAGGGACGGTTAGGGTTCGGAATATTCGGTAATCACAATCAAATTGTGTTCGGTAATTTTTTTTTTTTAAATGCAAGACCCCAAAACCCATTCAGAGTACCTCCTATTCAGTGTCAACAGAACTATATTCCTACCCTATATGAGTAAGTTTGGTAGGAAAAAGGACGCATTAAAAGTTTGGATTACATATTTTTTTCTCTAACTTTATATAGCTGGACGATTTAACCAGGAGTTTCGGGCTGCCCAGTTTCGAGGAACCCCCTTACCCATCATCTGGATTGCTGAGTATTTCACTTTTGACGGGGAGGGGATCAGATGGGGTCGTCATTATCGACAGGCTGGGTGGTACGCCCATATCATGATGTGGTAAGCCGATTGATGACGATATTTCCCCTGATATGTCGATTTTTTTGGTAGCTTTATACGCGAGATGTTTTTTTTTATCTACAGTTAACCACTGCACAGTTAGAGCTAACATGGACATACGTTTGTAGGCTAATATGGCACATTTAAACAGCTTTTAACTGTTTTATTTGAATGCGCATGAAATACCATTATCGCAAACAACGATCCTCCTCCATCGAAAGAAAGTCGTGCAGACTCTTTGACCGTGGTTTTAGACGATGATAAATCTCAAAAGAGTATCATTCCTAAGGGGTTTTTTTTACGACAAATACCAAAATCTACGAAGAGAGACAGTTTGGTTATCAAAAAATAGTAAGAAGAATTTCTGGCATAACTCAATTTTTTTCTCTCCACAGGCTAGCCCTACCACTCTGGGTTTTGACCATAGTTCTTTTCTTCATCCTCCTTAAGTACGGGGCCTACTTCTTGATGATGACCGGTGGGGTGATGGTCATTGCTAACATCCTGTGGGCCACCATAAGGAACGTCAACGAACTTGTTATTCCGTTTAGTGCCGAACATAAACTCGAGTTCCATTTTGGACCGTCATTTTATTTGAATCTCATTACAGGTTAGCGTTTTGAAAAATATTTTTTAATCTCAAGCATTTCAAAATTGCATATTTTACCAACAGCGTAAGTCTATATATTATCATATTCTTTTTATTAGGCCTGTTGTGCATTATTCTGGATGTTGTGATTTTATTTTTTTAACTGTTACATGTATATATAGGATCTCTCATGATTTGCGATGGTATATGATTTTTATCCAACGAGTTGAGTGTTTTCTATCCCCGAGCCTTGGCGAGGGGATAGAAACACACAACGAGTTGGATAAAAATCATATACCATCGCAACTCATGAGAGATTCTTTTTATCACATGTTTTACCACTTATTTTGTTAAACCTCAATCTTTTCTATAAAAATTATAAATGTGAACCGCACAACACATATACTTCAAGACGTCAACAACTTTACACACGGGAAAAGAGTTCCTTAAAGATTAAAAAACAAACATTTCATTTTCGAGCATATTTTTATCAATTCATGAAAGAAAAAATCAAAACATCATTAAATGCTTCACATTTAGAACTCTACACTTTTCAAGTGAATTGTTTTGTTACTTTTTCATTCTACGTCAATCATCTGCATGAAGCTACGTAATGTTCAATTATGACGTCAAGTGGCGTAAGAACACACAGTGGAATATCAAAAATTTATCCCATGAGTGATATCCACCGCATATTGAGATAAACGTGATAAATTTTAATATCTGGTGTTTGGATATTATATATTTTACAAGCAGTGTATATTTATTTATGAACATTTTCTGTTATCGTTGCCATATATTAATGATATTGTTACAGGCCTCCTGTGCATCATTCTGGGGGTTGTGATTTGGGTACTGGATCTGAGGTTCCCGGAGTTGGTCACCAATTTCTTTGGAGTCGATCCTTTACAAGACGATAGTTTTGTTCAAGGTTAATCTATTCTTTGTCATATTAGTATAAAATTAAGATTGTACAGTACTTTTATAGACAATGATGTGTGATTTGGCTAAGTCCACAAATAGTTTTGCCATCCTCACTGGGCTGTTTTTTTTTTAAATATTCCAGTAATATCATATTGTCACCAATGTTGAAGTATCCTTAATAACTTACGAAAACATTTTTATTATAAACTTAAAGTAAACTACACGTATATTGCATAAAGGTATATACCCGGTATTGAGTATATCAATATCATTTTCAACGTATCAATTTGCGCGTCGCTATAATACTGGTAAGCAGAAAGTACCATGTAAGTGTGGTAAGTGTGCAGTGTTGCGAAGGTTCCTTAAACAGTCAATCAATTCTCAATGTGTCGTTGTCTTTTTTTAAAAATAATTTTGTGAATCATCCACATCCTCATTTAAAACGACAGTTAAAGTTGGTGAAACGGGTGTGATGTGCCAATGAACTTGAAATAAATGTCTTTCCTCATCCTACTTTGCAGGTGGCAGTATTGAGACAGTAGAGAATAAAAACGGGATCGAGATGCAAGGGGTGGAAAATGGACACGCCGCACCATCCCGCGGAAGTAATCGCCCGTCTCGCCACGAAGCAGCTGCTGAAGATGACGAAGATGACGACGATGAAATCTACGAACCTCCAGTAAAGTCGCATATAATTTGTTTTGACCAAAATAAATATACAATAAGCTGTTGGAGTATATATTTTTTTTTCAAACTGCGTCAATAAAAGGAGAGAAATTTCAACATACATCTACATATTGTTTATACGTGTATATAATGCCATATGATATATTTACAATTTTATGTATTCTTTTGTAATCACGTTAGACAAATGCATGTCGATATAGAAAGAATGATAAATTATGTAGCATATAATATGATAAGTTTTAAGTTGATTTTTTTTTAAACTGCAGGTATTTGAACCACCCCCAGCACCCAAAACTACCAAGTTTGAGAAACGGAAGTCACGTGGTCTGACGCAACGTCTGCAAAAACCGCGGCGCCGCCCACCACCACCAGTTCCAGAAAACCAGAGTGATGATGATGACCTCTACAGCAATACCAGGCAATTCAGCGGCGTTTTTGACAACAATATACCTTCTTCCTCTACGTAATGCATGCTTGCTAGTCTCATATCTTAGATGTGTTCATTACTTCCATCACTGTCGAAGTTCTGGGGGAAATATATGCATGTTTTAGTCTTTCATAATAACTATTAGGATATACATACCTTTTTTATCCGGGAAAATTTTTTTTTTTTAGAAAAATATAATTTACCGTTTACAGTGAATCTTAACTCTAACGATTTTTGTTCACCAAAATAGACAACCTAAAGCCGCCATGATAATTGATGGCATTGTCTTGGTTATTCTGCTAAATATTGAAAGAGATAGAACCTGTAAAATATTCACCTCTAATTTCAGAGGTGTATTTGATAGATAGCCATGTTCTTGATTTTCCAACGATTAAAGGAAACAGTTAATATTATGATATTCTGGTGGCTGAGAATTTCTATTTTTGCACAAAAAAGTTTATCAATTATTAACTTCCGATATTTAATGAATAGTACATGTTCATGTGTTAATGTTCAGTAGTCGTAACTATTCTTTCAATTGCTACTTGTCAGCTTTCGATGACTTGCATAGATAACTTGAACAATGGCGGATCCACCATTCTTATTTTCCTAGTTTTCGTTGATACATGCATTTATTTTTTTTAAAAGAGGCATTTTCCGGTAAAAAAGGAAAATTCTTAACCAAGTTATTTTGGATCCGCCCCTTTGGCTAATGCTTAATCTTACCCCTTCCTCCCCAACCCGTCATCCTCCGCACACATATAGATACTATTTACTATTTATCTCTAGAGCATGGAATTTTGTAAACCTTTATTTATTTATCATTATTTTCTTATCTCTGAATGCAGACACAACGATATTATCTTCTCTAGCATGTCTTCTAAGGAACCCTTCCATGTTAATATTTTTTCAATGTTGTGCTTGTGATGACTTAGAATAAAATGAGATAAATTACAAAAATTATAAAAAGTATAATAATTGATAACTAATCAATAAATCTGAGAATTTCAATTGTGGAAAGATGTTGGAATTTATTCCGAAGAATTAGAATTAGAGCAGATCGTATGAGCTTTACCAACGTACATATATTATGAAATAAACGTTTTTTTCTAATTGCACTGTAAATACCTTGGCCAATAACTTAGAATCATTAATTTTTCTGTTTTAGAAATCCAGACCAAGTTCACATCAACATGGGATACCGCCATTAACAATTAACAGCTATCAAGTTGGTCCTCAAAGAAAAGTCTTCCACTTTTTGGACATTTGTAATTTCTACATGTCAGGAATCTAGTGGTTTAATATTTAATGGAACATATCCAAACGTTTTCTCTTATTTTTATCAACAATTTAAGTGATATTAGAAATAACTGTGTATGTGTGTGTGTGTGTGTGTGCGTGTGTGTGTGTCCTCTTGGAGCGTTGATGCCCGTAAATGATTGGAACCTAGAAGTATAGGAAATTGCCAAATAGATAGAAACAGTAATGACACTTTTCAAGGGATGCAATATATATTTATCTCTTTTTACTGAATAAATAAAACTGATACAGTTGATGTAAAATGAAAATAAGTATCTCTAAAATAGTTTTTATAACATGATTTCTCAATAAACCTATCTTATGTATTGATTTTTTTTTTAATATTTGATAATACATGTGGTATTTTAATTACATGAATGACCGTCATCAAAAGTTACTGTTGCGCTTCATGGCTTTTGTGGAAAGAGAGTCAACAAGATATAAGTTTGACAAAGACGTGCGTATGGTAGTCATTTATAATTTTAAGAGACGTTTTAATTTAAAATCTTTTTTTTTTCAAACACCTCATAATGTTATGGGTGCTACATATTGTTTTCAATGTGTTAAACTTTCTAAATTTAGTTTGTATATTGTTAACGTATACAAAACCCTTAAACGGTAAAGTTGCAAGCACTTTGCACTTGTGTTTAAGCATCATATCACTTCCGATAGCTATTCTTACAAATATTCATGTTATGGTTATACGTTTGGGTTAACAATGGTAGATGAAAATTTACATCAGTTATGTCATCTCTTGCTTTTCTTTATATCACATGATGTAGACATGTGTGCATTATTTTTAGTAGACCTTTGAAATATATACAATATTGAGTTGATATTATGAAAATCCAAAATGTAATTGGAAAGTGTCAAATTATCTGTGCAGTGTAACCTTCAATCATTCACAGTATGATGGAAAGTGGGCTGTACTAAAGAATATTAAAACCGAATATTTTTAAGAGGTTTTAAATGATTTATTCACCTCTAGCAAATAGATATTCAGTTTTTGAAGGATGTGACAAAATGAAAAAAAAAAAAGAGACTTGGGTGTAAAACCGATAAGATCGACGAGAACTCCGTTTACATTGTTAAAGAAAAATAAAATTAAGATTCGATATCACGGAAAATGTCTTTGTCTCAGTTGTTAAAACATTGCTGAATTGCAACGAATTAAAAGTGTTCCTGTACTGCAGTTGGTGTACAATTCACTTCAAAGGAAAACACACTTTGTTATGTTGCAATATACATTTAAGTATGAAATTGATGACGCTATTTACTCACCATAGCCCGGGGTGTATAAGAGTTAGTATGAATCAACTCTGCGTTGTCGTCTCTGTTTTATACAGAGGAGGAAGTTAGGACTAAGTTTCACCACCAGTCAAGGTATTTTTTTTCCAGAGTTGACAGTTTCAACGCTTTTTTTTTTCATTTCAGGATTTTAATATAATTGCTGGTAAGAGTTATAGATCAAAGGTGCTTCTGCATATTTTATGGAAAAAACAAATTTAAGTAACGAATTAAACAATTTTTAAATCTACATTATAACAAATTGATAGAACGATTAGGATAATGTTTACAAAGTTATAAAAAAATAGGTTTTTCATTGTTTGTCGGATTTGATGAGGAAACTGACAATATTATATAACTAAATTGCATCGGTTCTTACTATTTGCATAGATGAATATTTAAACAATAAAATGCGTTCTTTAGTGATTTTTTTTTTCAAAATAAGAAGGTAGCGACATTGCAGGAAAAAGTACCTATGGTTATGTATTTTTTTTCTGCAATGATCGCTACCCGCATAACCCGCATGAATCATCAAAGAAAGCATTTTATTGTTTATATTTGCATTAACATAAGATAAAAAAAAAATAGGCAAGTCGTCTTATAGGGGTATTTGAGTCTGACATCATCATGGTTTTTTTTTCGTGCAGTTCGTGATTTTTCTTAGGTTGCTGAAGGTTTCGACCGATCGATAAACTGGTAAGAACTGGATCGTGTAGATTTCAGTCCTGCCATTTTCTATAAAGCTGTGAATTACAATCAATGTCCGTAAGAAATAAGGGAATCATATTATAAAATGAGAGCAGCATTCGGGGGATTTTGATGGCATCTGTACCGCTTCAAGTAAAAAAAAAGTGAACGAATTTGTAAATATAGAAAGTCAAACGGAGAAAAAATAATATCATTTACATCCCCTCTCCTTTTCCAATCCCTTACCCTTTTGACTTCTAAATTATCTAGATATCAAAATGGTTTGCTGAAAGTATTAGTATAATCCAATTTAAGTACTGTAATTAAAAAAAAGCCTATGCACGGAAGAAGAAGAAGAGCATTTTAACGTGTTTAAATCAAAAGTCGACACGGAAAATGACTCCAACCCACATCCTTCATGACCAAGAAGGTGCCTTGATTTCCCCCTTTTAATGAATTTTCGATGAGTTTTCGGAAATTGAATAGTGTACATGCGTTGTTTTCTTAGCCAAGTGGTCCAATCTAGAGTAGAAAGGGTTAACGCCTTTAATTTGCATCGGGTATACACGTAGTAGAGTTTCATATTACTTAGTATTTCTTCGAGCTCACTTACGCAAGATACCGGTATTTTGTTTAAAGAAAACTTTCTTGCGAACAAAGAATTTTTATTTTCGAATACATGCTAGATAATACGTGAAATTCTTTACAAATGAGCATCCGTAGAAATTATACTTGAAATATATGATAAAGAGATCAGTCCACTTCCTCATCGTATAAAGGCATGTATATAATCGCTTTTAAAATGGTGGGGGGCCACATCTAACCCAAAATATATTGACAATCAATTGTTGGGGAACGGATGCTCGTCGTCTCTTATAATCCGTTTAACACTCTCAAGATCATATTTCTACTCAATCTACTGCTCAAAAGGGTGGAAAGGCGAGTTTGCATAAGCATGTTAGAAAAAACAGAAAGGTTACCCCGCCCCTTCCGTCTCCTCCCCTTCCCGTTTAGCTGTTACATGCATGTAACAGCAAATATTAGACAAGCAAATATCAACGAAAACGGATAAGACCTCCGCCCTTATACAATTTGCTTTTGGGGGTTTATTAGGAAGGAAAGTTTGGGCGTATTACTTCAGGTACCTTCTGTCATTCTGAAAAAGACAACAATTTTCAAAACTATAGTTACAAAAAAATAAAAAATGGCAGAATTGTCGTTCTACACACTTTTGAAAATATCCCTTTTCCAGTTTGTAATGCACTCATATTACTGGTAAAGTCTATGGTCCTTCTGTATGTAAAAATGATCATTAAAGACCTTACAGAAATAAGCAATGTCCAAAAAAAAAATATGATTCCATGCTTTTTATACAGAAAGGGAACTTGACTGTAAGCAATGGCTTCTCTAGGATTGTTTGATGCATTCCGATCCAATGGCGCCCCGACCTACTACGAATCCAATAAGACGCCATTTATGGCGGATATATTGGAATCTGGACTCATTTACGCTTTTGTCATCCTAGCTTTTTCGTTTTTCATCATTCTTCCTGGAATTCGTGGAAAAGAGGTATGATCAAACGAGTCGATACATTGTATATTGCTTGTGTGCTTCATCTACCATCTTTGAACCGAAACATTCGAAAAATTAAATTCGTTTCCTTTTTTTGTAGAGAATTTTTATGTTCATTCGGATAACAGTGACACTCTATATCGGCGGAGTCATAATGTGTGAGTCTCTCTCTCTCTCTCTCTCTCTCTCTCTCTCTCTCTCTCTCTCTCTCTCAATATCCTTTGTATATACTATATAACCATGGTTTCTATCTAAAGTGTACAACTGTGGTTTCTATTCAGAATATGTAACTATGTTTTTAGTGTGTAACTATGGGTTCTATCTGTATTGTGTAACTTTGGTTTTTACTTACAAAATGCAACAATAGGTTTTATTTCTTACATTGTTACTGTGTAACTATAGTTTCTACTTACAGTGTGTAACTAGGGTTTCTATTTATTACAATGTGTAACTAGGGTTTCTATTTATTACAATGGTTAACTTTGGTTTCAATGTATTACAGTGTGTAACTATGGTTTCTGGGAGCAGTCTGCTTCCAAGGGTGTTCGAACCAAGTACAAGGCGGGCTCTGCAGGGGAGATAACTGCTGACATTGAGGTGTTAATGAGTCTTCGAGGAATTAACGTCACACTCAAAGGTGAATGATCATTGCCATTTTACCCCATTGTCGGATACCCACGGGTGATCTCGTCCCACGGAGTAAAAGATGTGACCACCCGTGGGTATCTGACGATATGTTTGCCCGCGCTGTTTAACCTTGTAGAATCTACTGTACTTGGGATTTTGTATTCAATTCTGAATTTGTGAAGTTTTTGTAAAGTTTGATGATTTTAATTAATGGTCATTTTTTTCATAAGCCGAAGGCGAAGACCGAGGGCCCTTTAACGAGACCATCAACTACAACGAAAACTTTGACTGGCGATGGGAACAGGGACGCTTAGGATTCGGAATATTTGGTATGATAGTGAATAATTTTAAAATGATCAAAGATTCATATTTTACCCGCAATTTGAATCATGTAGATGTATTTAGACCCATTTTAACAAGGCACTTTCAGTAGGACATAACCATCTATTTCTTGCGTCAAAACAAGTTAAAAATGACGCTGGTTTCAAGCGAAATATACACCGATTGCGTAGTCTTAGCTTAAAAGCCAGACAAATCTTGTTGATTTCAAAGAGCCATGGCTGAGTGGCCAGCAATGAAATAGACAAGCCTACGTCACAATGTTGTTTGAAACAACTACCCAAAGTCCAAGCTCTTGTTAAAATGGTTCTAATATGTTAAGTGTTGATATTATATGGATACTGTACCATTCAAAGGGCGTAGAAAATTATTATTAGTATCATTTACTCCCAAACTGCATTTGAGCGAAGGCAATCATGCAAAAGAAATGTGAATTAAAATTGTTTTTTTTTTTTTGTTCTTGTTAATTTCATCATACCTTGCTATGAAAAGTATCAGAAACCCAGTAAGATTTATCTTTCTTATCAGTCGGACATACAGTAGTAGTACCCTAATTGTTTTGGTCTCTAGTATATAGATTTGTTTTGAAGCTGGACGTTTTAATCAGGAGTTTCGGGCCGCCCAGTTTCGAGGAACCCCTTTACCCATTATCTGGATTGCTGAGTATTTCACTTTTGACGGGGAGGGAATCAGATGGGGTCGTCACTACCGACAGGCGGGGTGGTATGCCCATATCATGATGTGGTAAGTTAGACATTTATATATCATGATCAACAATTTTGTGACTAAAGCATCTAATATTGTTACAATGCATTACTTATGCAGCCGCTGAAAAGTGAAGTATTTTAGAATCCAGTGGTGTTTTTTGTTTTTTTTGTTTTTTGGGTTTTTTTTTTTTGGGGGGGGGGGGGTGGGTGTTTGAGGTTTGGGGCTTTGTATAGAAGATATTTCCAGAATCGTGAATAGATATTCCTTGTATTTCATCTGCGGTTACAATGAAACTCCTAGTTCATTTCCTTTTCATCCACTTCTCCAAAACAATGCAAATTTTTTTTTTTATAATGTAATCATATTTAACAAAAAAAAAAAAAATAGCAGTATAAATAAAATAATTAAACTTATTGATATGATAGAATTATAATTTAAGATCTTAAATGCACAGGCTGGCTCTACCGCTGTGGGTTATTACAGTCATCCTGTTCTTCATCCTACTGAAGTACGGGGCCTACTTTCTGATGCTGACCGGGGCAGTCATGGTGGGTGCTAACATCGCCTGGGCCAGTCTAAGAAACGTCAACGAACTCATCATCCCGTTTAGCGCAGAGCATAAACTGGAGTTCCATTTTGGGGCGTGTTTTTATGTCAATCTTATAACAGGTCTGGTCATTCATTGTTTAAGAAATGAAACATTGTTTGATTGCAAAATCAGAAAATATACATAATACAAATACATGGATACGTCATTATTATACTCGGTTAACATTGAATTACAAAAAGTTTCACAGGTTTTGAAACTTATATTTATCCATTACCCAAACTTTACATTTGTTATCAGTGTAGTATGTCTGGTTGGTGAAGTTTGAATTGATATTTAAATAATATGATAGATAAATTTGTGTAGGAAAAAGGATTTTGTATGATAGATAGACAGAATTAAAAATTGAAAAACGTTTTGAATTTTTAACTTTCATACAATTATTTTTCATATACAAATTGTGATTATTTGAATTATGATACATTGTTTGATTTAATTCTTTCGTCAAAATGTCCGTGGACCAACAATTTTATACACACCAATATCTTTCTTATAAACGCATGATGATGAACAAAAACTCAAACTGTTGAAGACAATTTGCAGGAATACTGTGCTTTGTTTTGCTTAACGATTAATAATTTTTGCTTTGTTTTAATTTTAATTAATTAATAATTTTGCAGGAATACTATGCGTTGTCTTGGGGGCTGTGATCTTGGTCCTAGACCTGCGTTATCCCGAGGCTGTTACATCCTTCTTCGGGGTGGATCCTCTACAAGCCGAAACCTTCATAGAGGGTATACATCACATTTTATCATGAAAGAACCTTTGATGTTTACGTTTACATCAGATTCTGTTTGATTTTCGTTACATTATTCATATATCGATTAAAAAGTTTCTTTTATATATATATATATATATATATATATATATATATATATATATATATATATATATATATATATATATATATATATGAAATATCGTTATAAACGAAAAAGTTACAATTTTATTAATTTTTGATCTATCAAACTGGTTAGATCTGTTTGTTGTCCATGAAGTAGCTTTCTGAAAGACAAAGGGGAAAAATGAAACACTTAATACTGTATTGGTGATCTGGAGCAAATGTTCCTTGATTTAAAATTTTACGGATAATATTTCCCTCAGGAGAATCTTTCTTACCTGAAAAGGATAACAAGAAAGACGGCGAGTATGAATTGAAACGTATGGAAACCGGAGAGGCGCAAGGAGAGGGGTCGCCATCCTCCGCCATGATGGAAGACGACGACGACGACGATGAGATTTATGAACCTCCGGTACGCTCATTGGCTAGCTAGGAAAAAAACATTGAATGTAACCAATAAGTCTCTCGTAATTTACGTTCTCAAAGCGATGTAAAGACGGTATAACAGTTCATTTTATTTCTCTTCCAAATAGGTATTTCAACCAGAGCCACCAAGGGAGACTCGTTCTGTGAAGCGCAAGTCACGTGGTCTGACACAACGTCTGCAGAGGCCCAGGCGCCGCGCAGCCCCGCCAGTACCGGGCCAATTGGATGAAATGGACGATCTCTATGACAACACAAGGTATATAATGCAAATTATTCAATCATATGATATTGAATTATTAAAAACAGTTGCATAGGCGCATTGTTTTTCAGGGTTTTTTTTAAACAAAATATATACAACGTAGATGCATGCAAGTAGTTTATAATCGAAGTACTGAAAGTAATGGAAAGCAGTTAGCAAGCTTGTTTTCAAATTGTTGACAATACATCCATTAAAGTGACACAGTGACCCAAAAAAGATATTTAATTTACTTTTTACAATTTCAATGGAAATTTGGTCATACGGGAGATATCATGTAATATAAGTCATCACCTATCAGTTTACAAGTCGTTAAAACTCATCCAGAATTGGCTCATGTAAACAAACAGAGTTGTTTTGGACATTGATTTGAGTGTCACTTGATTGCAATTGCTGTCTAAAAACAGTTACAGTCGGATTGGCGCACTGAGAAAATAATTGGTATATGAAGTTATTCGATGTCTGTAGTAAGATAATTATATGCATTCACAGAGTGCATCTTAATAAATATACTAATAATATTAGTTCTTGAAAACACCAGGTCTCACCAAGGGCCCGCTTGATTATGATAATATGATACGCTATAGTATTTACATTCCCCTGTGCTTTTGTGGCTATGAAGCGGAAGGGAAACTTAATATTTATGTGGTAACCCAACGATGAATTCTATTTTAATTCTTTTAATTGGATTATTTACTTTTGGACACCGTAATTTTTCAAAAGTTCTTCTTTTCATATGATAGCCTACCATATATAAAATATGTGTAAAATTTCAATATTAGGTAAATCATGGGTTTTTCGTGTCACCATGTCTCTTTAATATTTCGTTCTGGGACCTTATAGAGTTCCAATACAAGTTTCACCATTTAAGTTCAAGCTTGAAGATTTTATCGTTAAAGTTATGATAAGCCTTGTAGGATGCACCTCGGCTTTCTACTTAAATACTATTCAACATTCTTGAACGTACCTCTAATTTAATTCATATTGTAAATTGTAAATTAAAAGTTCTTAAAATCCATATGGTGAATTCAGGGGAAAGCTCAATTCGTTACACTCGCTCAAGTAAACGCTAAATAATATCTCTAAAACCAAACAAAAGGTCAACAAGTTGTATTTTTGTTGGTAAAAAAGGTACATGGTATTCAAACGTGAGTCCCGGATTTCCGAGAAAACTTGATAACCTGTTGAAGTTCCAGCACGGACAGTCCGATGTAATTTGGTTCACTAAATATATACCAACGTGCGGAAATCCAACTAAGTATGACACGCATCACACACTCCAGAACTCTATTAATTGTGCGGGGTTCCAACACAGTAAGCCCAAAAGCACACACTCTTTAACTCTTAACGTGTGGGTTAATTCCAGCACAATTTGCCCACCATACTCTTTCAGGTCTTAAACTATTCCTTTGGACAGGCACTGCTTTTTTCGATAACAGAGATGATTATAACATGACGGAATAATAAACACTCACATGCACATAAAGCTGTAAAGATAAGTTCAAACATCTATTGTCCAGCAATTATTTAATTGCCAAGATTAAGTGAAGAAGATTTCTGATTCAAAGTGGGTGGGATTAACATTCATGTCTTAAAAAAGAGTCTTGAATTTTTTTTGTTATACAAACTATTACGCACAATTATATAAATGAGGGGAAAAAAGTTCTCATAGCATCTAGTACATTTTAATCTATAATCTAATAAGTTTAGAAATCTTTGATTTTAAACTTTTAATGTAGCACAACCAAAAAAAAAATCTACAATTTAATTAAGACAGATCAATATAATAATTGCATTTTATGAAAATGTAGGAGGGTAACAATAGTGTCTACAACTGACAATCACACAGAAATTATACGTATTTCGGATTTTCTCATTAATATGTACACTGTAGTATGTATTATCGGATATGCATATTTTCGTCACAAAATCACCGATATTTTCATAATGAACCTAATTCTAATGCATAGAGAACCAGAGGATGGTTTCATTTTATTACACAATATTCCTTTCCTCAATATTTTTTTCTTTCAAATTACTGCGGATCCAGTAAATGTGTAAGTAATGTTGTCATCAAATAGTCGTTTAATTGTTCAACTCTAAAACAAAATTCAGTAAAATACTTGCTTCAATAAAATGTACAATCGCTATATTAGTTTAAAATAGAGATAATTTGTGATTCTTGTTAAAAATGGCACATATAAAACTGACTCAGCTTTAATTTAATTTATTACTCCCAATACTAAAATTCGTCGTTGGTGGCGCTTCCGCGGTGCTTCCGGGTTGCGTCATAGTGTTGGTTACATGACATAAAGCGTTAGCGTATACGTGTATACGTTTAATAGTGTGTGTGTGTGGGGGGGGGGGGGGGGGGGGGGGGGTATTTACTCTACTTGTACTTTGTTTGGCTGTATAATACTTTATAAAAATTAGTATGACGTCATTTCTCACAGCCAATTTCGAAGATACTGGTGTATACATAAACATGTATGTATGTACACCAATGTTTGTATGGAATGCGAGAGATAAGATACATGTAGCTAAGGGTCATGGTTACCTTCTAGAAAATATATACATGGTTACCTTCTAGAAAATATATACATGTGCATAACATCGTTTTATTTCAGGAGTGATGAGGTGAAGTTTGGCAGAAACTACCACCCTTAGCGAGATCATTATATCAACACACGGGGGACAACGTGGAAAGGATGATTCAGCATTTATGTGTACTGAGAGTTACTAAGGATGATGTACATGTATAAGGAACATTATTTCAATCTATTGTGTGACATGACAAAAGTGAAAATTGAAATGTTGGAACATTTAGTAACTGAGTATCTTATAAACTGCAATGTAAATTACAAAATACCTTGTATAATTCTCTTTATTTTATTTTTGAGCGATATAATCCCAAATCTCTCCCACTTCGTACAATACTGCATGAAATAAACTCTCACTGTATGTAAATGTATACTTAAAAGTGCATTGATATTCAATTAAATGTTCTAAAAAAAAAGTTGATTGCAATTTACTTGAAGATTTCTTTAAATGAAATCTTTTTTTTAATATCGAGTTTATGTTTAGTCAATAATAATAAATCATGCTCGAATAGTTAATAGAAAACGGGCACCCAACATATAAAAGAAGAAATTTTGTACACGTATTTAGCATTTGCATGAAAATTGTGAATGAATAATTAACGGCACTCCGAGACACAAAGCTTCCAAGAGCAGAAAACAATGAAGGGTTGTAAAAGAAAAAAACCCGAAATAAATTATTCAGTAGACAATATTTACTAGATTCGATTAACGCTAGTAAAATGAGTAAATGCCCGATCGTGTTAAAGCCTGCACTCGCGGTCCCACCTAGTGAATACCCGGATATTGTAAACAAAACTTTTGTCGTGTATACCGGTATATACAGCATGTCATGATCGTACAAGAGTGTGGAGTTTAACTGACACTTGATCAAATAACAAATGAATGAAGCGAGAAATTTTACTGAACAGTTAAAAGGAGACCATGTGAAGTGTACGTGTTGTTATGGAACACCAAAACCCGTGGTATAGACGATTAAAATTGGATTAATAATCAACGGATTATTGATCGCCAGACACTGTCGGCCTACAATCGTGTTGTTTTAAAGAGTTTAAAGTCCCGGTTTATTGGCGTATACTATCAAAAAACTGTTCATTTCAGTGGTGGATATTTTAAAACGTTGTGTATCTTAAGGAGCAACAGAGAAAAAAAAAATTTAGGGACGCTGACGAACCATCATGGATTTCTCCAAATTTCGTCAAAGTGGAGATCTTTCCGATCTCACGGTAAACGTGAACGAGCAGATCTTCAAACTTCACAAATTTCCACTCTACGCGAAAAGTGAGTACTTCTGCAAACTTGCACACAGTGCTGATGTAAAGAAAGTTGAGCTTGTAGGCTTCCCTGGAGGGCCCGATATTTTTAGCACAGTAGCTGACTTCTGCTACAACATGAAAGTGGAACTCACCAAAAACAACATCGTGCAGGTCCGTTGCGCGGCAGAATTCTTGCAAATGAAAGGTGAAGGCAATTTGATTGACATGGCAGATAAGTTCTTCAATGACACTATTACGTCAACTAAAATGAGCAGGTCAACGTCATGTATTGCGTCACTGCTTCTGTATGCGTCTGTTGTTGGGGAATTGGCCAATGTCTCCGGAATCGTCGACGTCTGCTGTGAGGCTCTCATTGAATGCTGGCTAAAACCACCGACAAAGTTCAGTTCACCAACAAACATTTCAAAACAATCGCTAGATCGGCGAGAGGACAGGACAATCAATGCTCTACTTAGTCTTCCTTTGGACTGGTATTTGAAGCTTGTCATTTCAGCACGTGACCGGGGAGTCCAGTCGCCGTTACTTGCAGAACTCTCCACATCGTACATCTCAGTTTTAATTGATCGCGATGGATCTGAAGAGAATTCTTCGCAAAGCACCGAATCGGGTGACAACACCGCCAAATCTCCTCGTCCAAAATCGCCCAAGAAAACAGACATTGCTAAAGTTCTTGACAATATTATAACGGTCTTGCCAGAAGAATCTCTGTTCAGTGACGTCATCACTATTGAGTGGTTAACAAAAGTAATTCGAGTTGCAACGTCACATAATTGCAAATGTAGAAAACTTCTTGTCAAAGCTGCTGGGGAGTTGCTCTGCAAAATTTCTGCCGAAGAACTATGTACCATTTCACCATCTCTGTTGCGAGATATTGTGCAAGAATCGTGCACTTCAGGAAACGGACAAATCGAAAAAGCGTGCCGTATTGTCGATACGTACATGTCCGAGATGGTTCGAAAAGGGGTTCTAACAGCTGATACATTCAAACTGCTGGCAACGGTAGTACCAAAGGATGCTCGAAGCAATCATGATCAGATGTACAACATACTGGAGTATGTTTTAACAGCAGGTACATCTTCAAACAATGAATTGTTGTTTTTTTTTTCCCCCACGTTTCGTATCTTAAATATAAATACAAAGAATTGTGAACTGATTTAATTAAATAATTTTAAGTCTGTCCTCCTAGACATCAAATTCTTTCTACCAGTACTCAAGAATATTACTTTAGCGAAGTCACGTACATATTCTGAGCACCTGGTATGAAAAACAAAGTTTAACGGCAAGTTTTACTCAACGTAAGTTAGAGTTAGGAATAACGTTTGAGTAAAATGGATAATAATAATTGGGTTTGCAAAACGTTTGGATAATTAAATACTAATTGGTACTCCACTTGAATTCTTGATTAAATAGAAGCAGTGCAATTTGTGATAAATTCATGTTGTCCTTACTTGCACATGTGTCCTTTTGTGTTAAACTTCTATACTTTACCAACACACAACAAGTGTTTCATTGTTCATACAGTGCACTTAATCTACAACAAACTAAGTTGGATCAATAAAGAAAGTTGTCCAAGTATTTGCCCGAGGAAGTATTTACTCATATAGATAAAACAGAATTCCTTGGGGGAACGGGACACACAAACTTGATCCTTCTAGCCAAATTTAGAGTAGGCCAAGATAAACTATATCGATTGAAAACATTTTAAAAATTGATTGGTGCAAGAAACACAATTTTGACCAGTTTTTACTCTTCAAGTGTTAAAGTATACTTTAAAAAGATGAAAGAACGAAGTAAAAGAGTTAATTAATGCAATGTGGATGTTAATTTAGTTCCTTTCACAGTTCACCTATGGATGAATTTGTCATTAAAACATCCAATATTTGTCAAAGTCAACGCATACCGCAGTCCTAAGCTCGCTGAGGCCGTTAATTTTTCTAAACTGTCATTTAAATACAGTTACAAATAGAAGGAAGACCTGAGATTTAAACTCTTAGTACACAGCATAGAAACTGCCTCAGTACATATATAAGTGTTCGTAATGTACTTACGTTAGAAATAAGCAATTGTTGATACTTAATGGATTTCGATTTTGATTCCTTTGAACAAAACAAATAATCGCAACTAATTCTTGAGTAAATACGTGTAGGGAAATCTGTGGGAGATCGAGATAAAAAATGGAGATAAATTTTGAAATATAAAAATTTGGAGATAGTTTATCAAAAACTCACAGAGAATTATGCATTTTTCAGAACGGGAACATTTAAGCCCAGACCAACGCCAGGAACTTATAGAAACCGTGAATTTCACGCTTTTGAACGAAGAGACACTGCAAGGTGCTTTGGCTGCTTCTGTGGTCCCTGCAAACTTCGTCGCAAAAGGAGCCATTGCGTTGTGTTCTCGGCTCCGGAGTGACTTGGAAACGGCGCGTGCAACCTTGCAACGCCAAGATGACGAAATCAAGCGCCTGAAAACTGCCGTCAAGCGCGGTAAAGGTCTGGGAACGCCCATTATGACCAGTTCAACGTCTAGTCTACGTGATACGTCGTTTGGAAGCCTTAACGGCGGACGTGACCCGGAACTTGATCGTAAGTACGCATGCACCAATACAACGACAATGAATAGCATTGTACACTCTTACCTACATTGTATCTTTGTTATAGTACAATATCTCAAATTTCATTAGATGCGTATATGTGCATTGTAAATAGGGGTGTATCAGTCTGATAGGATTTAACTCAATGCGGCATGACCGATTGCAAAGCCAAACTAACTTAAGGAACTGAACTTGTGAACTGTATCTGATATTAACAACCTACGTCAGAAAACAAGTTAGACCCCCAAGTATTACCTGTCTAACAGAACAAAATGAGTTCTACTGACAGTTTATAAACAGCTTAAAATAGGCACCTAAAATTCATTAATCAGCAGGTTTTAAGCTATTCGATCAAGGGACTTATAACAGCTTAAACAATTACAGTCATATTGTTTGCGACCTAAATCCAATTACAAGAGTCTATGTGACTTGACTGAATTGCGTTGGAATAAGTCTGTCTTTCCCACGGAGACCATATGACACCTTTTTAACATGGTGACAAAAGAAATTCAAGACTTCGATTCCAATATAATGCTATAGCTTTTTTTCAAGAGATTTAACAAAGTATATATACTTTTGTGTTCCCGACATTTAACTTTAAACGCCAATTCAAAATGTATTTGTGTACATGTATGTTTGAGTATTTCTGGTTTGTATTCATGTACATGTAAAACTATTGCAAAAATTATATGTTTAACTTTTGCACTTCCTCTCGACCCTTCGGTTATAAAAACTAGTCTACTGTTTAACTTAAGCATTTCTTCTCGGCTCTTACTACTGGTTAGCTTTAGCATTTGCTCTCAATCCTATTAGAATTATTAGGCCTAGATATGAAATACGTTTTACTTTTGCATTTGCTGACCGAGTCGACCCGTTTAGAGTTATGAGAACTTCAGCATCGTTTAATATTTGCATTTGCTCTCAACTCTTTCGGAGTTATTAGAACTAGAGTTTAACTATTGCATCTCCTTACTCTTAAAGCTATTAGAACTACATGTAACGTTACCGTGTAACTTTAGCACTTTCTTTCAACTCTTTCAGAGTTACTGGAACTACCAACCAAAGACCAAAGTGCTGATGCAAACGCCCCGTACACCACGAGCGAGGTCCTGTCAGCGGTCCGGAACAAGCTAGCCCACACCGCCTCCAGTTCCTCCCCTTACAACACCTTCCGGCCCCTGTCTCAGGAGCACGACATCAGCTATGAGGAGGAGCTGGAGTATAAACACGACCGGGCCTTCAGACCGCTGGATAATGCACGGACAAAGGTCAAACCCATGTATGGACCAAGTTACAGGACTTACTCGGCCTACAGCCATCGTTATTAACAGTACGCGCGGATCCAGTGTTTTTATAGAATGAGTGTAGTGAATATTGTAGTCAGTTGTGGGCAGATGAACTATAGCAAAATTCAATTTCATACAATTATAAATAAAAAATATATAAATTATAAAATCAAACTTTCAATGACAATATGGCAAAGAAAAAAGTTGATAAATAAGGTATATCTCTCTCTTTTCCCATACATTTAACGGCTTATTGATAGAAATTCAGTGGCCTGTGGATGAACTGATTTTAAGTTTTAGTTACCGTAATATGGGACAAGACATCATGCACTTTTCATTTCAAAAATGTCTGGACTGGACCAAGAAATAAGCATCTCATACAAAGGACGCGAATCAAATGATTCAAAGAATCACAGAACGTGTTACAGAATTATATTATTGAATAAAAGTATATATTTTTTTATAAAGAGAAATTTACAAATTTTGTATTTTTGTTACTATGCAAGTTAAAAGTTAAATATTTTTCACTTTATATCCTTGTGTTCACCCCCCCCCCCCTTAAAAAAATATCCATTTTAGCAGCCTTTTATTGTTTGTCAGTTTAAATTCTACCATCAACTATCAACTATCATTCTGAATCTTGATTTAAGCATAGAATTCTCATTCATATTCATGACAATGAGTTGACAGCATGGGTTTAATTGTTTAAAGCCATCGATCTAGAATTAGAATGCTTGTCGATGATAAGAACGAAAATAGTACAAAGAGAAACAATTCCTCTGGATGAACTAGGTTAAACCACCGTAACTTCATTTTGTTTGTATTTTTGTATTAAGATGTACAGGGTTCATTGAAATTTTTGAGGTGCATAGGTTGAGACAGTCATAGTAAAAAAATGTTATGATAACTGCTGGGTTTTTTTTTTTTTAAAGAAAATCATTGTGTGTTTGTTTTTAAGTATATACAATTTACCAAAAAAGCAATCTTCTAATATTACCGGTACTTATGGTTAAAATCCCATTAAAAAATCAGATTTACTAAAAATTGCTTGATTCATACTGTTATGAAAGTTTTCATTTTAATGTAATATACTGGTATGTATATCAGTAACCTCGTTCATTAGTTCTAAAGCTCATAAAGTTGTATATTTCATCACAATCCCTGATTTCTTATATACCTGGAAAGAAATCTTAATTATGGCATAAATAATAAACTTTAAAAAATGATAATTCACCAAAAAAAATTTATTCTGCAAATTCTCTTACATTCAATTTTAAAAATAGATTTTCATTTTCTACCACACCTTTTACTTAACACATTTAAATATTATATTTTTACAAAGTTATTCATTCTTTCACAACAAGATTTGGGAGACAGTGTCATTCCTTCATATCAAGAAAACACGTAATCTCAAATAAGTTTTTAAGTACAATATTTTTCCCGCCAGAATATCAACCATACTAAAAATCTATTTTCTCCTTCAAAAAATAATTCACGGAAAACTAAAGAATTATCCAGCACCATTGTGACAATTCCTGATAAAATTACTAAGATAACAAATAACTACAAGTGCTTTCAACATGTGTATAATGAAACAACATAGCAGTTTTACTGCAAAGATTGCTTTAAAAGTGAGCTAGGTTAAATGAATTGAAACACATAATACAATTTATAACGATAAAAGGCTAGCTTATCAATGATCCCTATAACAAAACATTATTGATTTTTCTTAGCACATAAAGTTAGGGACATGTGTAATTTAATTGCATTTCTTTACTTTCCACATATATTATTCAGACATGTAGCATCATTTTTTTAAGTTGGGTGGGGGCACACTCACCAAAAAAATCTTGACAAGCAAAAAAAACAAAAAACAAAAAGAAAAAAAACCGAAAGAGCCATGCCCCCCTGATGCTATGTGCCAGTCATTGCAGTTTTTCATTAATTTCTCACAGAATGAAGCTATACTGAAAAAGACATGAGCAATGTACACACTCAACTTTTTTACTTCATCATTATACTCATATTTTTGGGGGTTTTATCTGCCATAAGCATGGTGACAACTTACCCTGACCTGAGAACACAATTCATGTATCATCTAATTAAATAACTCATCAGAAACTGATTTGGAGTTCAACTTTCACTTTCAATTTGAGTCCTTTCACTTTCAGCTGAACCTTTTAGGATTTCCTCTGTTCAGATGTTCTGATACTGGTATCAATGTAACTATGGTCAAGAGCTGTTGGAGGCTACTGTTCCCTCCCATATATCTTCTCTCTGCTTTCTGTCATTCCTTTTCTTCTCTGTTCAATTAAAAAGACATTCTCCATAACTATACACACCAATTTTTAAGATATTCAATTGAGCTTTCATATCTCGAAGATCAGAATCTTGAATACCATGGATATGTCAAAGTGATCTTGAGGTCCCAACCACCTATTTCTTAAATACTTTATACCTTGATACATGTATCTTGAATCATAATTAAGATAACTCAAAGATTTTTTCTCAGTCCCATTGAGATCAAGATAATGTTTCATTAAAAAGATGCATATCATAAATTATGGTGATTATTTGTATCATAGTATAATTCATGCCTATAAAATTTCAAGTGTCAAACTAAATGGGGAGACAAATAATTTTAAATTCTGAAAAAAAGGTAATCCACCTACACACCTTTTGCTTCTTTAAGTTTCTGTCGCTCCATCTCTCGCTGCTCTTTTGAGATTTTGGGAGCGATTCCCAGGGCCCCGGTCACCAGTCTTCGGGCTGTCATTGCAGTGGTCTCAGGGCGAGGCTTGTAAGGCTGGAGAAACTCTGCAATGTCCATACAGCTACAGGTCAAACTTATCTATTTTATACTTGCATATATTATAAGTCTCATTATGACAGAATCACAAAAAATACGTAATGTACACCTCAAGAAGAGGAAACTATCACTGATTCAACATATTAAACCACACAGGCTAATCATCAGAATTCAAATGTCAATAAATAATAATGTCACATTGTTTTGGAGTCATATCACAGTCAATCAATCTACATGTCAAATGCCAAAAATTGTAGGAATATTCTTTTGATATTATTTCTAGCCAGGCAATATTAAAAAAAAATATTGACCAGTCAATATTTTTTCGAGTTGGCTAACATCTCAATTGTTGACCATTTGCCTATATAGAGTTGTATATCATCAATATTCTGAGAACATACCAGTACATAACTGAATATAACAAATAAATTTATTTACCTGATCTAACCACCTGACTCACCTACACACCGCCTCGCTTTAGCCTTACAGGCCTTGCTTGCCTCGGAGAGTGGACCAACCTTACAAAGAGGGTGGACGCTCTTTAATGCATCCTGAGCTGAAATTCATAAATACCAAAGACGATATAAAATAAAAACAATTTTAAGCACACATAAGCAGACGGCACATTAACCTGAAGGCTCGCTCAATAAACTAAACAAGAGGCCAAGAGGCCTTAACAGTCACCTGAGTACCATAGCCCATACACAAACTTGTCGTGGAGTCTCATATATGCATTAAATTAAGTTTCATTCTGGAGTAGAAAAATTACAATATTTTAATGATGACCACCTCCCTGCTAAAATCTTTAAAAAAGGATTATGAAACCTGTAATTTTAGCGATAAAGATAATAATAGAGTGCATGACCTTATATTAAAATGGTACAAGACTCTGATAGAAAATAAATTTTCCCATATTTTTTGTTAACTTTCAAGATAGGTTTTATGTGTAAATGTTTTCATAGATAAACTAAAACTCCAGTATGAAGAAGCAAGGAAAGATAACTCCATTAACTGTTACAACCCTCCCCCCTGAACTCTTTACAAATGCTTTCACAATATCTTAACTCATTTCTTTCATTGAAATTCCTGAGCAGAATAAAATAATAAGACAAATATATGCCCCTCCTCCCAGCCATAACCCTTTCCTTACATGTAGATGACCTGAAATATTATGAAAGATGACAGCTTAATGTTTTTTTTCTAAATATGCAGTCAGTTTGCATTAAGAACCCCTACCCTATACACTTTATGAGTGTTTTGGCCCCACCCTAGATTCAAATCCTACATTGGGATACATGAAATTTAAAATTTTGATAAACGGCTTTATTTTCTTTCTTTATGTGCAGTAAGTTTTTATTCAGTATCAGCAGAAGTAAAGAAGACAATGTTTTAAAACATTAAATGCATTAACACTATGTGACTGTTTTGACCCCACCCTAGAGTTAGAACCCCTACCTCGGGGGACATGAAATTTATAATTTTGGTAGAGGGCTTCCTGATCTACAAAATTATGAATTCAGTTTTCCTTACAGGTGTGTGGGGGTAGAGAAGATAATATTTAAACATTACATCCATTTTGGCCCCACCCTAGAGTCAAAACCCATACTCCAGGGGACATGAAATTTATAATTTTAGTAGGACTTCCTGGTTAACATAATTATGAGGTCAGTTTTTCTTGCAGATGTGTGAAAGTACAGAAGAAGATTTTTAAACATTATATGCATTAACACTATATTGCCATATTGCACCCCCCCCCCCCCCCCCCCCCATGGCCTGAACCCCTGACACAGGGGCCATGAATTTCACAATTTAGGTAGAGGAGTTCATGGGCATCATAACCATCCATTCAGTTCATTCATTCATGTGTGGGAGTAAGGAAGATTTCCTAAGATTTAATACATTTTCACTATATGGCTATATTGGCCTGCCCTAGGGCCTAAACCCCTTCCACAGGGGTCATGAATTTCACAATTTAGGTAGAAAACTTCATGGACATCATAACCATGCACTTAGTTTTTAACAAATAAATATGGGAGTAGAGAAGAAGATTTTCTAAGATTTAATACATTTTTACTATATGGCCATATTGGCCCCACCCTAGAGCCTGAACCCCTGACACAGGGGCCATGAATTTCACAATTTGGTAGACGGCTTCATGGACATCATAACCTGGCATTCAGTTTTTTCCTCACATGTGTGGGAGTAGAGAAAAAGATTTTTGAAAATTGGCTTTCTTTGCATATTTGGCCCCGCCTATGGCGCCCCGGGGATGGTAGAGCCATGAATTTCACAATTTATATTCCTTTTACCATAGAGATGCTTCACACCAAAAATGGTAAAAAATTGGCCTTGTTGTTTTCAAGAAGTTAAAAATGTAAAATTGTTAACGCACACCGCGCAACGACGGACGAAGACCAATTGCAATAGGTCACCTGAGTCACTCAGGTGACCTAAAAAGGTGAGAAAAAATTTTTAGTATAAGGGGCATGATACTTATTTGAGAAAACTAATAGTAAAATTTGTAAAATTAAAAAAGAACTGGTAAAAACATTTTTTGTATTTCAGGTACTAACCTGCTACAACACTGGAGAAGACACCCAGAGCATGTGTGTCATCCACCCATTTGATGTCAAAGCCTTTACTCCTATAAAGCACAGAAAATAGTAGTTATAACTTCTTCTTGAGTTTCAAAATGAGAAGATTACTACTCCCCAACAATAATTATTTAACAATAATACTCTAATTTAGAGAGAACAAGTTTCTCCGATTAATTTTCGGCAAGGTTTGGGATCAATTAAATCAAATGGCAAGTTTCAAATGTTGTATTGTTAGTAATAGCTAAAACAAATGAAAATTCTTTTTAAATACTTTCTTTTTCTTTTCCTGAACTTTGTAACTGTGATAATAGCAAGGGATTGTGCTGAGAACTAAAGTTTGATAAGAAATTTTAGGTTTACTAAAGTCAGTGAATTAACCCAAATTCTCCTGCAGAACTACAGTTAAGCAGCAAAAGATTACAATATTGCCTTTAATAACAAATCTATAAACCTATGTTATGTACTTATTACTTATCACTTACTTAAATTGGGAAAAGATGGATAGCAGATCCTCAGTTTTAAATTCAGTAGGAAAATCATAGATTTCTATCACATGGTTCATATCTGAAACAAAGTATGACATATTTGCCATGATATATTCAATGTTTAAACATATATATTGAATACATTTAATAGTAAAATAAACCATGAAAATAATCAAGATTTTTTTTTTAAAAAAACATTCAACAGGATTACTGTAAACCAACTTTACTTCATGTGCCAGACATTTTTGCGAGAGCCTCGCCATTGCGAATATTTCTAGGCTCAAACCAGTCCTTGCTGTATGTGTGTAATAACAACATGAGTGTGGTTAAGGCTTGATCGGGAAAATTAGTTGCAGCAGACCAATTTATTTCTGGTAAATTGTGACCTAATGTCTCGGCAAATAAAAGTTGGTTTACAGTAACTATAACTCTATATTCACAAACCATCATAGTCAGGCTCCTTTGGTTTAAAGTCCAAATAATCTATGGTGGCTTTTTGAATCTTCACTTTTCCTACAGTCTTTGTTAACTACAATAAAAAAAATCAATTCTTAAAAAAAACCCACAAAATTGATCAGCAAGATATCAAGCAGGGATTAATCTAGGTTTGGGGGGAAACTATATACCCTCTCTGGAGAAATTGGTAAAATCAGCCTGGGGTTGGAGCCCTGCTTGGGGGAACAGAGGGCCGAAACCACCTAGCTGAAATTGAATTTCAGCATTTTATGACTATTAAGAGTACATAAAATGCTCACACAATTCAAATACTTCATTTGGAGTAGCTATAAGCACAATAAAAAGAAAAAAAAATTATTTGAGCTACTTATTATAGTAAAGGGGGAATTTTTACTTATCAAAAGGGGAAAAGAGGAGATTCAGGGAAAATTTTCTCTTGGGGGAAATATACCAAATATCAGTAGTAAATATGCCCTAGATTAATCCCTGTCAAAAAATGATTGAATTCTGACAATCAAGTACCCGTTTGAAATTTTAAAATGCAAAATTATAACAAAAGTAAATTGAATATTGAAAATCTCTTATTTCATTTGAGTTTTTTTTTATTCAAAATACATGTAATGGATCAGCATCTAATAATGAGAACATTTAATAAATTTCCAAATTTCTGGTACTCTTGTATTTGATGTTTCTGAAAGGCTTAAGGTATCAGAAAGTCACAAACCTCATCCATTGTGGAGGGGTCTAAACATTCGCCATCATCATCAAACATCTTGTCCCAGTCATCGTCCTCTGCATCTTCTTTATCAGAGTTGATTCCCTTTGACACACGTTCTGAAAAAGAAACAAAATCTCCTCTCACTATTCTTTACAATATTAAAAAAACCCTATCAAACACCAGTACCCATCATCCTGGCCCCACCGTCACCAACTTTCCTCAAGTCAATACTCAGCCTCAAGTCTGAGTATTGACCTCATTTATTCACTTTTCTTTAAATGATTTGAGTTGAGGAATGAGTTGAGGGATTTGAAAATTTTGGTGATGGTGGAGCCTGGTTTGGTTAATGTAATCATGAGATTAGCCTGATATTTTATATCTCTCACTACTCCCTGTAAGAGGTAAGATACAGACTCTAGCTTTGTACATGTAACTAAATAATTTTTTGTGTCAACATTCTAAAGTTTCTAAAATTGTACTAATCAAAATTGTACAAGTTATTGCATGTATTTGTAAAAGTTCAAAACTGAGCCTCTGGGGGGAAGGGGGGGGAACAACCCTGTAAACTTATTTTTTGAGGACCATATTTTGAACCTACCTTTTTCCTGTTTCTCCTCATTGACTGTTTCCACTTTGGTATCCACTTTCTTCTCTCCACCCTTATCCTCCTGCAGCTCATGCATATTCATCATGTCGAACACGGTGATATTTGATCTGGTGGACTTTTTCTTGCCTTTCTTTTCCATAGCGGAATTCTCCTCTTCGGCTTTTCCTTCATTCAAAACTTTACTCTTTTTTTTCTTTTTTAATTTGATCTTTTTCACCTCTGATTTCGATTCACTGGTTTGATCTGACTGTACTTTCACCTCTGTTTTATGTCCACTGTGATCGTTCTTTGATTCTTTTGATGCATCATCCTCATTGCCTTCATCTATATCATCATCCCAGTTTAATGGGGTATCATCTTCATCTTCCAGCTTTGTGTCTTGAGGTCCACCTTCCATTGTCTCACCTGCTTCTTTACTTTCACCATGTGAACTTATCCTTTCACTTTCAATTAAGATTCCTTCTTTCTCTTTCGATGCTTCTTCAACTGACACACTCTTATTCTGGTTCACAAAGTCATTATTTACAACATCCCCTTCACCGACTTCCATACCTTCTTCCATCGCCTCCTCCTCTTTATCACAGATACATTCATTTACAGATTGTTCACTGTCTCTTTCTACATAGTCGTTTGCAATATTCCTTGCTTCCTCTATATCCTCATGTTCCATGATATCAGATTTTTCCTCTTTTGCGTTTCCTGAAGTTTGTTGTTCATTTCTATCTTTTTTGGATCCATCTGTCAGTTTCTGCTCCCAGTACTCAGCAGGTTCAGTAGAGACTGCATTGCAGTCTTCAAACTGCTGAGCTTCCCTGTCAGATCTACAAGTACCACCACCAGTTTCTGGGCTCTCCTGCTCGCCCTGTGTCCTCCTTCCAGGTGGAATATAAACTTCGTTCTTAGTTCTCTTTTTCGCGTTTTTGGACGGGCGTTGTTCATTGGTAGTTTCGGTGTAAATTTTATTGCCGTCGTCTTTTGCTATGGGTGAGTTGTCTCCTATGAAAGTGTCTGCAGATTCAGCGTGCTCCACTCTGGTTTCTTCTTCCTGTTGGTTCAGGAGACGTCGTCCTCTTGGTACATAACGCTGTACCTCCGGCTTCTTTTGTCTTTGCCTAACAAATCATTAACAGTTGGCTTATATAATTGCCGTAAAAGCATAAATATTCACTGGAAACATATTTCAAATGATTTTGAAGTGTGTCTTTTCATCTGAATTTAAATTGGATTATCCTAATATGTGTGAGTGACATATGTACATAATCTTGTATAGCCAAATTGCATGACAGTATAAATGTATATTCACTGATTGAATATGTACCCAGTATATTCCTACTTTCAAACCTTTTTCTCAAACTAAGAATACTAAATCTCCTCCAAATTTTATGACTTTAAAATATATATGCTGGGAATACAGATGAAGTATGCAGGGCAATTAAGATTTCCTGTGTGATTACCGTATATATATTTTTACATTAATGCTAACACGTATATACACATTATGTCAAAGTAGATGCATTACTTTAGCTTCCTATGTATACTCTTGTGAACTCATTTACAAAATTTACCTATTCACTCCAGCTGGAGAAACAGTGTTGCCCCCCTTCTGACTCTCGTCTCGCGTTCCCTCGCTACCACCGCCATTGTTGTTTGCACTTTGACCCCCAGCACGACCTCTGCCCCTTCCCCTGGATGATTGAGGTCTAGGGGCAGACATGAACCACGGTTCTTCTTGGTCTATCCTGAAGTTTTAACAAGCAATTTCAGATTTTAGTCCTTTTGAATTACGGTGACTTGAATGTCACATTGTCTTATGCATTTAAATGTATCAATCTTCTTGAATTTATACATGTACATGAATGAAGAATCTACTTTAGACTTATTTCAGTGCATGTTTACAATCATTGTTTTATTTCTAGAGATAAACTACAAGCACCTGATGTTTCAAAATGTTTTCTACTTCTCTTCATATATAAAAATCAACTATTATAGTGAAATGCAGTTGAACTTCAATATCTCGAACACTGATATCTTGATTTTTAAGTAATTTACCCTCGATATCATGAATACTCGGATATCTCGAAGTTTCTAAACAGTCCCATCTAGTTGAAGATATCGAAGTTTGACTTTAATACATCATTAAGAGATGCTTTATACCTCTTAACTTTTGTCACAACAGTCCTGCGATTAGGGTCTTGTCCAATAGAGAAACTGTGTAGTTCGGGGAAACCCTCGACGACTTTGTGAATCAGGAATCTGTGATAACTATTGACTACTGGGAATAACAGCACTCTGGAACAGGAATTCATATATTTCAATTAATCAAAATAAGCAGGAAAAAGGCACAATTATTCGAACATAACTAGAGATTGAATGCCTTATTTCCAAAATTTTAAAGGAAAACCAATTCAAGAACATGTTGTTATTAATAAACTGATTTGTAGTATTAACTTACATTTTCTTTGAATCTGGTGTTCTTTCAGTGAATGCTTTGAGTTTTGATGTCAATTTTTGCACCAACTCTTGATCATTTGATGTCAAATAACGATCTTGGAAAATGGAATCCAGACTTTTTTATTGTGTTGTGTAATGAAGAAAGTCTGTTGGTCCTACACAAAAGTGTATATTATCTTGAGTTTCTTGCTAAAAGAAAACAAATTTCAATTCAGAGTCAAGGTTGTATTAACAAAATAGATTAATAAGCCTTTACATGTACATGTACTGTAGATAATTAACTTATTGAATGATAATAACTTTTCTAAAATATTTGCTACTAACCAATATGGTAAATATCCAATATTTAAATCTTTATTCAAAACAATTGATATTGTTCATGTTGTAGTTATAAAGGTTGGAAGTAATCACCCAAATAGGTCACAACAGCCAATGCAGGATATATACATGTCATAAACTTAAGTTTTCCCGTAAATTTTTATTCCCAAGAAGTTTTGGATCTACAGTCTGTCTTAAGTTTCCATTTCCCTCATGTTTTGATAATTTTTTAATAAAGATACACATACCTGTCAAAGTTGTACATTGATTAAAGGGAAACAATTCAAGGTTTTTTTTTATTGACACCTCATTTCTCTTTACCCAGAGAAATTCACAGGAATGAAAACAGATTTTTTTTTTCAGAGATTTGTAATGGGTAAATCTGACATGTTTTTTTTCCATTTGGAAGTCACTGAAAACACATCACACAATTATTCTATGCTAGCTATCATCTGGACACCTTCAAGTCTTTTGTAAAGCAAAATCCCTGAAGACTTAGTAAATTTAACTGTGTATTGAAACCTGACCAGCTAGTGGGGATGTTTCAAGGAGAATCTAGGGATTTTTTTTTTCATACATGTATATTTGAATGAACATCATTTGAACCCTAAGGTATTTATATAAAATAATTTGCTGCATACCTGTAAATAACTTAGGTCAGAGTTCAATTAGGGATCAATCTCCCACACAGTTGGGTTAAACAAATACTTGTTTGCAAAAAAATTGTTTTTATATATGTATTCTAATGTGGATTTGATTTGATTTCTACAAATTCAATTTTTCTAGTTTCCATATGGTAAATCTATATCCCATTTGGAAAATTACATCCCACACAGACTATCATATATATACCGGTATATAACCCATATGGGCGATTAACAGGTCCAGCACAATCACTAGATTTAGCTACGTAACTTGAATTACCTACATAGTTTTGTTTACCTACCTAAAGTACCAGGTACTGAGGTAGATTTATTTAGCTACCTTTATGCAATTTTATATGTAAAACAGACAAAAAGTTGCAAGGAGGTGACAACCTATATTTGAACTGTGTTGTTTTAAAGCAACCCAGAGCAAAGATAGTTAAAAACATCTCTGCTTTTTAGCATTTTTATGCAAAACATGCATTCATTGTTTGAGTAACTGTATAATTGTGTGCGATGAGGCATGTTAGGTGTGATTATTTCACATTGTGCTGAATTGATTATCATGCTAATCAGAACTGTTCTTCTTTGTTATTTCATTTACGAAGTAGCTGTTTGGTCACACATAAACAGTTATACATAGCCTCAAAACTTTTAGAACTCTGATTGCAATTGCACCGAAGGAGCAACATTTTCAAGAGTGAATTTTTCATGAATTGTTTTCAGATCAGTTCAAAGTTGAAGACTACTAATTCTGTACCAAGTACGATCTTTTGTTCAAAAAGCCTATTCAAGAGAAAAGTATGACCGAGTAGCTTAATAAACATACTTCGGGTAGATAATTAAATTCAAGCTACGTATCCAATTCTGTAGCGATTGTACTTGACCTGATTAATTCTCTCCTCAAAGAAGTCAAGTTAAAGTGGACAGGCATTAGCCTTCATCAAAGGTTAGGTCCCTACATGTAAAAATTATGTGTATGATATAAGTACAGGGGCTTTTGTAGAGAAAAAAAAAAACATCGTTAAAGCGTGCGTTTCCTCGAGGTTCCCACTTCAACGATGCTTTTTTTTCTCTACACAAGCCCGTGTGATACTAAAGAAACAGTTAGACTGGGTCTAGTTTAAACATATTAAGAGTTCTACATGTATAATTTCACATTCAATAATTGATTAAAACTTAATCACAGAGTCAAAATACCTATGAATTCCACAAGAATTCAGTCACTCACTGTTGCTCAAAACCTCAGATTCAAAACATCCGGTAAAATTATATTAGGAAATAGGAAAAGGGGAAACAATTTTTCCGGACATTTTAAAATGACTACTATTCCTAATATAATTCCTATACATTTTATTATGATCATTCATTTCATACCATTACTTTTCAACTGTTTCGTGCGATGTTTGAATATAAGAAAATTTAACAACCACCAAACAAACAGACAAAAAACAAAAAAACTACCCCCTACCCCACCCCCCCCCAAATAAAATAAAATAAAATAACAAACAAACAAACAAAACAATAAACAAAAACCACCCAAAACACCCCCCCCCCCCCAAAAAAAAAAAACCAACCCAGCAACAATAAAAAACAAAAACAAACAACGATCAATGATTGGAACAAATTCACTTTTTTAGTCTACACTGAAGATATAACGGTACATGTACATGTTTCTTTAAAATACCATACCACAGGTGCATTTCATCCGTTCTGCTCACTATGACACATATGTGTCATAGAGAGCATAGCGGATAAGATGCCCCTGTGCTAGGTGGATAGCGATTTTTTCAGTGTTGCATTATAAATGAACAGCAATAAATTATATAAGGATAGAATACCACTTTGAAAAAAAAAAACGAAACATAAACCGCCTCTGAGTTTCCATGGGAAAAAAAAATTAACTTTATGAAAATAATTTGTTAACAGCGTCTAATTAAGGAAGTCGGACATCTACCAAAGTGTAGTGTGAGTGGTGGGGAGGTTGAGACTCAACAGGACTGAGTGAATGAGGAAAAACTTGTCCTCATTGTACTTGGGGTTGGGGAGGGGGGTTGGCCCCCCCCCGGTACATTTTTCATAATTTTTTTTACTAATTCTGTGGAGTTTTTTCTTTTTTTTCCTCTTTGCCTTGACAAGGCTTTTTAAAACATGTACGGTTTTTTTTTTTTTTGTTTCTTAACAATATACATGTATGAATGTATTGATCTGCAACATTGATTTACTTATTTTATACATGTAACAATGAATAACAAAATCTAGTAAACATTATTATAATTATATTTGAAACTATATCTAGTACATGTATAATATATTTTCAGAAAATAAAATAGATGCAAAAAAATTAAAAATCATACTTTTTGAATGAAAAAAAAAACAACAACAACAAAATAAAACATAAATTTAAAAAAATAAATAATTTAAAAAAATTAACCCCAACCCAAACAGTCTTTTCTATCGGTATTTTTAATCGGATGTGGTTAAAATCAACGTTTCCAAGACTGACGTTTTCGATTGTGACGTCATAATTACTTTCGAGGAAAGAACGCAAACAGTTGTGTGTAACAAAAGGAGATGTCTGAAAAAGAAAACATGGTAATTTCTTTAATTTATTCAGAACCTAATGCAGGTACAGTGATGCCGATTAAATATTTTGGTCTGATAACACTGAATGACAAATATTTTACTCACTTGAAAATCTGTTTAAAGAATTTGGAGAAGAACGACAGAGGTGATGGAATTGAGGTAGAGAGTCTGAAGAATAAGACAGACAGTTTTATCGAGACACAGGTACTAAAATCCCTCGATTCCTCAAATACGTATTAAATATATAAAATCTAAATAAATTTATTAAGGACACTTAAATTACTTTCGAAAATTCAGTAATTTCAATCAAATTTTTTGAATTATGGTACAAAAAAGCTAGATCTTAAAAGAATACGATATTTTAGAGGAAAATACCAGCAAAAGAGGTTGTTGTTTTTAACGAAGCAAAAAGAAAAGATGTCAACTCGGAGTTTACGTCAGGAGAAGCATGTCAGGATTGGTTGAAATATTACAATCAACCGAATTTCTTTGAAGTGAGTTATACCCCGGTAGTTAATCTTTCAATTTCCATTTATAATAGGTTTTTAAACTCCCCCCCCCACCACCCCCCCCCCCCAAAAAAAAAAGAAAGAAAAGGCAAAAGCAAAAAACAAAACAGAGAGAACTCAGTGGTAAATCATGCCGTGCTTTGATGCACAGATGCCTTAACTGCAAAAAAATTGTCGTAAAACACATTTGTGGTTGAAAAATATCCCTTTTTATATATAAATCTTAGTTTGAATATCAATATAAGTTTATGGATTTAATACATTTTCTCCTCAGCCCTTTCCCGGTGGTGAAGCTGTACAAGAATTCAGAAGATGGGAGCAGAGAGTAAGAAAACAACAACTGAGCCAAGCCCTCGTCCCGCTTATGGTGGGTTTATAATTCTTCCATATTAACCAATATCCTTACAGGGAAGGGTTGTTATTATAACTCCTCTGATTTTTTTTATTGGAATACCTGGGTATGAATTCTTGTATCTCACGAAACAATTAACACAACTGTTCTACATTTTCACAGGAGGAGAATGAAGACACAAAAGATGGAGACGGCAAGGTCAAATCATCTGAGGTCAAGGACTTCATTGAAAGTGATGTAAGTACCACAACTTATATAAAGACAGTCCCAGGATAAACTATTCAAGTTATGAATTATCGTAAGACAGTAATTAAAATAATAATATTTGGGGGGAAAACTAGTAAAATAAATGGATATTACGTGAAAAAAAAACGATCAAAAGGAAAAAAATAATATAGTCTGTAGAAATCATATAATATGAATTATTTCAGGATGAAGAATTGAATCCGCTCTTAAAACTGATGCTTCAACCGACAATTTACATCTGGGAAAATTTATATGACCAGGTATTTTGATTAATAATCTTAATTTCATTCAAATATTATTTTATTCGACTTTTTAAAACGTAAAACTTACACACTTTACACATCTCTATTCCATTGTTCAGAACTTGAGATTTTCTACTTGAAATCCTTTAATTTTTGTTAAACATGATTAAAATTCTGAATATTTTTTCCCGCACAAAAAAAAGAAGCCACTGAAGTGGTTCGGTGAGGACGCCCAGAAGGCTCCACATGACGTGAGGGCAGCTGCTGGATTCTCAGACCCCTGGGGTGTGCCGGGGGAGTGGGGCGAGGAGACAGAACCAGAAGAGGTGAGAATACAGAACACTATATGTACAGTGACTGACATCCATTGTCAAATCCAAAATAAAATGATATTTAAATTAATGTTATCATGATACAGTATTCACGAAATCTATATATATTTTTCAACAGGAGTGCACTGTCAAGAAAGAGAAGAAGAAATGGTTCTCTTGCAAGTCCTTGCATAAAAACGTAAGTATAATTTTCGTTTCATAAATAAAAAAGAACAATATAAGAACTACATTCCGTTTTAACTTGCAATTTGCTTGTACACAAAAAGCCAACTGATTGCAAACGGTTCGATTTCTTGTCTAATGTAATCTATTTTTTTCATCATTTGTAGAGGAAAGAAAAGAAGAGAGCTCCTGGCTTTTTTGCCAAATTTTTCCACTGAATGATTTTTCACCATTGGACAGTTTTGAAAATAATATTTGAACATTTCCGCTTCCTCTATAAACAGACATTTCCATCAATATTGTATTGAAAAAATATCATCGTGAACTTTGTAATCATGAATAAAGTGATGAATTAATTCTATAAAATATTGTGTTGTTTTTACACGATCAAGTACTCTAAGTGTTAGCATAGGGGCCAAGCCTGTTTTGAAATTGATTTCAATGTAACCATGGTTATATTGAAATTAATGTCAAAACGGACTTGGCCCCTGTGAAGTGTTAGGTAACACAATACAGTCAGATTTTTTCGAGTTTTTATTCTAATATCTAAATTAAGGGTTCAAATATTAAAAAAGAAGGATGTGGGCATTTACCATTTGTTTATTAACATGAAATCGCAACACTTTTGGTTGACGTATTGAGCCATGGCATGATGCATGGTGATTATATGGGTTTTGCTTTTACTGTGTGACTTAGTACAATATGATGGATAACAACACCAACAGTTTAGGTAATTGTGTCAAATGGCAATGTGACGTAGGTATGTCTATTTCATTGCTGGCCACTCAGCCATGGCTCTATGAAATCAACACGATTTGTCTTGCTTTTGAGGTAAGACTACGCAATCTGTGTATATTTCACTTGAAACTAGCGTCATTTTTAACTTGTTCTGATGCAAGAAAAATTTAAGATAGTTACATCCTACCAAAAGTCGTCTTGTTAAAATGGTTCTAGTTTGGACATGAACTCTTATCTAAACTGATGAATATACCATTTTCAATATCAAATCCTACAAGTATTGGAAACATTTTAGAGATTTCTTTTAATTACATGTTTTGCACCCAGGGTGATTTTTTTTTGCTAGATGCTGTATAAGGAATTGTCAACTCATTTTGTCTATATAATATTGTTTTAATGTCATTTAGCTACTGATCTCTTTTATAAGAAATGTCCATGCTTAAACAGAGGATATATATATATATATATATATATATATATATATATATGTGTGTGTGTGTGTGTGTGTGTGTGTGTGTGTGTGTGTGTGTGTGTGTGTGAGGGAGGGTGTGTGTGTGTGTGCAATCATTTTAATTTAAAATATATTACATGTATACATTATGTTGAAGTTTTTATTTTTGAAATAACGGATCGATCATAATGAGTCTGTGTTAACACGCAATGAATGATAGAGTTTGTACATTCATTCCCCCCCCCCCCCCCCCCCCACCACACACACACACACACACACACATACACACACGATGGGTTTTAAGGCCTATGTTTTTGTGATGTACGAGTATCAAAAATAAAATTTCCAGTATGAATGAGTGTAAACCACACTTATGATTGCGTCTACAGTAAAATAAAACTTTAATTATGTAGCATCTCTCAATACCCTGTGAAAATGAAATTTGTCTCCTATTTAATGTGGTCTCTTCAGCTCACTTGGATAATTTAATTAAGCAGTCTGTCAGTTAGCAACTAATACTGTTTGTCTTAAAAAGCGAAAGCACGTGTGACAACCCAGTTTATCTCAAACGGCCGAGGACCAGTTGCAATTTGCCATATTATTTCTAAAAAAAAAATACTAGTCCTTCGCTTTTCTTTTTCTGTTAATAAAAGTGCGTGATCTGATAGAGTTTGGTTTTAGACAATAGCAAAACAAGAATCGCCAGGTTCTAAAGTCTGATTTTGTGTTTACAAGTATGATAACAAATGGATTGTAGTAAAAAAGAAATAACCAAAGGGATACTAGGAACTTGAGGTTTATATTTAGTTCGAGTCTAAATATTTTTTTGTTTTGCAAAGAAATGGGCAATAACTTTTGATTTGTAGCAACACCTACTAATGCGCAGGTCTAGAAATGAACAACAAACATAACCCGTTACTTCCAAAATACTAGCAAACACTTTAATATAAACATGTAATATACATTGTATTTTGAAATTGAAATAGTCACATATACATGCATATCAATGAACTTGATTTAATTTTGCTCGATTTTATTTCATTTTGTTTTTGTAGGTTTCGTTTCGTTTCGTTTTGGTTTTGTCTCAATTTGATTTCGTTTCGGTAGGTTTCGTTTCCTTTCGGTAGGTTTTGTTTCGTTTCGGTAGATTTCGTTTCGTTTCGGTAGATTTCGTTTCAATTCGTTTTGTTTCGTTTCTATTTCGTATCGCACTTTACAGGTACCCGAAAGTTACTTGATTGTGAGAGGAACCCATACTTGATTGTGATAGGAGCCCCCCCCCCCCCCCCTTTAAAATTTACACATAAATCCTTGCAGTCAATAGGAGCAACTATAAATAATGTGTATATCATAAACTTCTTAGCCCGATTTAATAATCAGAGCTGAAAGAAAGTAAAAGTAAGATAAAATAATACCAATTAAGAAATGTTACCTTAAGCAATAAAGCTTTCAAATTAAACCCAATTCATCATAAACAAGTAAATTATGAAGAGAATTACCGAACTGTTTGAACATTTTGAAATACTATGATGGCAGACTCTGAGGTAAATTGTTTGGAAGGATTGTTTCTGAATGTGATATATTTAGAATATTTTAGTATGCACAGTCGATATTTTATCTAAACAAGAATTGAACTACTATAGCATTTTGAATTCAATATATTTCATGGAAATTATATAATTCGAGGAATTCAATACATACATGTATACCATATGCAGTGAATAATATTAGGATGATACTGGATTTGGCGTTAGGGTTGCCAAGTATTTTGAAGGAGGCAATGGTTCTTGGTGCATCTTTGTCTCCAATTTGGGCAGGGTAACAAGGCTCCAGAAAGACTGTTATCTCTGCCTTCTCATATTAAAAATATGTTGTAAATTGAGGGGTTTTTTAAAAAAAAGTTTTAATAATGTAAGTATGTTTTAACAACTAACTATTTCTCAGGTTGAACGTGTGTAACACATATTGATAATGGCGTTCAACCATGCTTTAAAAATTAGATTTTTTCCCCAAAATATTTTTAATTAAAACCGGTAAGTATTGTAATCGACAAAACTTTTGTCATTTTTGAACACAGTGTTATTTCCAATCAGTCTCCATGACCCATTTGTACAGCTTTATAATAATGATAAGTATGTCCATTTTCCTCGGGAGATTGAAAGATAAATCGGTCGGTCATTTTTTGAAAATACCAGTATTTATTCATATTGTTTATGAATTTTACTTCTTTGATTTATAGAGGCAAAAAAAACCCCATCTGCTAAAATATGGATTAATATGGATAATAATATTCAACACCTGGTAATAGTAATTATGTCAATGACTTTTACGAAATGGAATTTAACGATAAAAGCATTCGTGACAAACTCGACGAAATAATTATGTAATTACATGCACAGCAACCATAATGTAAGAAAACAACAAGTACTATATCACTGGCTTTCTTTTTAATTATGCACTGTGATGGTTAAACACTCATGCTTAAAAAAAATCTAATGTAATTGGTGGGATTTCTTTTCTTGGAAGGTTATTAGCTGTAATATAATTTAGTGAAATAAAAACGTATTTAAATCTACAATGTAAATGAAAATGCAATGAACTTCAAGTTCATCTATTATTGCATCAGAGTCTATGAGTTGTCCTTATGTTATCAGAAGCTGGTAATTTGTGTTACAGACCAAGATCCAAGACGAGATATACAGAAACATAAAAACCCTGAAGAAAGAATTAATGTATGAAAAATTGATATTATCTTTTTCTTTTTTTTTTACCAGGAAATGTATGTTGCTTATTGACTGGGGCTCTCTTAACGAATAGTGCAGACATAGTACATTCGTGTGTCGTGTACAGACTTCCTCAGTTGGAAGTACTCTGACCCAGAACAAATCCATTTAAATATATTCAACACATGACAAACTTTAAGATCAAAAGATAACGGTGTTTCCTAAAGATCTATTCTTAATTATTTTTCAGTTCCCAAGTAGAAATTACTGTAGCTAGAAATCGTATCGAAAATGGTCCAATTTTACATCGTTTTCGTTAAAGACTTTAGTTTTCTTATGATTGTTCAGTATAAATTTGAGTGTTTATCAAATCAAAGTAACTATTTTATTATATTGGTTAAACGAGTATGATGGTATTTTTGTTGAATAGGTAAACCTATAGCTGGAAGTCGAACATGTTTCAGAATATCAAAGGACATTCTTCATCGTTTTTCAGATTATTGGGATATTTCACCGTACTTTTTTAAATTTCAAATGAAAAAAAGCTTTTTTTCTTTCTTTGTCACCACAATATTTTTTAGAGAAATTCCCAAACCTTTTGGCAATTATTTTATTTTTACTGATGAATTGCATATGATTTTATAACGTCAAACTATTGACGTAAAAATGAATTGAGGTCAATCTTTGTCTCTCTTTCAGCTCTGATTAAATTCTTGATTTCTATGTTGAGCATACAGAACTAAATGCGTTACAACATTCGGATACTATTTTCTACATTGATGCTATGGAACCAAATCAGTAATAAAGATATTCCACTTTTTGCATCCAAGATATTTAATTTATATAAGTATTCAAATCAATCACATGATATCAAGTTTATTAAGGGACTTACAAATAATTTGTTGCATGCAACAACATGAAAACTGTTTATTTCTGATTAATTTGTAAATCCATACATTTTTATTTTATCAAACTACCATCGCACCCACCCTATATCACTTTCCTTGTACAGACATAAATGGCCTCTAACATTACATGAGACAGCCCACACAACTCAGAATAGATAAGAAAATCTATCTTTGTGTCAATTTAAGATATTAACAAACCTAAATACAGGAAATTTCTGATTTAATCATTCTGTGATTTTACAAAATCAACGCTTACATATATAATAAAATATGAATAATATCACAAATACGTGATTTTATACATGTGCATGCATAAGGATATTGTTTATGAACTGATTCTCCTTAAAGGACTAAGTTAATGTAAAGGTATTTATAGCATTTAATACTAATCTATAAATGAATATTTCAGTATTAATCTATAATATAATAATAAAATTGAAGAAAAAATCTTTTGGTTCAGGTCTGAAACAAATTTTAAATATATTGCAATCGGATACTTGATAAGAAATATAGTTTCTTTTTACCCGGAAACGTTCTATGTGGGTCTAATGTATGAATACTCTTAAGGAATGATATAGATATTGTACATTCTCTTGTGCCATGTACATAAATACCCAGCAGGAAGTATCTTGATCCAGATCAAACCCATTATAATTAGTTTTAACTCGTGACAACCTTTCAAGATCAAGAGATAAATCGGTGTTGCTTAAGATTCATAAGTTTCCGTCCGGATATCAAAAGTAGAAATAGGAATGGTACCGAAAATAGTCCAACCTGTACATTCTTTCCGAAAATGTTTGGATTTCTTAAAATAGTTAAGTAAAATATAGTATTTACCAAATCAAGTTAATTGTTCTTAATTAGTGGTTGAAAGAATCTTTTGTTTTTTTTCTGACCATATATTAAAATTGCTGGAAATCATAGGTCAGTGATAATACTATCAAAAGACAGAATTCATGAACGGGTTTTTAATACTTTTTGGAATTTTTCTAACTGTTATAAAAACAGTTTACCTCAGAATCTGCCATCATATATTTCAAAATGTTCAAACAGTTCGGTAATTCTCTTCATAATTTACTTGTTTCTGATGAATTGAGTTTAATTTGAAAGCCTTGCTATTGCTTAAGTTAACATATCTTGATTGATTGGTATTATTTTATCTTACTTTTACTTTCTTTCAGCTCTGATTCTGCTCTTGACATTAAATGGAGTGTTTTCAACAAAATGCTCCTCCAAATCTGGATACCATTTTTCGACATCAATGCTGTGGAATCAAAAGGAGAAATTTGATATAGATACCACGTGCCCGTGTGTTGCTATGACAACCACTCTTCCTCAATGTCACATCCACCAACTTATTATTAGACTTAACCACGTAATAACAAGAATACAGAGGGCATATAAATTATTTGTAAGTACAAATTATGGTATGGGCAAGAACAAAAATATTTTAATGTTTTATAAACTTATATATATATATACGTTTTGTTTATTTTGAATGTAGCAATCGTCCATCGTGCACCCGCATCCTTCTCCTTGTACTGACATAGAACACCACCACTCTTCACCTCCCAGACGCCATACGGAGTTGGTAAGTGTTTTGTGCCATTCGAAAAATTTAAAATGTTCGAAGAGTGCTGCCAAGCAGAGCATTCCCTTTAGTTTAAGAAATGCAACATATGAAAAATATACATAAATTTGAATTCTTTAATGGAGTTTTTTCTAAATTGGGATTTGTCATAAATTTTAAAAATTAAGGTTGTGGTTGTAACTGCTCGATAAAATCATATTTCTCTAGAAATATTTCTCTGATATTCTGCTCGAGACAAAAAATCCCTTCCACGTCACCTTGTTTGAAAGGATGATAAATCAATCGAGACAACATAACAAACCTTAATATGAAACTTACGTAATATGCTTTATGTTTGCGATATACTAGTATTATGAGGTACCTTGATAAAATATTGTATTCCATCCCATTTATTTCAGATCGGAATCCTGCTGGAATCCTATGAAACAATTTCAAAAGTGACACTTGATGTTGCCATTGTTCAACATCACAACAACTCCAGAGTTAGAGATTTGCCTACTACTGACCTGGGGAGTGTCTTATGCTATATGAAGCGGCTGTTGGTGACCACAGACATTCGTCCGTCAATTACTGGACACACAGTGTCCCTGGAACACAAGAATATTGAACAGATGGTCCCTTACACGTGTCAGACCCTCAAAGATGCCTTCCATGTTCTAAGACAAGTCAAGTCCGACATATTGGAAACGTTTTACAGTCGTTTTAGATGAATATTTGAATCTTCAAATTAAGTTAATTCGCCATGAAGTTTTGAGACAATATTAAAAATTTTAGGTGATGACTTTATTATTATGATAGTATGACTTAGAATACCTGAATTTCTCAATGTATTGTTTTGAATCTTTTTCAAATTTAGTTAATCCGACATGAAGAATTGAGACAATATTATGTTTTTAGTATTCTTTTTGATAGTTATTAATTATTATATTATGATATTAATGACTTATAAAGCATGAATTACTCAATGTATTATTAATTTGTTTAACTCTGATTGTTCGAAAAATATTTAAACGTCCACTGATTGTGTTTTTAAATTATACTCTAGTCTTATAGACCGCCATACTGGAAACGTTTTACAGTCGTTTTAGATGAATATTTGAATCTTTTTCAAATTAAGTTAATTCGTCATGAAGTTTTGAGACAATATTAATAATTTAGGTGATGACTTTATTATTATGATAGTATGACTTAGAATACCTGAATTTCTCAATGTATTGTTTTGAATCTTTTTCAAATTTAGTTAATCCGACATGAAGAATTGAGACAATATTATGTTTTTAGTATTCTTTTTGATAGTTATTAATTATTATATTATGATATTAATGACTTATAAAGCATGAATTACTCAATATATTATTAATTTGTTTAACTCTGATCGTTTGGAAAATATTTAAACGTCCACTAATTGTGTTTTTAAATGATACCCTAGTTTTATATGGTAGAAATTATTGACCTTTTGACGAAAAAAATAAAAATAAAAATTTACATTTCTACCGCATCTGCTTTATTGTCTCTTCATATTGGGGAAGTTTCAAAAAATATCCGATTCCTTGTACGAATTTACAGAACTCCGTCTTATTGATGATTTGTAGCGATTTCATGACAAGCTTAAGCTTTACTTTAGTCATTCGTACTTTTAAGACAGGTATAAAATATGTTGTTGGCTGCAGTATTGGGTGAAAATTGAAATCACGCTTTAATTAAACCTGGAATTCACTTTTTGTTACCTTTGGACAAAGAATCATAAACTCGTTGATTTATCTTCATGTACTTCATGGCGCCAGCAATAAGAACTTATAAAAATTGAAGAAAAATGAACAGTTTGGTGTTTTAAATTCATTATTATCTTTTTTTTTAAAATATGGAATATGTGATATCATCTTGATTCTTGATTTTGATATTAAAAAAACATTAGCCGCAGATTCTTACAGAAAAAGTTTTCGCATAATGGATTGACATAGATGTGCTTCACTTTTACAAAGTTAAAAAATTAAACACTAATAACAAATGATTGGCAGAAATGTCTTTTATTATGTAATTCTAAGTAAAGAATATATAATAGCAATAAAGCACAAGTGGATATAAAGTGCAGCAGGACATAATAATGACAGTATCTGACCACCAATGGTTAACTGTTTAAATTGTACCATACACCATCCTGCACAGTACCGGACACATCGTCGAACTCATCGAAACTGAACTATAACCGAAAGTAAAACTCACCTTGCGACACATGAATAAGCGTGAATGAGGACCAATGTGTTGTCGTATCCATGAGTTGTCTATTCCATGACTTGTCCTTTTATATGAGCTGTCCTTTCTGTGAATTGTTCCGTCGATGAATTTTTTCGACGATTTGTCTTTCTATGAGATGTCATAGACCCCATCCTGCAATAGTTACTCAGGGTAGTCGTGACAATGGCTTGTTGTCTGCAGATTTTCCAAATCATAAAAACGAAGCAACTGACACTTTACAGTAAAGTAATTCATCAATTTGATGAAAAACAACAAAAGTGGGGTATGGATGGAGAGGGTTTTTGAGTTTTTGACTCGAGACACAGCGGCAAAAGAACTTGCATATGTGCACGCATGTTTATAAAGGTTTTGGTTGATAAAAGCCGAACGTAATTGGGATGGGAAAGGAAAAGACGGGTTGAGAAATATCTTAAACCTAGAAGCAAAAAGTCATTCTTCATAACGTAGTTTATTGAGTAGGAAAAGACTTGATTATAAGACAGTTTATAATAATGTATACATAAATCAAAATATGCCATTTGAAATGTTTAAACACCTTAAATGTACAAAAGGTGAGCAAAAATGGGTAAGAAAGAAGAACTGGCAAACATTTCCAAGGGTCATTGATGATTGATACTATCTGATTGTTGAACTGCGCACTCAATATCTAAGTTTACAATTCTATACCTATTATTTTAATCTGCTGGGGCGTGTCAATCATCGATAGACACGAAACGCGTGTCAATCACTTTAAACACGCCCTCGTGTGTGATGTCTTATTTATACATGTATATGATCAAAGTTGCTGCAATCATTGCTACCAGTCAGCTAGCCTGTAGTGTTCTTCGAGTTCTCATAAAAAATATTTCTAATGATAGATATGATAATGAACATTAGGTTTCGATTGCCTTTATTCATTGTTAGAATCACTTTTACTCACCTTAATTGCATACAAATTCTGTTGATTCCTAAGTTTATTACTTGCACCACCATATTGAAATTCATCATTAAATGATTTTTTTTATAGGACATCTGTTTAATTATCGCTTTGGAGAGCGTGCATGCAATCATTAAAAGGTTAACAGCCATTTCAACTGAAGTGATATGCGAATAAGTAAAGTACATTGAAATTGTGTAAATGTTTTTGATTTAACAAACCTACCGAAAGCATGATAACAATTTCTAGGAATACCGTGAATTAAGAATGAAATCGTTGTTCTAAAATATTTCACAGCTCGATTAGTACCGAAACTTTCAATGAAACTAATCGTTTGATTCTTAATGACTACTTCGTTATCTTGAAATAATCTACCCCCTGTCTATAAAATGCAAGATGCACATGGAATGGATTGGAAGGATTGCTTCTGAACTGAATGTGATATATTTAGAATATTTTAGTATGCACAGTCGATATTTTAACTAAACAAGAATTGAATAACAGGTATTTTGAATTCTATATATTTCATTGAAATTATATGATTCGAGGAATTGAATACGTACATGTATACCATATGCAGTGAATCATATTAGGATGATACTGGATTCGAAGTTAGGGTTGCCAAGTGTTTTGAAGGAGGCAATGGTTCTTGGGACATCTTTTGTCTCCAATTTGGGCAGGTTATCAAGGCTCCCAAAGTTATGATTTATAACAGTAACAAACTCTTATCTCTGCCTTCTCATAGTTAAAAGTATGTTGTAAATTAAGTTTCGTTTTGAGTTTTAATAATGTAAGTTGTTTTAAGAACTAACTATTTCTCAAGTTGAATGTGTGTAACACATTTTGATATTGGCGTTCAACCATGCTTTAAAATTAAGACAGATTTTCCCCCAAAATATTTTTATTTAGTTAAAACCGGTAAGTATTGTAATCGACAAAACCTTTGTCATTTTTGAACACAGTGTTATTTCCAATCTCCATGACCCATGTGTAACGCTTTATAATAATGATAAGTATGTCCGTTTTCACCGTGGGATTGAAAGATAAATCAGTATTTATTCACATTGTCATTGAATTTTACTTTACTTTACTTTATTGAATTGGACAAAACCCCAATCTGCCAATCTGCTAAAATATGGATTAATATGGATAATAATGTTCCGGTCCAGACCTGGTAATATTAATTATGTCAAATACTTTTACGATATGGAATTTAACGATAAAATCATTCGTGACAAACTCGACGAAATATTCATGTAATTACATGGACAGCAACCATAATGTATGTAGACCATATGTACTGTATCACTGGATATAAATTTCTTTTAAATTATGCACTGTGATGGCTAAACACTTATGCATAAAAAATCTAATGTAATTGGTGGGAGTTTCTTTTCTTGGAAGGTTATTAGTTGTAATATAATTAAGTGAAATAAAAACGTATTTAAATCTTTATCAAAATGCAATGAACTTCAAATTCATCTATTATTGCATCAGAGTCTATGCGTTGTCGTTGTGTTAACAAGACGAGATATACAGACACATAAAAACCCTGAAGAAAAACTTTATGTATGAAAGATTGATATTTTCTTTGTTTTTTAAACCAGGAAATGTACGTTGCTTATTAACTGGGGTTCTCTTAACGAATAGTGCAGAAATAGTACATTCTTGTGTGTCGTGTACAGACTTCCCCAGTCGGAAGTACCCTGATAGAGAACAAATCCATTTAAATATATTCAACACATGATGACAAACTTTAAGATCAAGAGATATCGGTGTTTGCTAAAGATCTATACTTAATTATTTTTCAGTTCCCATATCTAAAGTAGAAATTACTGTAGCTAGAAATCGAATCAAAATGGTTTTCGTTAAAGGTTTTAGTTTTCTTATGATAGTTCAGTAAATTTGAGTGTTTATCAAATCAAAGTAACTATTCTATTATATTGGTTGAACGAACATATTAATATTTTTTTGAAAAGGTAAGCCTATAGTGGAAGTCGAACGTGTTTCAGAATATCAAAGGATATTCTTCATCGTTTTTAAGATTATTGGGATATTCCAACGTACTTTTTGATTTAAAATGAAAAAAGATTTTTCTTTCTCTGTCATCACAATATTTTTTAGAGAAATTTCCAAACGGCTTGGCAATAATTTTATTTTTACTGATGAATTGCATATGACTTGACATCAATATTTGTCTCTTTTTCGGCTTTGATTTATTTCTTGGTCTCTATATTGAGCTAATGTCTTACAACATTCGGATACTATTTTCTACATTGATGCTATGGAACCAAATGAATAATAATGATATTCCACTTTTTGCATATAAGATATTTATTATATGTGTATTCAAATAAATCACGTGATATAAAGTGTATTAAGGGGCTTACAAATAATTTGTTGCATGCATTCACAACATGAAAACTGTTGAATTTGATTAATCTGTAGATATATGCATTTTTATTTTATCAAACTACCATCGCACCCCACCTTATATCACTTTCCTTGTACATACATAGATGACCACTATTATTATATGAGACAGCCCAAACAACTCAGAATAGATAAGAAAATCTATCTTTGTGTGAATTTAAGATATTAACAAACCTAAATACAGGAAATTTCTGATTTACTCAGTTCTGTGATTTTACAAAATCAATGCTTACAGATATAACAAAATATGAAAAATATTACAAATACCGAAATACGTGATTGTATACATGTGCATGCATAAGGATATTGTTTATGAATTGATTCTCCTTAAAGGACTAAGTTAATGTAAAGGTATTTATAGCATATAATACTAATCTATCAATGAATATTTCAGTATTAATCTATAATATATTGAAGAAAAAAAATCTTTTGGTTCAGGTCTGAAACAAATTTTAAATATATTGCAATTGGATACTTGATAAGAAATATAGTTTCTTTTTACCCGGAAACGTTCTATGTGGGTCTAATGTATGAATACTCTTAAGGAATGATATATAGATATTGTACATTCTCTTGTGCCATGTACATAAAATTGATACCCAGCAGGAAGTATCTTGACCCAGTTCAAACTCATTATAATTAGTGTTAACCAGTGACAACCTTTCACGATCAAGAGATAAATCGGTGTTGCTTAAGATTCATATTAAGTTTCCGTCCGCATATCAAAAGTAGAAATAGAAATGGTACCGAAAATAGTCCAACCTGTACATTCTTTCCGAAAATATTTGGATTTCTTAAAATAGTTAAGTAAAATATAGTATTTACCAAATCAAGTTAATTGTTCTTAATTAGTGGTTGAAAGAACCTTCTGTTTATTTTCTAATCACATATTAAAATTGCTGGAAATCATTGGTCAGTGATAATACTATCAAAAGACAGAACTCATGAATGGGTTTTTAATGCCTTTTGAAATTTTTCTAACTGTTTAAAAAACAGTTTACCGCAGAATCTGCCATCATATATTTCAAAATGTTCAAACAGTTCGGTAATTCTCCCTTTACTTTCTTTCAGCTCTGATTCTGCTCTTGACATTAAATGGAGTGTTTTCAACAAAATGCTCCTCCAAATCTGGATACCATTTTTCAACATCAATGCAGTGGAATCAAATGGAGAAATTTGATATAGATACCACGTGCCCGTGTGTTGCTATGACAACCACTCTTCCTCAATGTCACATCCACCATCTTATTATTAGACTTAACCACGTAATAACAAGAATACACGGGGCATATAAACTATTTGTAAGTACAAATTATGGTATGGACAAGAACAAAAATATTTTAATGTTTTATAAACTTGTATATATATACATTTTGTTTATTTTGAATGTAGCAATCGACCATCGTGCACCCACATCCTTCTCCTTGTACTGACATAGAACACCATCACTTTTCACCTCCCAGACGCCATACGGAGCTGGTAAGATGGTTTTGTGCCATTCGAAAAATTTAAAAGGTACGAAGAGTACTGCCAAGCAGAGCATTCCCTTTAGTTTAAAAAATTTTCTTCGAATTTGTTGCAATGCAACATATGAAAAATATACCTTAATTTGAAATCTTTAATGGAGTAGAGTTAAAGCGGTTTGTTTTTTCTAAATTGGGTTTTATCATAAATTCATAAAACTAAGGTTGTAACTGCTCGATAAATCGAATTTTCTCTAGAAATATTTCTCCGATATCCTGGAGAGAAAAAATCCCTTCCACGTCACGTTGTTTGAAAGAATGATAAAACAATCGAGACAACATAAGAAGCCTTAATATGAAACTTACGTAATATGCTTTATATTTGCGATATACTAGTATTATGAGGTACATTGAGTAAATATTATATTTTATTTCCATTTATTTCAGACAGGAATCCTGCTGGAATCCTATAAAACAATTTCAAAAGTGACACTTGATGTTGCCATTGTTCAATACCACAACATCTCCAGAGTTCGAGACTTGCCTACAACTGACCTGGGGAGTGTCTTATGCTGTATGAAGCGGCTGTTGGTGACCACAGACATTCTTCCGTCGATTACTGGACACACAGTGACCCTGGAACACAAGAATATTGAACAGATGGTCCCTTAAACGTGTCAGACCCTCAAAGAAACTTTCCATGTTTTAAGACAAGTCAAGTCCGACATACTGGAAACGTTTTAGATGAATATTTGAATCTTTTTTCAAATTAAGTTTATTCGTCATGAAGTTTTGAGACAATATTATTAATTTTAGGTGATTACTTTATTACAATGATAGTATGACTTAGAATACCTGAATTTCTCAATGTATTGTTTTGAATCTTTTTCATATTTTAAATTAATTAAATCGACATGCAAAATTGAGACAATATTATGTTTTAGCATTCTTTTTGATAATTATTATATTATGATATTAATGATATTAATGACTTATAAAGCATGAATTACTCAATTTATTATTATTTTGTTTGATCGTTTGGGAAATATCTAACCGTCCACTGATTGTTTTTTTTAAAATGATAATCTAGACTTATAGAAATTATTGACGTTTTGACAAAAAATGAAAATAAAAATTTACATTTCTACCATTTCCTCTCACGAATTTACATAACTTCGTCTTATTGATGATTTGTAACTATTTCATGACAAGTTTGAGCGTTACTTTAAGCATTCGTACTTTTATGACAGGTATGAACAAATATGTTGTCTGTAGCATGGGTAAAAATTGAAATCACGCTTTTAATTGAAAAGAATCTATTTTTAGCTATCTTTAGACAGTAATCGTAAAGTCGTTGTTTTATTTATTTCATTGTCATAGCAATAAGAACTTATAAAAATTAAACAAAAGAGAACTGTTTGATATTTTGAATTCATTTTAAAAATTAGAAAAAAACGGATATCATTTTGATTCTATTATTGCAAAAAAGCCTATTGCTTCAAAAGCAAAACAGAAAGACGCCAAGCCATTAATATCAAATGAATTTTGATATGAAATAAACATTAGCCCTAGCCTAGAAAATCGTTTGGCATATTAGATTTACATAGATGTGCTTCACTTTTACAAAGTTAAAAAATTAAACACTAATAACAAATGGTTGGAAGAAATACCGTGACTTTTATGATGTAATTATGAGTAAAGAATAAATTATGGCAATATAGCACAAGGGGGTGTAAAGTAAAGTCTGACATACCGTAGAAATGACAGTATCTGACCAGCAATGGTTAACTGTCAAAATTACCATACGCTATCCTGCAAAAGGTACTCGGGGTAGTTGTTGTCTGGAGTTTTCCGAATCGTAAAGACAAGGCAAGACGAGGCATAGTGACAAAAGAGCTTGCATCTGTTAACGCATTCTTATAAAAGTTTTGGGATTGGACAAAAGCCGAAAGTGATTCGGATGGGGAAGGAAATGCAGGACTGCAAAATAACTAAGATAACCTAGGAGCAAACAGTCATTCCTCATAAAGTTGTTTATGTTTAGGAATAGACTTTATTACCATACAGTATCCTTGATAATAACATGAAAATGAATCAAACTATGCCATTTGTAATGCTTTAAACACTTTAAATGTGAACAGGGAGGGTTGAAGATGAACAAAAATTGGTAAGAAAGAAGAACTGACAAACATTTCCAAGGGTCATTAATGATTGATACTATCTAATTGTTGAACTGCGCACTACCATATCGAAGTTTACAATTCTATGCCTATTATTTTAATCTAATGGCTCGTGTCTGTCAATAATAGACACCAAAACAACCGCTTGTCAATCACTTTAAACACACCCTCGTTTATGATATCTGACCTATATGATCCATGTTACATGCTACAAATATAGCCACCAGTCGGCTAGCAAGTAGAGTATTCTTTAGTATATCATAAAACAAATTCTAATGACTGATATGATAATGAGCATGGTTTGAATGACTATTATTCGTGGTTTCAATTGCTTTTATTCACTTAAGTTTATTACATGCAATATATCAAAATTCATAATTGAAATATTTTAAATAGAAGTTCTATTTAATTATTGCGTTGCAGGATATGCATGAAGTTGCATTGCCAAATCAACTGTACAGTAGTGATTTACATCGAAATAAAGTCCATTACAATATATGTAAATGTCCTTGATATATAACACATCTACTGAATGCGTCACAAACATTTCCAGGAATATTTCCAGGAATATCGTTCAACCATTGTTCTAAAATATTTCACAGCCTTATAAGTACATGTACATTATGAAACTTTCGATGAAAACAATTGTATGATTCTAAATTTTTGAAATGATTAAACTATCCTAGCCAGAAAATGCGTATGGAATTGATTGGGATGATTGCTTCTGAATGTGAAATATTGGGAATATTTTAGTATACATACTAGTAGTAGATATTCATCTAAACGAGAAATGTTACTACTTTGAATTCAAAATGTTACTTCGAATATATATATGATTCGAAGAATTTTATATGCATATATACCATTTACAGTGAATTGTATCGGGGATGGTTCTAGATTTGACGTTAGGGTTTCAATATATTTTGAAGGAGGCAATGATTCTTGGGTTTTCAACGTGAGACTGCATGATAAATCTGTTGGACATTTCTTGAAAATACCAGTATTGATTCATAATTTTCATTAAAGTTTTATTTACTAAAATATAGAAACAAAAAACGATCGGCTTATTGATGATCTAGACCTGGTAATAGTACGTTCTGTCAATGACATTCTCAAAATGATAAAAGTATTGGTGACTAACTTCAAGAAATGTACTACATGCATTGTAATGATAATGTCACAAGACCATATCTACTGAATCACTGGACATAAATTTCTTTTTAATTATGTACTGTGATTGTTAAACACTCATTCTTATAAAAATCTGATATTGGTAGAGGGTTTTTTTTCCCTTGGATTACTAATAGTTGCAATATATTTTAGTGAATTGTAAAAATATTTTAACCTTTTTTAAAATGCAATGAATTTCAAGTTCATCTGTACAGAAATCCCAGGGTCTGCATTGTATATGAGTTTACCTGTTGTTCCTGTGATATCAGAAACTGGCAATCTGTAATACATAAAATCCCTGCTGAAAGAATCTACAATGTGATTTAAAGTCATTAATTTTTTAACCTGTGACAAAAATTCTGTATAACATCCTTCCATGTATTTGATTTTAATGTATACATGGTCAATTTTATAAATTAAATTGTAGATGTTTTTATACATTTATACAGTATTGTTAAATTGATACTAAATATCAGTTTTCGTTAAAGAAATAATTGAATGAACAAAATAAATTACATTTTTGAAAAATAATAAAACAAATAAAACACCTATAATTAAACATTGAATATCACACTTAATAAATAAGAATATTTCTTAAAATAAGGTTAAAAATCATCCTTTCCATAAAATCAAACATTGATGAAAATTGTTCATAAATATTTTTGTTAAAGACTATAATTTAAACTAAGGTTAAAGAAATTAACCTTTCCCATTACCTGTTGTGGCCTAGTGTTTTTCTTCCCACTTATTTCCTGAATCGTATTTCTATTTCCCTTTACACACGCCTTTCAAACTTAGGGTGTAGTTTTTTAATACCCGATTTTAGATTACTTTATATTTGTCGTTTGTACGCCATACAGATCTAATCATATCGAGTTTAAAAACAAAACAAAGAATGTAACCCTGAGTACGTTATTTATAAATTATCTATCATCTAAATATCTACAAGTATCGTATCTATTGAATATGAATGGAGCTGGTTTTCACAGTTAAAGCAAAAACCACAATTATCATGCTAGAGTTTAGTACCAAGGCAGCCAATGAAATTGTACAATAGCTCGGCAATAGAAACTTCATCAGAATGAAAAAATACACAGAAACACATACAAAGCTTTTTGTCTTCATTCAAACTACTAATTAGGCTTAAAAATTTCGAAAATTATGGAAATCACATTTATTTTGTATAAATAAAGCAATGGTCTTAAACATTAGCAAGAGAGACTTGGTTCTTCTTACGAAAACAAATCAAATACAAATTTACATATTAAAATGATGGTAAAAGGTAATATATTTTTTTTAACAATAATTACCGTCGAATACTTTTTTTAGGTAAAGAAATTTTGTTTTATTAATATGATATATTCTGTATTTGTAGTATCCTCTCTTGTGGTTTTGATTCAGCTATTCATGAATATACAAGTGAGTCGTTGTGTGATCTGTACAAATAATTTGGGTTTGGAGTACCATGTGGAACGAGCGTCCGAGACCGATATGACATTTTCTATAAACGCTTGCTGTCCTTGTCGTGCTCAGCCAATCAGATACCAGCTTCCAGTGTGCGGTCTGGTGGACGTTGTGGAAAAAATCGACGACATTAGGTCACAGGCCAGCAGTGTTCGTCAGTCTTTTGTAAGTGCTTCTTTTAACTAGTAACATTTGTTATTAAAAAAGGAGACTGTTAAACTCTACGCATGTACAATATCAGATAAACACTAACATAGAAGAATATTGTGTACATTTTGTATGTTTTCACTTTGAAAGCTACATGTAAATTATACAGATTTTATAAAAATTTATTTTAAGTTACTTCTCTGGGCAATTTTTGTATTCCATCAGATTCTACTATCTTGGTCTGAAATAATGCAATTGATCGGTGGTATTGTATAGTTTGTACATGGTCCTTGCATTTCTTGTAAAAAATGAAATATTTCCACACAGCTGAAAACACTATACATGTGTATACCAGTATTTTACAGTAGTTTTCCATAGGAATAAAAAGTTTGGTGTACAAACTTTTCAACAGCTAGAACTAATAATACGGTCATGTAGGATGAAACATACCTTTATGGTGTAATGATATCTTTTTTTCATATTAGATGTTGATTAAAATGAGCCATGGAATTCCAAAAGGTCTTTCAGAGTATTCATTCTTTTCTTGCAACCTTCTTTAATGAACATAAACCATTTTTGGGGCACCTTTTAATTATTTATATCAAAAAATCATTTTTGATATTTAAAATGAAACTCAATATAAAAAAAATTCAAGTTTTTGGTGTAAAAAAATCATTTTTCGATATCCAACAGTATTTAAAACTCACTTTAAAGGAGCCCCAGAAAAAAATTGTAGAATTACTTTCTCTATATAATATATAATATTTTTGCCGACGATGATATCGAGTATTTAAGGTATTCAAAAATATGCAGTATGTACAATAAGCCAATTAAGACGAAAAAACTGTAAGGAAATTTTTAAATTTTTTTTTATATGGAAACCCTCTCCATTTTTTCGGGTATATTTTGTCAATCAATATCCAAGCTTAACATTACTGATGAAATGTGTACAAATTTTTAGGTACTTGTATTATTTCTCAATGCTGTCTTTTAAATTTTTAAGGCATCGTCAATATTTGGAGGGAACGAAATTTGCTCACAGGCGCAACATAATCACATTGACGTCAGCTATGGAAACATAGTATGTACATGGTCTTTACACAATTTAAAGCTATAGTGTATTGATGCGGTAATTGAAAAGGTCCCTTCTCTTTATAATTGAAATTGGTTTGGTCAAAAATAGGTCGGGTTAATATTCATTGATACTTTTATTTACACAGACGAGCGCTCTTCTATACTCCTACCAAAAATTGACAGAAATCGCGCTCAAATTATACACCATCCAACATCACAACAGTTCGCGTATTGCCGTCACTTCCGGTTTGACAGCCGACTTCGGGGACACACTTTGCCTCATTCAGTCTTTGTTGGGTGATTCTGAAATGCCAGAGTCTGTCTACAGGACCAGACAAAGCGTGACCGACATGGACATTAGTGAGATGGTACCTTACACGTGCAGGACTTTGTCACAAAGCATCATCGGGCTCAACACGATATCGGGGAGCATACGTACAACCCTTTTGACAAATTTGAACGATTTTGCATGAAAATCATATTGATGTTAAAATTGTGTATTTCATTGTTAAAACCATATATGTCTATGTATATACGTTTTATGAAAAGAGAACTTGGTAGAACTATTACAGTTGTTTATTTCTTTTTTATGTTTATTACATGTACCTGAAGAATTGTTGATTTGTGACTGAGTCACTAAGAACCCATTATATGTTTCGTACGTTTAAAAACCACTTTTAAAGTTAATCTTCTGCAAACACGTGAAAAAAGGGCAAATATATAATATAAAGAATTGAAAATAATTGGGAACGCTCTCTCAATTGCATTTGGTATAAGGTAAAGTTATGATTTAATTTGAACCATCAATTCGATTTTTATATCAATTCAAACATAGCTGAAGGATTTCAAAAACCACCAGAACAGGATTTTATTTACATAGAGATCTTTAATTCTCGCCTTGTTATTATTTGAACAAGACTATTTATTTGTTTTTTGTTAACAAATGAGAGACTTTAATTCAATAAGTTTTTCCATTTAAAAGGCGTATTAGATATTGTCTGGCTTTTTTTCGGAGCTGTGAAAGAGAAAAATCAATTTTGATAGATGAGAAAAAGGATCGTAAAAACTATTTGTACAGAACAATCTGATAATTGGTATTGGAAACGACTGGGGAAAATCGAAGGCTTTTTGAACATTTGCCATTAATACTTTAATAGCAATTTTACGCATGTATCCAAGATTTCATCAGCTAGACCCAAGTGTTAAATTACCCGTCATGCGTTGGAACTAAAAAGCCGAGGTTGCATGTACTAATGTATGGTATATACTAGTTGCTTCTGTTGCCACTTGGTCTAAATGGAAGGACAAAGTTTTAAGCCAGTCCTTCAGAGGGCGGGTGGATTTCGTCAACAGAAACGGAAAGCTGTGTTTTCTGTGTGCCCAGTGGGCGATAGTAAAGCCTGGATATGCACGAGAGTGCCTTCTCTGGAACTGATAGACTGTCAAGGAACTGTTCACAGGGTCGTCAAATTGCGCTTCGTGACCGCGATGTTTGGCGGGGTATTGAACTCAAAACCAGTTTTCGCGGGTGTTTCAGAAGTTTTCCAGGTGGAGGAAAACGACGAAACAACCGTGTTGGCCAAATTTTCAGACTGTGACATTGAAGGTCTTCACGCTAGAAACAACAATCTGTTTGTCATCCTGAAAGTGTGTGGCGGGCCCATCCCAGGTTGGCGGGAGCTTCTCAGACTATCCGATACAGGAGAAATTCTTCAGTGTTTGAATGTGAACAGTCAGGGAGATTTGCTTCTACACAGACCCCGTCTGATATCTTCCTTTTCAGACGGGACGCTCTGTATTCTGGATAAAGGGACGTTAAAGACTTTGAATATGGAAGGCGACATGATCATCCGGGAATCGTTGTTGCCGCGAGAGGTCGACGAGATTTGGAACATTTCTTGCGACAATCACAGGAATGTGATCTTAAGTTGTGGGTTACAAGGACTCGTGAAAGTAATCAGTGAGACCGGGGTAAATCTGCAGACATACAACACGAAGGAGGTTCTGAGTGACGGCATCATCTCAGTGTGGGGCGCTGTAGCAGACGACCAAGACAGACTATGGATCGTCACGTATTCTGGTGACGTGTTGGTAGCGAACTACATTGAATAAATATACAGGCAAATGTCATTTATAATGTAATTTATGAGTGAAAGTCTATAATGACAGTGAGAGTTCGTTTCTTGGAAATATTAGCTCCTCGGCATATAGTTGGCTAAAGAATGGCTGTATAAAAAACTTATTAAATTGAATTGAGCGATTGCATTGAAAATTGCACTAAGCTAGAGTCGAAAAACTAGCGATTTTTTTTCACAGCATGACATGGATTGATTTTTAATGGGTTTTACATAAATACTGTATACCACAAATTAATGATTTTGTCTGAATGTTTTAAATTATGTATGAAAGTCTTGTAGATACAAAGTGTGTATCGATCGTCATTTAGCTTGCCACGGTATATGGAAAGCGTTTTATTGGAATTTTTGTATGATCAAGATTTATGACATTGCTTAAATAAATTTATTTTGAATTTCAACTTTTCTTTGATGTCATTATTGAACGGTTTTGCACTTTTAAATCTATATTCTCTACCATATATTTGATCGGAATTAGTTCAGATCGTGAAATTAACTCTTTGAAGAATGATTAGATATAAAACGTAATGATATATTCTCTTTAGTTTATTCTTTCTTTTGTGGATCAGTATATGGAACTAGAAATTAACTAGCTGCAGAAATGTAGCTCAACGAACATTCGGTTGATGGACGTGGACGTGGATGGATACAGTTCCATCCATGTGCGCAAATTTTTGTGCCGATAAATATACAGTTTTATGTATAGATGGAACTGTAGCTCCACGGCCCGTAACCGAATTTCCCGTGGAGCTACAGTTCTGCGGCTAGAAATCAACGGCAAAAAAGAAATATTAAAAGTGCATGGAAAGAACTTACAACGATACTAGTCGTCAGATCCTCTTGTATTAAATAGGTTCACTATGAACTTATTCATCTGCATGACAGAACTGAATTCAGAAATTAATTTACATTAAAATGGAAGTTAGTACCCTTCAATCATCTGTGCATATTTCGCTTGTAACCGTGCGGTGTTATTTTGAACTTGTTCTGATTCAAGGTGTAGATAGTAACATCATACTAAATGTCCAAGGTCTTAGTTAAAATGGCTCTAATGTTTACATATTCAAGTTCACATTATTATCCCAAATTTTTTTTTTTAGAATTCCCTGTTTCAAATAGTAACAAAACTTATAGGAATTGATTGCTGATACACTTGCTGTATTTTATAAGGGAATTCAAATTTTATGAAGGATGAAAATACCAATACAGAAAAACAACCTATAACCAGAATTGTTGTATACACATATATATCCCCGTTGTATTGTAGAAATGTTGTTTTTTTTTTTAAATTGTCGGACAATACTATTAGAATCATTTTAACAAGACCTTGGTAGGGTGTATTTATCTTTTGCTTGCATCAAAACAAGTTAAAATGACACTGGTTTCAAGTGAAATATGCAAAGATGCCGTAGTCTTAGCTCAAAGGTCAGACAAACCTGTTGATTTCAAAGAGTCATGGTTGACTGGCCAGCAATGAAATAGACAGGCCTAAATCACATAGCTGTTTGACACAACTACAGAAAGTCCAAGCTCTTGTCAGAATGGTTCTATAATAGAAAATTTTCTTTCAGACTCGTACCGTTTAAGAATATCCTAGAGGAATTATCAAAACATTACAGTAAAATCCTATGTTTGTCCAATTTTAAGACACGCTTATAGTGGTTAGAGACTCTGCGCGTAAGAATTCATACTTTTTGGGGGTAAATGCACTTTAGTTAACCCCCCCCCCCCCCCTTCTTCTTCCGTGAGCAATCCGGAAATATTTGTGTTTATCGAGCGCGATTCTTAATTTTCCCACAATTCCCAGTGGTGATCACCCGGAAGTAATAATTATAGATCTTTCTTTTGTACAAAATTTGTCAATAACTCGATAAAATTCAGTTTTCTACTCTTATTTGAAGATTTCCAATTCAATTGAATGGTATGTATAGCATTATGCATGCATTTATCCTTCAATAGTCTGCATTTTTAAGCTTCTACCAACCAATTTGCAGTTTTACGAGGGACCGTTAGCCTCGAGCGAAATTATGAGACATGACAGCGGAAAACTGATAATAGAGGGAATGTGAATGTTGTCGATATGTTTAAATCACATTAAAAGGCGATGTTTGGACATGGAGTATTTTTAAATCCATTTCTAAGCCTTTTCGCACTTAAATAAAGTGCCAGGCTTGCATCGCTCAAGTGTACAATGTCAGATTTAATTTTATAATTTAAATTAAATTTTAAGCCATGTTGAGTGGCATCTCGATTGTTTATGTCACATTTCTAAATGACAGTGTTATGAAATATGTATGCTGGTCGCTAAACAATATATTTTCTGAACATGCAAACTTTAAGGAGGCTGGGTAGTGGACAAAGCGCCCATTAGATCTACCTTAAAAATTTATTAGCCCCCAAAAATAACTGGGGTACTGCTCTTTTGCAAGGCAATTTCATATGATTTGCCCAAGTTAATTAAATGATGCAAAGGAAACAATTAATGTTATGTCATATTTCCATAAACTATGTCAATTTGCCCTGCAAAAGAGCAGTACTACACTCACCGTGAAGGGGTCTGTGTGGTATTTTTGGCCATAAACTATTATATGTAGTTAAGAAAAAATCTAAATATTTTGCTGATTATTAATGAACGCAGGTCCACTACGGTTTCAATCTACAGTAATTTAAATGAAAATTTACTTTGCAAACCAGATAAGTTACAAGTCAACACTTGTTCTTTAATAAAGAGATACCTGTGACTGGTTTCACATATGTCTTATCAAATTATCAAATAAAAAACAAAACCCATTAACATCAAGGAACCAGTCTTTTGGATACTGAATAAATTAGCATATTTCATTTCATAAACGTGATATTTTTAAGTATTGAAAAAAGAATGAAAAATATTTCCGGAATCACTTTCTTTGAGCTTGAATATTTCCGAAGACAAAACTTGTTTTATGTATGATATATGATGTCATAATTGTTGACTGAGCATGCAACATTCAATTTAACTTTGGCTTATGAATTTAGTACATTTCGAATAAATTTTATGCTGTCTCTGTTAAAACAAAAAAAAATTGTGCTCAGTGCAGCGGTCACGCCATTTACATATTATTATATTAAAATGCTTTTTCAAGGAAATTAAGGTTCTCTGATCCTCAGCCTCAAAGTATTTTTTTCCATCATAAAAAATCTTATTTATCCTTCAAACTTTGTAAATGAAATAAAATAGAAAGAAATTTTTGATGGCTTCCATGCATTTTTCGAAGTTATTGCAATTTTGGCGATGATGGATATATAATGGAATAAATATGCAAGTTGAGATCAAATTAGGAAAAAATGGTTGTACTTAACCTTTATGTAGTAGGTCTCCTTGGAGCCACTAAGACAAGCAGTTCGATGAATAGTTGGGTGTAATATTAACACTACAAGACTAATTAAATTTGTCTATATAAAAGGCAGATTTATCGTACGAAAAAAAAATTCCGTATAATTTAGAGTTATCGAACATTACTGAGGATCGGAGATCGTTAATATAGTCTAAAAGTGGCCACTACCATCAAGCCCTCCTAAATTTGCTGCTGATCTTACGTTAAGAAAACTAACATGTTAAGATTCTTAACATGTTATAGTTTTGTGACATGCAATTTGATTGGTCAGGGTTTGTTAGAATTTATACAAAGAAAACAAAAATTAGATCCTGGGATGAAAATTTGTTTTAATGTAAAATAAGGTGAATAACAACTCATTACATTATTTCTGTTAAAATTAATAAAATGTGAATGCCCTGTTTTTGATTTAATGGATAACTTCAAAATCATATCAAATGAATTATTGTACTGAAGTAGATTGTTAATTGATATAAAATTTGATATCATGACTGAAGAAACAATGAAAATCTGAGTTATCTCCCTGTAGCTGCAAACATTATCTAAATACATGTATTAAGAACTTGTGTCTGATCCCCTTGCCAACATCATTGTAACAATAGAATATGTTTACACAAAACAAACTGTTTAATCATTATATGATTACATTAAAGTCTTGTCTTGAAAAAAAAAGTACATGTATTTTCTCATTTCTTCTCATAGGCCATGCTTTCCTGTTGCCTCTAACTCACCTGAATGTAAACGGCGGTGAATTTGACAGAGTCACTGTTGTTGCCAACAGAGAATTGGACACTGCGTTAGCTGAGGTTTCGTCACTCTGGACAGGGGAGGGACATACCTGGGGCCAAGGATGCCCACTGGGCAGCCTATGACTAGTCCCATGGTGGACAGGGAACACGGAGGAATGTAAGTCGCAGTTTCATCTCTAACAGGGAAACATAAGCCTAAATTAGCCCAGTGTTCAGTGAAATATGTCTTGTATTGAATTATAACACACTTGTTTGGGAAGAAAGTTGCCGTTATGGTTGTGTCTTTGTCTGAAATTCATTTATCAAAATATGAGTCTTGCATACTGTAAGTGTAAGTGTCATTCAGCATACTGTAAGTGTAAGTGTCATTCACTTGCTGTGAGGAAATTCATTGATTATGGCTAAACTCTTCTCTACTGTAAGTTGCCCATAATTTGCTGTTTTTATTATTCTATATGACCTGAACAAGATATTGTATTTCCTCCTTGATTTTTTTTTTATTAGAGCAAGTGAAAAAAAATAATTGAAATTCTAATGGATGCTTCATAATATCAAGATTTTTACAGAGTTGTCTAAAATTTAAAAATAAAATGAATGAGAGATTTCTTCTCCCATCTCTTTAAAAAATTGACACTTAATTGATAATAAAGAATAATGCTATTGGTTTAATCTTTGTAAAAAGAAGTTTTAGTATATTTCAAATTTTAAATAAATCACTAGCATCTAAAATGAGCTGCCAAACTTTTCATAAAAACAAAGACCAGACTTCAATGAGTTTTTAGTGAGCTCAGCTAAGCAAAGTATTCTACCTTACTTTTTTGTATTTTCAATATAAATACATGTATAAGCTTTTTGTAGAAGTAACTTCATCAATTTATACTGAATCTCAAGAGAAAGGGGAACATCAATTGTGAAATTCAATACCCTCCCAACTTGGTCCTGTTACGTAAAAAACTTTGATGCAATTTTAAAAAAAAGATTTCATGCACAGAAATCTTGCAGTCAATAGGAGCCCCCAGCCCCCCGCACATTTTAAATGTCAGAACCCAACCTTTGTCAGAGGTTCTTTTTCTAGTGTGACTCAATACAATGTATCAGTCTTTTATATGAAACATGTGATTGGGTTAACAAATCTTTGACAATCGTGTCCTGTAAAGCACTTTTATCAAGGGCCCAAGGCTAACATACATGAATTTTAGGGAAAATTTGTTTGAAATTGGGAAAAATTGTATATCGACATAAGTCTATTGAAGAGACCAGTGTCCCTGTAATATTATTTTTAGATGTTGTGAAATATAAGTAAATTGACAAATTGGCAAATCTGGATAATAGTTCAACTTGAATCTGCATGGTTTTGGGCAATATATATTTTTATCTGGTTAAAAAATGACACAAATGGTTTAATTTTAAAATGGTGTTGCTAAACCTATATGCTATACTTACTAAAGTATGTTCAGATTGAATTTTTTTATTTGATGATATAATAGATTAACAGTAAATGAAAGGAGTTACAAAGTAGAGATGTTTCATTAAAAGCGCTGCCGAATTTGATTATTTCAATGAGAATAAATACATACCTTAAAATTGTTGACGCTGCAAGTGGATTTCATTCATGAGGTACCAGTACATATTGAATGAGAGAAATGCATTCACACATCTACAAATAGCATCAATGTGTGATACATGTAGTGAAATTTAATCTGAGTCTGAGTCATGGAGTTTGAAAAATAAGTAATTAGATTGTCTGAGGCAAGGGGAATAGGGAATCTTAGCCAGTAACACACCTCATCTATTGTAGACCTCTAATCAAATTTCCGCAGAAAATAAATTGATAGTAATTACTCTTATCACCAGGCCTTTGAAGCACATTGTTTTAAATTTTGAAAGAGATGGTAATCAGACCATTAGTTTCAAATTACACCACTTCCCCACCGATCTGCTGCATGCTAATAAGAGAGGGGGGGGTTCTGGCTGTGTAGTGTGTCTGCAGGGTCGGGATCAGCCATGGATTCAGTGTATTCTCACTTGATGTCTGCTCTTTACAGGCGACACACACCATATATGGGACAGCCGGACTACAGAATACATGAGCTCAACAAGAGACTACAGCAGAGGAGCGAGGTAGGTGGATATATATATATATATATATCATATATACACACGGCAATATAGTCACTTCACAGACAACACTCTTACTTCCTGTACAAAGTGTGAAGTGCTGAAGCATTGAGCTGTGTGGGAATTTGAAAGTACATGTATTGTAATGATGTAATCATGTAAACAAGAAATAGATAAAAGCTGATCTATATATACATTTCATATGCAAGTGCTACATCTTTTAAATAGACATTTTAAGACAAAATAAGATAACCTTATTTTGTTGTTGCTTTTCTTAGAATTGATTTAAACCAATTTGATTTTATTCCCATACTTGTTTTGTTGATTGTCCAATTTTCCAGACTTCTCCCTCTCATTCTCGTTGTGACACACACTTGTGCACTAGAATAGTTTGCAGTATTCTTTGGTTAGTCTGATTTCTTTTGCCCTTTTCTCTGTTTAGGAGAGTGACAATTTGTGGTGGGATGCATTTGCTACTGAGTTCTTTGAGGACGATGCCAGCCTGACCCTCTCATTCTACTTGGAAGACGGCCCCAAACGATACAGTGAGTTTCCATGTACCATCTCTTAGTAAATAATGAAAAATGTGTGTAAACTTTATAATGATATTATATTCTAATAACATTGATACTAAATGGCTAATGCATACATTACCTCAGATGATAGAGGATATTGGCAAGATGCTATTGTCTTGGCACAGAGGTTAATAATGAGTTTAGAGGCATTATCCAAGAGTGTTACCTGGTACTTGTAGGATTAATGTATACATTTACTTGTAAAATCCTTTGGTCATTTTGACGATTGTTTAATTATTAGAACTTGCAACAGTTAAAGTGTTCATGTAAAATCTATTGAAAACTTTCATTAATTTAGTTCTTATACGTCAAATTAACCCAATTATTCGAAAACTAGACCTGCAGACTTCCTACAGCTAATTGATTGTAAATCTGTCGCAAATAGCTTGACTGGTTACTAATAATTTAATCATGGACCAAAAAAGTCTTCCTTATACTTTATTCATGGTCAGATTTTGGAAACCTGATAATTAGCTGGAACTTATCTTTGTTAGGTCAATGTCAAAACATTTGGACACATTTCTGTAAACTGTTTTTATCATTTAGCAGTACTTGACCTTCAATAAACTTATGATAACTGTGCTTCTTGAAAAGATTTCTTTAATATGAGCATTTTTTGGAAAAAATTGAGTACAGCCACTTCAATAACAATATTTACCATTAACAATGGAAGATGAATTAATCTGCTTTTAGCCATTGGTCGTACATTGGTGCCACGCTACTTTCGGAGTATATTTGAGGGCGGGGTTACGGACCTGTACTACATACTGAAACACTCCAAAGAGTCGTTCCACAACACCTCCATCACACTGGACTGTGATCAGGCCACCATGATCACCCATCATGGCAAACCAATGTTTACAAAGGTCAGAGCACTGGCATTGTCTGAAACCCACAGCCAGTCTTGCTGATGCTTGTACTGGCCATGGGTTTTTTTGTGTGGAAGGCATTGTAGCTCTACGGTATGTCAACCTGAATTTTCCGGTAGAGCTACAGATCTCCAGCTACTTTGATCCGATAGACAATACAGAAATCTTTATCAATTTAAAGAGGCTGATGGTGAACAAATTACACTTCAGATCTGTCTTGAAATTTTAGATAGGAAAGAAGAATAAAATCCAAATATTTCATATTCAGAATTTGAATATTTTCCTATATCTTATACAGAGCTCTTCGTCTAAAAGAGATTAATATAGTGTTAAAATGGACAGGACCACACAGTCCTCTTAATTGTATAACTGAACATAAGATGTCAAATAAGGATAAGAAAACATTTTTGCATTGAAATAAGACTGTCTCTTTTATTTCATAACCTGTTAAGAATACGCAAGTCTTCTTCTTTGTTCAGGTGGTGACTGAGGGCAGGCTGATACTGGAGTTCACATTTGATGACCTTATGCGAATACGTTCGTGGCATTTCCAGGTGCGTCAGCACCGGGAACTCATCCCCAGAAGTGTGATCGCCATGCAGGTAAATCAGGTATTCAGGTGTACGAGACCCGGGCTTTGTATTGTCAAGTAATATTAACTTGCCCAAATATATGTGTAGTGGTCTGTTTTTTTGTCATTCATCTGTTTGATGTTCACTGTGTTTCGAGACACAGCCATTCTATCTTAAGACTGTTCAACAGATGAATATTTTACAGCAGGATCCAGCTATGGTGGAACAGATCTCCAAGAATATTACAAGACAGGGCCTGACAAACTACACACTGAATTTCCTCAGGGTCAGTCATTGAAGGAAAATCTTGACGATCCCTTTTGTTTATTGCAAACCAACTTTAATAAGTAACTTAAACCTAAGACATTAGAATTTTGTTATTGAGGCTTCATTACTGTAAGGTTTTTGGGACAACAAATATTTATGGTTGGTAGCTACTGGCAAGGATGATGAAGGATCTAAAAGTAAATCAAAGTTGGTTTTCAGTATAAATGTATATTATATCAGGATATAAAAAAAATCACTAGCTTTGTTAAAACCTTGTCATTGTAAACATATCTATGTGCAAATAAGTTCTATAATGTTGGTCATATTTTATTCTTTAAATTTTCTACAAAGTTTTGGCTGCAAAAATTAGTCACAGCACAATAGTCAATCACTTGTAATATGCAAAATAAAGTCTTTGTAAACAAAAGCTGGTTTATAATATTTTAGTCACATATTGGTCAGATCAAACTTACAGTAACTGTAGTTTAATCTCTCAGTATGTAATAGAATTAATTTCTGTTTTGAAGTTATGTGTGATCCTGGAACCCATGCAGGAGTTAATGTCTCGTCACAAGGCCTATGGCTTGAATCCCAGGGACTGTCTCAAAACAACTTTATTCCAGAAATGGCAGCGTATGGTAGCACCTCCAGGAAAAGGGAAACCAGGTCAGTTGTCATCTTAAAGGTGCATGTATTAACCAAAATGTTATGTCTTATGGTATTCAATGTATAATGAAGGTGTATTGAACAATTTTGAATCAATTTAAACTAGTTAAATATGTGTTGCTAGATAACAGTAAAAGTGAAATGAACCAAATTCACATGGCTGGTAATATAAATGAAGGCCACCATTTTGCACGTTAAATGTTTTGGAAGAGTTATCTGCCCTTGATGAAAAAGAAGGAAAAAATTAATTTTGTCAAAGTGTCTGCGGTAGATGATTTATTTATTTCATATTTCATAAAGAGAGAGTTTATGCTGTAATCACCAGGAGATCTGTATGAATTTTTAATTACTTTTTACAATATCTTAATAACACAGGTGCTGCCTGTAGACTTCAATGTTAAATTTTAGGTGCAATTATTTGGACAATAATCAAAATTTTGTAAATTCCTTTGGTGGTATTTTCATTTTATAACACCTTCAAAATGCTACCATGATACAAAATATTGGATCATTAAAGCTGAACACCGCTCGTTAATAGGCCCCGTCACACAGTTACCTTGTATATATACCCTTTGATTTCGTTACACCCGATTGCACACCTGAAGCTCGTGGCCAACGTGTAGTATTCCTTTCATGGTCTTTGGATTTTATGCATTTAATTCTTATTTTATGTGCATATTCTGTTTGTAAATAATGCATCAACCAGTTTATTTGATATTAGTATTCTCCTGGCTTGAAAAAGAGTGTAAAACTTCATAATTTCATTCACCAAGTAAAACGGCGAGGTAATACGTACGTCCACACAGGTGAGACCTCTGCAGCAAAAGACTTTAAACTGTGAAGAGGTCTGCGGCTTAGATAGGGGTTGTAGGGATAGCGGTGATGGAAGAGAAATATGGCGGACAATGCCTATTTACGAGCGGTGTTCCGCTATAATTATTACTTACAAAATATGGCCTTTATCGATTGAATACCTTAAAGTAACTGTAAAGCAGTTTGTAAATGCTATTATGACATGAATTGTGTGAATTAGAGCTTAGGCAAACAAGTTATTATACCTTGATCCATGTCTGTTAACTTAACTTCCTGTTATATGGCGACTTTGTTTACCGGTATTTTTAGCATAAATTTTCTTACAAATTTTTGTCAAAGATTTCTCAGCAACTATTAATGGCAGATGCTTAAAATTATATTATTCTCTTTGTTTAGGTATGCCATATGGTCAGATTTATTTTTTGATCAATCAGATTAACTTCCTGTTAAATGGTGACTTTGTTTATTTTTAGCCTAAATTTTCAAACAATTTTTCCTCAAAGATTTCTCGGCAACTATTAATTGCAGATGCATGAAATTTTTAAACACTTTTTGTTTAGACATGCCATATGGTGGGATTCATTTTTGAACAAATTTGATGTCGACTTTTAAAAGTTGACTTTGCTTATTTTGTATATTCACATCAGAGCGGTGGTATCACTAGTGAGTATTGGCTCACAGATATCTTGTTTATATTAGGTACAAAAGTATAAATTATGTTTCAAGGAGAGAAAAAGAGACCATGAATGAATGTGGGAAAAAATCAATTCAAATACCTTTAAAGTATTTTAATCATTTGTTGTGTAGAAAATCCAAGACAAGCCGGAAAAAGAAGGAAGCGGAAGTCTTCAGCTGGGACTGGAGGTAACATGAATCCAGGGGGAGGAGGTGGAAAAAAGAGGTCTCCTGGTCCTCAGGGCATGCCCCCCTCAGCTCCAGGGGTACGTAGTAATGTTAACTATTGAAATATTTCAGTCGTTTTGCTTGTCTGCTAATGTCATGCTCACCAAGAGATAAAAAAGCTCAGTTTATCAATTTGCATTAGATGCTTTTTAGGCATTTCAATTGTGTTCTGTGCAGCACCAGTAGTTAAGATTATGTCTGATGTGGCAATACTTTTGTAGGATGTAATGGTTGTCGGAGAACCCACCCTGATGGGAGGGGAGTTTGGCGATGAAGACGAGCGACTGATCACACGACTAGAAAACAGTCAGTTCGAGCCAAACAATACAGAGGAGGACAATAAAGACTTTCAAAACTCTCCAAACCTCCAACAAAGTCCCTGGGGTCAGGACAAGAAGACCCCCACAGGGGGTAATAGTGGTGCAGGGACCCCAGGGGCTGTTCAGCAGTCTAATTCGGAGGAAACCAAGGTCAAAGTTGAATGATTAATCTCAGCTGCTACTCACTACTCAAACATAACATGTACAGTGTACATATTCCTGCTTACTTGTCATACCAGTTCATTTGAGTGAGGAGTTTATGTTGCAGTATATGGCAACTGATACCTTTGTTGTGTTATTTTCCCATTCTTCTTGTGCATCAGTGTTGAATCAAAGGTGTATTATTTATGACATATTTCATATGTATGATCCCATGTGTTATAACTTCAAAACCTACATGATTTGTTTTTATAATTTCTTTTTTGGTTCAATGGATAGTTTAAATTTTTTTTCAAATAGTTTAAGGAATAATCTTTTATATTTTTTGTTTTTCCTTTCAAATCGTAGTCAGATTCCAGTACGTGGTCATCACGATTAGTGAAAGGCATGACCACAATTGGTGTCCATTGATTATAAACAAAATGGAATGGTTTGTAAAGATGCCTCGTCAGATTAGAATAAGAATGTTACAATATTGTCACACTATTTATTTATAATTAAAATTCCATTCTTAAGATACATATATTTTAATTTACACATCATGATGCTGCATGCATTGATGACATTACGTACATTTAAGAGAAGCAAAGACAAGTTACTGTAGATTCCTTATCAAACGCGAGGAAATAACATCCGCATAAAATCGCGAGAAGCAACCATCGCGGATTTTGAAATCATGCTTTTATTTTTCAGACAGTTTTGAACTATAGGGAATTGCAACAAAAAATTGGTGACCGCGATTTTATATTCTCGTGATTTGATACAAAACAACAGAATCGCAGAATTAAGTACTTGCGTAAAATAAGGAATTTACAGTAATTTGTTGGTAAACTTGGCCCAGATATTTCTGTGGTATCTCATATAAAACAATGTTCAAGGTAGGCAATGGCCTTGAACTATGAAAAGGCAGCTTTTTATTTATTGTAATACCATACATGCATGATATCATAAGTTGTTCAAAACAAAAATGGTGATCCTAATTGTCCTTTTTCATGTAACTTGCTGCAAAACTTTGGTTTTCAGATATTTTTTTTTTAAATCTGTTGATAAGAAATTAAGAAAGTTAGGTATACATGTGGATGTATTTATAGTTGTTTTAAACAAATTACCATATATATATATATATGGGTATTTTAGATTTATTAGAAATCGCGAGCAATACTGGTATTGTAGGTTGGCTATTTTGACATATTTATAACTTTTTTGAGCTGCATTAGGTGTGGTTACTTTACTAGTGCTTAGTCAACATTATTTACAGTCACTTATTACCAGCAGAACAGGTTGCGAACATTTTGCAGAAATGAGTGAATGAATGGAATGATGGCATGGTTTTTGTTGTGTCTGTAGATCTGTATCTCATTGTATCACTTGCTGTAAGAAGTCAATATTTATCATTTTTTGTCAATAAATAAAGATCTGAAGACTGTAGTGGAACTATCTTTTCCTTTGTATAAAGCCCCGTTCTTTGAAATTTTAGATGGTTTCTCTGGAATCGGTACTGTGAAACCTGAAAATTCCTTATTTTACGAGAGTACTTACCGGTAATTCCGTGATGCAACTGTTTTGCATCAAATCGCGAGAATACAAAATGGCGAACACCAAATTTTTATCATAGTTTTATTTAGTCTGTTCGAAAAATAAAACCGCAATTTTAAGATTCTCGAGATGTGCTTCTCGCGATTTTGCGCAGTTATTAATTCCTCGCGTTTAATAAGGATTCTACAGTATTAAACAAATTCAAATCATACATGCATTTGAATGATAATTACCAGTATTTATGAAAGTCTTTTATCCACAATACTGTATTATGAACTTGAAGTAGGGCAAACCATGTATTCACAATGTCATGCAAGAAATGAAATAACAATTTTGAATTTGTATCTTATTTGTAACTTGACTTGTACCAATCAAAGTGTAGTCAAGCATTAGAATCATTTCAAACATAAAACAAAAGGCCCATGGGCTACATTGCTAACTTAGCAACAACATCTTGTTGCTTTAGGTATACATTTGTGTATTACTGAATGTGACTGACAGCTTTAATATATTTTAAGGTCAGACGTGACTAATCCTTCATTTTTTTTTACCAATTTTGAAGACTGTATTTCATTTTATAAAATACTTTTCTATTTGGATTTAAAGTTTAAATGGAAAATATATACGATGACTTTATTTATAAACAGTCAAATGGATTTTGCATGCTATAATAAGGAAGATCTAATATAAATTAATCCAAATATAGCCTGGTACATTTTAATATACCCTGAATTTTTTTACTTTTTTTTTTTTGCATAAACAGGTTTAGGTACAAACGAATAATGAATAAATTTTCATGGAATTTTATCAAAAAATGGAGAAATATTACCAGTGTCCTGAATTACAATTCAATGCCTTGTCAAATGGTCAGGGTATGACATTCTTCAACTTTTATTCACTAGCATATGTTTTCATATAATTTAAGAATTCTGAATTTCAGAATTTTTAAAGGTATTATATATGTCATGATATTATGATAATATTATGATAAACGTGATGACTTCAATTTTTCTATAGTGAACTTTCCTTACTTATGTAGGAATATACCTTCATCACCTGCATATTGAGTTTTTGTCTCTCAGTTAATTTGATACGCAAGGGCATGTTCTACGTATGAACAGTTTCTAAGGCGAGGCAAGCTACTGACAAACAAGTTGATAAAACAGGACTACCAACAGTCTCGATTGAAGTCATCTTTTCGTAAGTTCTATGGTCGATACAACGATCTTGTCAGCAAATACAATCTTACACTGGGTCGCATGCTGACTGACGTTTTTCATACTTGTTGTAAGACCATAATCACCTAATTGTCTACGGATTTTTCCGTTTTTCCCGATTACGACAAAGAGCACACGACGGGTGTGACCGGTCAGCAGAGGATGCTCACTCCTCAAAGGCACCTGATCCTACCTCTTATTTTTTTTTTTAGAGGTCTGTGTTTGCTCTGCACCTGTTTTGTATTTTTCCTTTGGACTTTTGATTTTGAACACTGTTCGTTATAACCACATGTCATACAAATGACAGTATATACTACGTATATGGTAAACCAAGAAAAACACATCAAATTTACTATTTCCGGAAAAACAAAGTGGAAATCCATATATATGCAGTTGAAAATGAATACTTATACAAATTCGTTTGCATAAATAAATTGATATTGCCTTTCGATGTTCATGTACATAAAATTCACAGAAAGCATGTTCAACCAATTGATTATGTATTGAACAAAAAACAACCCATGGCATATAACTTATACACGATGTGAATTTATTATCTTTTATAGACATTCTTGACAATTTAGCCTTTATTTATGAACACATACGATTCAAAATAAGCAAACACTAAAGCGATTCAATAATTTTCATTTTTAACATATATTTGAAACTGTAAATCATCGCACAGTAATGGTTTACAATGCATTTAGTTTAAAGAACAGCGCATGCCTATTTTATTTTATTTTTTTACCGCCTACACTTTATATCCGTGCTTTTCAGAATTTTATCATTTTTTTTAATTGGGTTTTATTTCATTCACGGGTTACACAATTGACTATTTTTATCTTTTTAGTAGAAGCACACAATATATTTGTAATCATGAATTACAATTGACAATTAATATCTTTCTAGTAGAAGCACACAATATATTTATAATCATAAATTACAATTGACTAGTTTTATCTTTCTAGTAGAAGAATTTACAAAAATTGAAATACAAGTACACGTAGTTAAATTGCAGTCTTGTTTCATCTCTTTACTTCGACAAATGTAAACAATTGAAGTGTAAATTAAGCATGCATATTTTATATAAAAAAGTGAACCTTGATAAAAATATTCATAGGCTAATCAGTTGATCAGTGCGCATGAAGCCTAACACATCGGGAGATCTAATAAGAAATCACAATCATTCAAAATTCTTGTTTTTGACTACCTTATGAAATTTTTTGAATAAAAGAATTAAGAATGTCCAGATTGTGACATTCCCACAGGGTCCTTGTCTGATACGAAAAGAACTTGCTTTGTCAGTGTGTGGCAAATACTAAGGAGAGGTTTGTATGGAATATCATTCATCTCATGGACGATTTGACCATCTTCAATTTCAAATTCGCATTTGGCCAGAACCCTGTTTGTTTCCTTCAACCAAGAAAGAAGATTCACTGGTCCATTTACATTTACCTGTTTTAGGATTTCGTCGAGTGTTTTTGTAAGAACTTTCCATACATGACTTCCTCCTTTGCTCTCGGATCCAGCAGAATAGCCTACACAAGTACAAGAAATAATGGATAATATTTACATTTGCGAATACTAGTATATTTCCTTGTATGAAATGTTCATTTCATGTAAAATGGGTGCGCTACGGCCTTGACTAATCCCCGAAAGATTTTGTACGTTTGATCTTAGTTTAGATAAGCAAATTATTTCTGGATATAAATATATCTATAAATTAATATTTGAAAATTCAAAAACGATGAAAGCATTCTGATTATCATGTACTTTTATCCACATTAATATCGACAGAGGTCCCATACCACCTTAAACGTTTTAGAAAGTTTACTAATGACGTACAATGATAAAGAATTGACCCCCCCCCCCCACCCCCCAAAAAGGGTCACCTGATTGACTCAAATGTCCTCATAATGGAATTTTATTATCACAATATATTTGTATACTCACCAAACGGAGTGGAGTACACTATGACGCTGTTTTCTAAATATGGAGTTGAGTGTGCTCTGTTAGTATCATCTACAATAATTGGGTTTTTGTCTCATTAATTTTGCCTTAAATAACATTATACATGACTGCGTTCAAGATCGTAGCTGCTAGCTATCTAGGTCCTATTGAACGCACTGAATAAATTAATGCTGTTATTGCTGAGCTAGCATATCGTTCAAGGTCATAGCGGCTACGTAGAGTACATGGTACAGTACATGTAGCTGCTACGATCTTTGACGAAGTCATAGTATGGTGGATTACTAGTATTCTTATGGAACGCCATAGCTGCCTTATGTGGTTATTTTACGAGAAGATGGTGCTTTATTATATTATGCTGTGGTTATTTCATGTGAAGATGGTGCTTTATTATATGAAGGTGGTGCTTTATTATATGAAGATGGTGCTTTATTATATTATGCTGTGGTTATTTCATGTGAAGATGGTGCTTTATTATATTATGCTGTGGTTATTTCATGTGAAAATGGTGCTTTATTATATCATGCTGTGGTTATTTCATGTGAAGATGGTGCTTTATTATATTATGCTGTGGTTATTTCATGTGAAGATGGTGCTTTATTATATGAAGATGGTGCTTTATTATATGAAGATGGTGCTTTATTATATTATGCTGTGGTTATTTCATGTGAAGATGGTGCTTTATTATATGAAGGTGGTGCTTTATTATATGAAGATGGTGCTTTATTATATGGAGATGGTGCATTTTTATGTGAAGGTGCTTTTTGATATGAAGGTGCTTTTTTATATTATGCTGTGGTTATTTCACGTGAAGGTGGTTCGGTTGTTATATGATTGTATTTAGGTGAATAATATCATTCGGAACCCCTTTGACCCTAATCTTTCTTCTTTGAAGAGCTACAATGGCTTCTTTATCAGCAGATTTGCAACAGATTCTACAAAGATTAAACTTGGACCATGCAATCCCAAATTTTGAGAGGGAGAAAATTAGTACAGACGTTGTTTGCAGATTATCAGCCTATCAATTGGAAAGTCTGGGCATTTTAAACAGGGCAGACATGATGAAATTAAGGACTGAATGTATTAAATATGGAGCAATTATGCTCCCAAAAGTGTTTACAAATTGTGGTGTTACAAAATTTGAAATACCTAAATCATTCCTTCAGAATGCACTAGAAAATGACATGCATATTTCAGATATTTCTAAACTACTTTCTGTGTCTGAAAGAACTGTAAATAGTGATATGATTAATTCTTTTGTTTTAATTTCAAAATTTTGATATAATAGCGTTTAAACCCAGTCGTCAAAAATAGGAGGAGTTCCGAGTGATCATCATCATATAAAAAAGCAACATCTTCATATAATAAAGCACCACCTTCATATAATAAAGCACCATCTTCACATGAAATAACCACAGCATGATATAATAAAGCACCATCTTCATATGATAAAGCACCATCTCCATATAATAAAGCACCATTTTCATATAATAAAGCACCATCTTCACATGAAATAACCACAGCATAATATAATAAAGCACCACCTTCATATAATAAAGCACCATCTTCACATGAAATAACCACAGCATAATATAATAAAGCACCATCTTCTCGTAAAATAACCACATAAGGCAGCTATGGCGTTCCATATATTCTGGTGACACCTAATAAGATCATGCGCGATGAATCGAAGCAAAATGTACTAGATTTGATATTGTTGAGATGCAATAGATTACACACTCCTTTAAATATAGTGAAATGCTAAAAGGGGAAACTGTTTTAATTTGTAAATCGTTGCATTGTATATTAGTTAGTTAAATGGCATGCCCACCAGCTCTAACGTTTACCTCAACTAGATTTATAAGCCAGCGAACGCCAATATTGGTTCAAACCTCAGGAGACGCATTTTTGCATGTACATGTACCTGATTAAAATTTATTCATATGACGTTGTACAGTATGACATAGATGAGAGCAAAAATGATTGTACATGATTTGTAAACAAACTGTTTTTCTTTTAAAGGGAAGTAGACATTATTTGAACTCAACACTTTAAAACTTCCATTAATCTAATTTTAAAGTCCAGAGCATTGCAATGGCTGACCCAATTTTAGTGCTAGAATTTTAGCAACAAGCGATAATTGAACCTTTGCCAATTTTACTCATAATTTGACACCCCCCCCCCCCCAAAAAAAAAACCGCTCAAAAACTGGAAATGAATTAATAAACAAAAATACACTTTCCAAAAAAATTACATTTAACTCTTTCTAAAACAGTGTCTAAGTAACTCAGGATTCATTGTTATAATACTGTGGAATCATTAAAATTGAAAGGGAGAGTGGCAATTTTAACAATTTAATTTGATAAAAAGAGAGAACAGATAAAAATCCTTCAATTGAGCTTCACGAGCTTACTACCAATAAGTGTTACATAAACCAGTAAATATTAATTCGTGCAGGAAAAATAAAAAAAAAACCCGACATGTTACCATTGGAACTGGTTTCATCTATTTTATACGTTTTTAATTAATGCTTACAATGCTTATTAAATAAAGTATTTCTAATAATCAGTCAAAATTTGAACAATGGTTTTTACACTTCAACAATCGATATTACTTAGCTCACAATTCTTTGATATGAAAACAAGCATTACGCCAGGTTTTTATTTACAATGATTGTGTTATAAATATTCCAGCAACATTCCGTTTGAAGTGTTTGTCTATATATAAGCTTTGTTCGAACACAGTTAAACAAAAGTTAGTGTCGCATATTACTTTTATTTGAACATGGTATTTATGTTTAGTGATCGATAAGTAAACAAAAACATGATACATGTAACAAAGAACTGTGAGCTCCAAATCTCAACCCTGACTTCTTTTGGTTGACACAAGAGATGCCTTAATTAATCATTTGTAAACAGGAACAAAATTGTCTTCTCAAATCGATACCTCATGCCATCATAAGCGTCACTTACCATGGCATTGAACTTGATCATCGTTCTTATTTCCAACCAAAGGATGGCCCTTATCTACTTCTTTACCTCTGCATGCCTGCAAAATGAATGTTCATTTTTAAAGACATTTCATACGTGAGTCAAATGGAATAATTAAATTATCATATTATTAAATAAGGTTGTTTGTATGCAATTTATGTAATGAATGCGTTATGCAATTACATATATTTTCCAAAGAACACATGGATTATTTTTGCATCAATTCTAAACCAGCTGATATAAATTTTCTGGCACCTGTATAAAAAATATTTTTGGAATTTTTTTCAATGTCTCATCTCTGAACACTTCAAATATTTCTCTTAGTGGGACTGGTTCTTCGTTGGGGATACTGATGCAATCCTCAACTAATACTAAGTCCCCACCATCTCTTTGGTCGTCTGCTTTTTCAAAATGTCCGTGTGCAGAAATGGTCAGCAAAATGAACCCACAAGGCTCCAATACACACAGCTCCTTAACTGAAAAAAAGTTTGAATTTTGTAATAGTATAGACAATTCGTCACCTATACAAATGTATCTTTAACCCAGTTCTGGGAAACTGTACTCTAAGCTATCGAGACTTAAGTGTTTTTTAACCTGATGACATATTAACCATGGTTTAGTTAAAAATCACATGGCCTACCTTAAATAAGACACATTGTTTTGAATATAGCTCATACTTGGAACACATAACACGGGGTACAAGGTTTGTCAAATACGCATTCAGAATATAAGGACAACAAACGTCCTACAATTGAATATGTGCATCAGTAAATAATACACATGTGTCAAGAAAGATACATTTTGATTATTTTTCATTCATATCCCCATAGGTCACAGTAACGTCCTTTAGCTTTTATAATATTTATACAAGTAGTTTATTTTACATATATTTTATATTTATATGTTGCGGCATATGCTAATACGATTAGTCAGTTGATGGTCAGTTGATGCATCTTACATATAGATCTTCCGATATTGGGTTCCAAATTGTAGGCGTCTTTGTAACTATGTACTGTTTAAAGCTATATATGCCTTTTTTAACGCTGTCTTGCTATGTTGGAAACCCAAAACCAAACTTCGTCTTTGTGATGATCTATATCAGTTAGAAACTTTCTGCAAATTATACAATATAATTCAAACGCATTTAAAAGTATTGAATATAATTTCCAATTATGTTTTTACTGACCGACCCGGTCTATAAATATCTGAATTTGAATTATTCATTATCACCTGATCACGTGATGTCGAAAGCCTATTCAGTATATAAACAATAAGTCGACGCGAAAGCGTGGTCGCCATGCTGGTAGCTGGCTAACACATTCGTAGACAAACGGAAAAAAGAAGAAGATATTTTCACTATCTAGATTTGTAAAAAAAAAAACAAAACAAAACAAAAAAAAAAACTTGCTGTCATTCCTCTTCCGCCATGCTGTTCCCCTCAGATACTTTTTCCTCGGTCATTCGCAGATATACACTTACGTGAATCATTTATATATATGCATAAGACCTTTTTATTTCTATTTACATAAAATAACCATAATGTTCAATTCATACCAATGAATAACCTTGCGCATTCGTCACATTGTTTTCTTTTATACAGATCATCACACTGACAAAGTTTGGATGGGGTTTCCAATATAGCAAAAACAGCGTTAAAAACGGCATATATAGCTTTAACAGTGTTTAATGTGTTTGCAAATTTTGGATTATATGAACATTGTTGTAAGTTTTACATTTTTTAAAGAGCTTCATATTTAGAAATTTCGATAGAGAATATTACAAGAACTGTGACCTATGGGGATATGAAGATATAATGATGCTTACATAGTAATATAACAAAGCGTAGCGTGGTATTTCTTGAGAAGATTTTCAAACCTTTTTACTATATACTTCTATGTTGAACTATGAATCCCTCCTGGTGCCACAACCATGCCCTTTCTACCAACATTTCTTTGCAACAGAATTTTCTATTAAACCTATAGGCAAATGATGATGATCTTCACACCCCTCTCTTATATGATTTAAAATAGCAATTTTTGTTCTATGGAATATCTTCTCCTGTTTTGATCGCTTTTTGTCACATTCCAAGACACAATTTTTCAAACTTAAAATTGATCCAAACACTTTTTATTGGCGTGATTTCGACCATGTAAGTAGCAAATTAAAAAAAGAATGCGCTGTGTAGAGACCGATTGCATGTTTTGAATGTTATCACTACTTGTAAATATAAACAAGAGCCACATGGGCCACATCGCTCACCTGAGCAACACTAGCCATAATAAAACCAGCTTTGCGGAGTCATATACAAAATATATGAGACGTCCGTCAAAATTTTTCAGTCTCGGCGAATCTCGCTGAGATTAATATTGAGCATTGCAGGTCTCAAGAAGATCCAACAACTATAAATATGTAAACCTACATCAAACTTTGGGTCTCTCGTGGGGGCCCAAGAATGGTCCAGGGGAACATGTCTAAGCAATTATGAATGAACAATATGTCAAATGCTTGCAAATAAGTACATGTAATACCATATATATGTATTACCAGAAAGTGACCCGAAATACACCGAAAGTGATGGTTTCATAAGAACCCCCCTCAAAAGTGCTTTTAAAACGATAGAAATATTTTGTGACACAAATATGTTACCTGACATAATCTCAATTCTTACTAACTAATTATAAACAGGAATTTTACATATTCTGCAAATTGTAAAAAGTTATTAAAGAACCGGTCGGTTTACCTCAGGTAAGTTCAGGTGGGGGTGGAGCCTATATTGATAAAGGCGTGAAGCCCCGAGGGAAACATGCTCGCTTGTGTATACATGTCTATATACACGGGATGTTAAATGCTCTCAACACAAGTTTTCCGAGGATCTAGAAAAATATCGTATTTATATATGAACTAGGAAAAAAAAATTGTCGATCGTTGAAATGAATATGTAAGCATTGAATGCTTATTTTTGGATGTCGTCGGTCCTGTAACACATTAAGAGGTGCAGACAAATTGAATACTGCGCGTTAGCGCGGTATGATAATTTGTCTGCACCGCTTATACATGTATTAATATTCATACTGATGTCTATTTTTATGAAATATATGTGTATTGTCGCTGTAAAGCTGTTATATACATTCTCAGTCAGGGATATGAAACATACATGGAACAGCCATATTAACATGTTCTTTAGTTCGCTTCCGTGACTAAAAATATAGTGCCAGAAACTTTGTAGAGAAAATTTTTTTTATGAAGGAGTAGATATAATTTAATGATTATTTTTCAAAAGAACATATCAAATTGGTTATGTAAGATTGAACGTTTCATAAATCCGATAATTCCGAAAGGTTGCATCAAAGAGTAGTTGATCCGGGGATTTTGAGCGAAATCTCCAATACATCGACCGTACTCTGTTACATATGTTTATTAATTTATGTAAAACATCTATAGGTAATCACAGATTACAAATAATTGAGTCTACACTAATTTTTCATTCGTCTTTTTGATTTAATCTCACCGAGACGAGGCATTATCTTTAGGAGGCATTACCTTTATGAGACCACTTTTATCATATTATTATGAAAATCATAGTTAATGATCTTGGATATTCATGAATACTGTAGTGTGGTTTGACACAATATCGTATATCATATGTTAAAAAATTGTTTGATAATCATATATTCATTTCATACGGTATTGTAAGATACAATGTTTATCAATACACTAATATAAAATACAATAATGCATATATGATACTACACAAGATTGTGTCATATGATATATGATACAATATAATGCTGTAATATATAATGATACAATATAATATTGTAACATATGATATGACATTGTATCAGGATATGATAGTATCATATAATATGATACAATATTGTTTCATGTTAATTATTGCATTTACTCACATAATACAATATCATAACATCATATATGATACAATTAAGTATCATATGATAAAATATTATATCAATTAAAACATCACAATATTGTAAGATAAGATATTATATTGTATGATATAGAATGATATCGTTTTATTTATTATGATATTGCATCATATGATATTGTATTGTATGATATAGTATCAAATATAATACATAATATGATATTGTATAACATGATACAATATTATTTGATACAACATTGTATATATCATATGATTCAATATCATGTGATACAATTATATATTATATAATACAATATCATATTATACAATATCGTATCATATGATACATTATTACATATATTAATATCATATGATACAATTTCATGTGATACAATAATAAATTATATAATACAGTATCATATTATACAATGTCATATCATAATATACAATATTGCATAGAACAATATCATATGGCACAACATCATATTATAACATACAAAATATTTGATACAATATCATATCGTATCATATTATCTTTTTTACAATATAATATTATATAATATTTTATCATATAATACAATAGTGTATCATATCATACAATACTATATCATAGGATTCATGTTATATCATTTAACAATAAACACATTCATCAAGCAAGTTTGAGTAAGGTATGAAGTTTTTTTTTAGCATCCTTGATAATGTACATAAAGCTTTGTATATGAAGCTACCACTGCAATTCTTTTATTTTTTAAATTAACCATGCAAGTTTGAAATAGTACTATCATCTATTAAACATGTGACCTGCTCCAAAAATCAAAACCTCCTCCAGCATCTGAAACCTATGGCTCTGATTCAGCATCCACGCCTGTGGAGTGCATCAGAATCACAAGATGCATCATCTATTCAAATTTAATAAAGATTGAACCAATAACTCAGATTTGTCTATCAAAGGGCACCTGTTCTAAAAACTTTAACCAGCTCAAAAACGTTAACCTTATCCAGCATCTGAAACCTATGGCTTAGATTCAGCATTCAAGCCTGTCAAGTGCATCAGTATCATAAGACGCAACATCCACGCAAGTTTGGTGAAGTTAGGACCAGTAATAACTAAGATATAATCATCAGAGAGCATCTGTATCTCCTCCAGCATCTGAAATTCATGGCCCAGATTCAGCATCCAAGTCTTCCAAGTAAATAAGTAGGTCCAGATGCATCATCAATGCAAGTTTTGTGAAGATAGGACATGTAGTAACTTAATTATATAAAGGACCTGCACCAAAAACTTTAACCAGGTCCGGACGCCGACGACGACGCCGACGCCGGTGGTATAGCATATATAAGCTCCCCCCGACTCCGACTCGGTGAGCTAAAAAGGTAAAGATTTTTGTATGCCCACCCATTTGTCTGAACCATACTGGATTCACAGTTATGAAAACAATTCGAAAAGGGTACAGGAACTCTTATCAAAGAAAGCAATGTGGTCCACGGGTCTCTTTCATCTATTGAAATGTTCTGCCCTTTCGCTATGAGATGTGGGTTCAAATTGATATTCACCACGATGCTATTACAAAAAAGGTGTCATAGCATGAAGGACATACCCCTTAATATTTACACATGTACATTCACTAATTGTTTTTTCTCCACCACAAAAATCCAATCGCATATAGCCAAGAAATAAACCAATACACGCTTACCTTTAACTTTTGAAAATTAATTTTAAATGTTAATTAAAATACATATTGTAAAAAAAAAGATTTTCATCGTTCACTTATGTATTGTTTTAAACTTTTTGCCGTTCAAATGCTTTGGTTATTTCGTTATCAATCGAAATGTGAGCTATAATGAGATAACCTGAAAGGACTAACCGCAGAATTCCAAGTAGTTATAGTTATTATGGTAACCTTGCAATATATGGAGATTTGGTTGTTTCTTCTTGAAGTGCGTTAATATCGTTAATAAATGTATTTTCAGTAACTCTTCATTGATGAAAATAAAAGTCTAACGGCGTTGCACAATAGCAATTTAAAGGTCTTCAACTACAAGTTGCATGAGTTTGAAACCCGTTCGATAGCGCAATAGTGATTTAAAGTTCTTAAACTGAAAATTGCAAGCAATAAATATGAGTTTGAAACCCATAAGAATTCTTTTTCAAGAAGAAAAATGAATTTTAAAAAAAAACTCACCACTTTCTTAGAATTTAGGTCGTTAACGCTACTGATCTGCAACATGAGTATGAAACCCCTTGTAGCTTTCAGTTATAATAAAAGACTGTCTTCGAATTTTGGGTCAAATATGGTAAAGACAATGATTTTATTTCGGATCTTTGATATTTTTTGTCTTTGGTTTTTTACAGAGTGTGCAGTGGAAAAGGTACTATTATAGGTACTATCGATTGACAAGTATAAAATAATCTACTTACACTTCTGTAGTTCCTTTAAAAAGTTTGTCTTTGATAAACTCCTGGTTTCTGGTATACGTTTTTCTTTATAAATGATAAAATTAAGTTTCTTCATCATATCTACAAAGCTTCGTCTTTCTTCCTGAATTCCACTTCTTTCGGATGAACGTTCACCACTACCCCCAAATTGCCAATCAAACAATGCAGCTCTCCAAGGTTTCCCCTTCATGATGTGACAGTATGTCAAAGGACATTCACTCTTCCTAAAATAATCTTTCTCTATAAATCTAGAGTTGTGTACTCTAGAGTCATATACATGTACATGCATATAAGAGAACAGTAACCATATAAAATCGTTTTTATGGTTTTCAAAATCATTTTACTACTTTTAAAACCGTTTTTACATATTAGAAAATCGTTTGTACGATTTCAAAATCAATTTGTACAATTAAGGAAGTAATTTGTATGACACTGCTTGTACAATTTTTAAACTTTTGTATCATTTACCACTATAGATTTTGATAGGAAGGGATAACCATTTTCGTTTATCATTTTCCATATCATATTTCGCACTAGTTACAAACTTTGCAACTTAAAGGGGCATGGTCACGATTTTGGTCAAATTTTATTTTTCCTGTTTTATTGTTTGTCTGCAATATTTTGATTCATGAACATTACTCAAGGATAGTAAAAAATTCCGTTGAATTCGTGCAACCATATTGAAATATACAAAAACTGATTAAAACTATGTTGTGAAAGTATGTGTGTGTCCTCTTGAACCAACACTGAAAGTCAGTGATAAAGCAAATGCATAGAGACCAATATTGCAAGCTTTTATAACACAGGTGCATGTGTTACATGTATGTAAATCGTAAAGATGCTTTTTGTCTGCACTATTATATGATTTATCATTGATTGATTAACAATTAGAATAAAGAAAACTACTACTATATATAACCGTATATTAGGAATTCGGTAGAAACTCTTTTAATTACCCCTTGATCACTAACTTAGTTAAGTACAAGTATCTTGCAATAAAATTGATGGAATTGCAACCTGACCATCTTGTGCATTGACATGTCCCTGACATATTCGAGCCAGTTACATTCAAATATATATAATTGCATCGTATGAAAGGCATATATCTCAACACGTTAATTAAAAAATTACTTATTAGCAAAGAATGATTTTAAAACAAAAAATTCAGCTAAAAAATTTCGAGATAATATCGAACTCAATAAACGACAACCAAATATCAGCTGCCGTCCGCTTGTTGTTACTCTCCACACTTTTTCTAAAAAAAAAAACGACCAACAAACGGCCGACGGTTTTTAAGCAAAAATGCGATTCTTGGGCGACAGTCGACAGTTCACTAGCCGTTGTCTTGGCCGATGTAATAATTTCGTGTCTAACGCATCTTATAAAACTATGGATCAACCTGAGATGGCAATAAAAACACGATGTCAGTCTGATGGTTGGGGCTATAATTGAAAGTTTCTTTGAAGAACCGCAGAAAGTCTGCGGTCGTATAGATATATTTCAGATTTATGTACTTGAGTTAAAAGCAAGCTGTTTCTTTTATCTCTTTGCCGGGACAAGTGTCATTCTTGGGTAATTTTTTTTTAAATCGACATAACGGCCGTGCCTAGCGCTTCGCAGTACTTTCAGTACTTTGAATTTAGTTAGCGACGGAAAGGGCGTGGCATCTTGAATCGCTAGAAATTGTAATTTAAATAGTACAATATAATTAAGCCGAAACTTTGTACTCCACAATCATATTAAATTAAATCTATAAAAAGTTTGTCACGCTACACATTTTTTTATTCACCAGAAATTACATATCCATTTTACTTCCGCTTTCTCTTTTCATTAAAATCACATTACAAAAAAAAAAATTTGACAAGCCATGCTCTCTTTTTTTGTTTTTTTACTTAAACAGTAATTGGAATAAACAATAAATATATAATGCATTGGTTATTAATATATCAATTATGAAAACATTACACTCACTTTTTTTCAGCCATGGCACTGACAAAATGCGCTCAAATTGTTGCGGAAAAGGTGCATTGGCAAATCCAAATCGCATAAAATCAGTGGGTTTTTTTTGGTTTTTGATTTGTTTTTGTTTTTGTTTTTTTGCTCCTCAAGAAATTCACATATAAACAGACCCCGTTCCAGATCACTGCACTATACGAGGCGCGCTCATAATCAATGACAGCGATCCAGTCTATGGACACTCGAGTCTATTTTTTTTCTCGAAAACCGATCGTATCTGGAGAATCCGTGTAAGTTAAGGAGGCCAATTTGGGTTATTTTTTGGGGTAAAAACTACAAAAGCAAAACAATTTTAAACCATATTTAATATACATCAACTCTAGTATATTTACGAAATTCTAAGAAAATATACCGTCTGTTTCTTTTTGGAGACCATCTCAAACAGGTATATTAACTATAGGAGTGTATAGAAAATTGTCATTTTCCGCACTTTGAAGCAGATGAATATTTTACAGCAGGATCCAGCTATTGTGAAACAGATCTCCAAGAATATTACAAGACAGGGCCTGATAAACTACAAACTGAATTTCCGCAGGATCATTCTTTGTAAGAAAATCTTGACAATCCCTTTCGTATATTGTAAACCAACTTTTATTAAGTGACTTAAACCTAAGACATTAGAATTTTGTTATTGAGGCTTCATTACTGTTAGGTTTTTGGGACAACACATATTTATGATTGGTAGCTACTGGCAAGGATGATGAAGGATCTAAAAGTAAATCAAAGTTTTCAGTATAAATGTATATTATAAACCAATATCTTTATCAGGATGTAAAAAAAAAATCACTAGCTTTGTTAAAACCTTGTCATTGTAAACATATCTATGTGCAAATAAGTTCTATAATATTGGTCATTTTTTGTGCTTTATTTTTTTTCTAGAAAAAACCTTGACCGCAAAAATTAGTCACAACAAAATAGTTGTAATTTGCAAAATAAAGTCTTTGTAAACAAATGTGGTTTATAGTATTTTAGTCACATAATGGTTAGATTAAACATACAGTAGCTGTAGTTTTATCCCTCAGAATGTAATAGAATTAATTTCTGTTTTGTAGTTAAGTGTGATCCTGGAACCCATGCAGGAGTTAATGTCTCGTCACAAGGTCTATGGCTTGAATCCCAGGGACTGTCTCAAAACAACTTTATTCCAGAAATGGCAGCGTATGGTAGCACCTCCAGGAAAAGGGAAACCAGGTCAGTTGTCATCTTAAAGGTGCATGTATTGATCAAAATGACTTGAAGTGACTGTAACGTACTCTGTAAATGCGATTATGACATGAATTGTGTGAATTAGAGGTTAGGCAAACAAGTTTTTATACCTCCGATCTGAGGTAGAGGGGAGTATACTGTTTTAACCCTGTGTGTTTGTCTGTCTGTCCGTAAAAAAATAATTGTCGCATTTTTCTCGGCAACTATTAATAGCAGATGCTTGAAATTTTAATACTCTCTTAGCTTAGGTATGCCATATGGTGGGATCCATTTTTGTACCAATTAAACATCAACTTCCTGTTAAATGAAGATTTTTCTCTCTATATTCCTATGTAAAAAATGGACCTCACCCCATTGTGGCCCCACCCTTGCCCCTAGGATCATGATTTGAACAAACTTGAATCTACCCACCAGAGGATGCTTCCACACAAGTTTCAGCTTTTCAAGTCAAATAGTTTTTGAGAGAAAGATTTTTAAAGATTTACTCTATATACTCCTATGTAAAATTGGACCCCCCATTATGGCCCCATCCTTGCCCCAAGGATCATGATTTGTACAAACTTGAATCTACCCTACCTGAGGATGGTTCCACACAAGTTTCAGCTTTTCTGGTGAAATGGTTTTTGAGAAGAAGATTTTTGAATAATACCAACAAATTTTCACTAGTTTTTAATTATCTCCCTTTTAAAGAGGGCGTGGCCCTTCATTTTAACAAACTTGAATCCCCTTCACCTAATGATGCTTTGTGCAAAGTATGGTTGAAATTGGCCGAGAGGTTCTGGAGAAGAAGTCGAAAATGTAAAAGTTTACAGACAGACAAACGGACGGACACACGGACGCCGGACAAAAAGTGATCAGAAAAGCTCACTTGAGCTTTCAGCTCAGGTGAGCTAAAAACTGGTTTTTAAAGTTTGACAAAAATGAACAATAATGAAAGAACTGGAAAAATACATTTAAACCTTCAATTTCACAAATGAACAGATTTACATTCATATCTATACAAAATTATATTATCAAATATAGAAGAAAGATGCTATTATCATACAAAACTGAGTTGATGATCATCTCAAAAAATTCTGTTTTCCTATCAAATAGATTAGTTATTCAAAGCCATTGTATATAATCATGACGATGTCAGACTCAAATTCCCATGGCATACTCTGGCCTCACGTTTGGCCTCAGTACTAGTATACCAGCTATAGCTGCAAACATTCTTTAATTGGTTAATGTATGAATCAGATTGGAAACAAGAGGCACACCTGAACAACAATGGCTTTATATGTGTGTTCAAAGGATATTGTGCCATATGGCCATATATTAATCTTTGACATATGGACCTTTATGGAATACCATTTTTTACCGATAATAAGAATATCCTTTGCAAGATATATAACTAAATTTTGGGTAGGGGTTCACTGTTAACATCCAATTGCCTTTATTTAGCCCCCCCCCCCCCCCCCCCACACACACACACACACACACGCATTTTATAAAGCAACAAAATATATGAGAGCATATAGGTACATTTTCTTCGTCAACTAAAATTATGTTAAAAGTAAGAAAAAATACTTCATCACTGTTGGTGTATAATGAATTAGGATTTCCGTTTCATTTTCATTAATATTCATATTAATATATTTTCATATTACCACTGTGTATTCAAAGAAAAATTTGCATAGTTAAATTTTGGTGTAAATTATTAGAATCTGAGAATTGTATAATGAAAAGTATTTATCAAGATATGTTTGAAAGGGCTGAAAAATATCTATGTGTGAAATACAACTGGCTACTTAATCTAAAAAATTTGTTATTTTCATTGGGATTTGGTGAAGTTTGGTATCGTCAAAATGTTACAAACAAAAGATTGTTCTTAGATATTTTCAAAAAAGACTACAAGACTGTTTTCAACAAGATTGTAATGCATTTTTTTCAACATTATCAAAATGTGTTTTGTATAGATATTAATTTTAACAAACAAGTTGTGTCTACAGTCTTATTTATTAAAACCAATTTCAGTCAAGTATATTCAGTTAATTACAAGATACATATTGAGTGCGCATTCATTAATGATAGAGAAGGGAAGATTTACTCAGTTACCTAAAGAGCAAAGCTTATGTATTTTTTGTCATCTGGATGTTGAAGATGAGTATCATTTTATTTTTAAATGTTCGATGTATCATGAATATAGAAAACTGTACATCAAAAAATACTATTGGTATAAACCAAATATGTATAAATTATTACAATTATTGTCAACTGAAAATACTACTGAATTAAGTAATTTAGGAAAATATCTTCAGACAGCAGAAATACTCCTAGATAAATAGTTAATACTTTGATGCATTTAATACGTATATTGCTACATATTATGTCTTACATTGTATATATATTATGTATTTTTTGTATCTGATGAGTCATTTGGCTTAAGGAATAAATAAACTAAACTACTTACTAGTACTTATAGTTATTTTATTAAAAAAATTCTTATATGTAAAAGAAGAAAATTGTACTCAATGCGCTCAATTCCTCAAATTAAAAACATTCAAAATTTAATTGGTCTTCCTCATTATAAACGATTGTTGTTTACCTGGCGTAACTTGTGTTACATTTTATAACTCACTTGATCGATGAAAATGTTGTTAAATGATATGTTAAAGAGCTATAATAATTCTAATATATGACAGGCATATCACTCTCATGTACTGTAGTAGTTGGGGTTATATGGACAGTGGATATCTGCCTAGATGAGTGGGTGGCTCAGTTGTAGAGCTCCTGACTGGAGTTGCAGGGGTCCCGGGTTTTATTCCCGGTCCAGCCATATGTTTTCAATGTATTTATATGCTCATCCCTCTTTTCCTATTACATTGAAGCTCAAACCAACCTCTGGAAATAACAGGTGAACGCCTGCCAAAGGAAAGAACCACAGGTGATCTTCGAGGGCAAAGATCATTTAAGGAGTGAGGAATGTAGTATTTGGGGCTATATTATGGACCGTTGATATCGGCCTGGATTGCTCAGTGGTAGAGCTCCTGACTGGAGTTGCAGGGGTCCCCGGTTCGATCTCCGGTCCAGCCATATGTTTTCAATGTATTTATATGCTTATTTCCTCCTTTCCTATTACAGTACTAAGGCCCACGCATTATTTTCATCTTTAATCAAAAACAACAAAGCTACAAAGCTGATTTTCCGCTGCAATATTTTCTTAAAAACAACAATAATGCATTTATTGTTATAATAACAATAATAATGTGTCAGAACTATGGAAACTGTTTAAAAGATGTCGTTTTTGTTTACTCGTGTTCGAAAAACTATCAAAATTGGTGTAGATTTAATGTAATGCATCGTATAAGGGGCCCCAGAGAGTACATGTAGTTTTAGCATATCATCCTTTTAATTTTTCTGTACAAGTATTTAATGTTTAACGAGACATTTATAATGATCAACCAAAATTTCAGCATCAATCGTAAACTTATAAGCAAGATACAGAGCTCACAATTCTGCTAGGTTTGAGGCATGTTTTTGTTCACATAAGTTTATTACACTCAACTTCAGATTTTTAAACTTGGTATTTCTTATTCAGCATTTAAAATGTAAACGAACTAAAGCATGGCCTCAGCTCTGTGTACAAACACAATAGTGAGTAAAGCTCTGCATTTTGCTTATAACTCGAAGCTTAACACTCAAATATGGTTAGTAACTAGAAAATTGTAAACAATAAAAACAGAGGAAAAATGCACTAAAACAAAGAAAGAGCACAATTTATTTTTCAAAATGAATCATTTATATACCTACATATTTCAATCGGCGAAAATAATATCTTTTTAGACTGAAAATGCTGAGCATCTTAACAAAACACATTGCATTAATCAACCATTACGCAGAGATTATTATGATCATGATCATACCGAATTTTAGTATGTTGTTATTGCATCAGATTTTCAATTTTGCTCATTTTGCGCAGGTAAACAATCAGCTGTCTGATTTACCGAAGTCTATGTTTGATACATAAGAATTCCAAAATACAAGCGATAGTTCCCCAAGTTAAGAAGCATAATTAATGAAAATGAAACGGAAATCAAAACAAGCTAAACCCACCGTCAGAAATGAAACTGTCAACGCATTGAAATGTTTAACCTCAATTTACTTCACAAAATCGGCACTAATATACCTTGCATGTTTCAAAAATTCCCTTCGCACGCAAACTGTTGCACAACAAACAAATTCATCCTTGTCAGATTGACCCGTTTATCCTGCTATGCGTCCAATATAAGAACTTCGTTTTCGATATATGGAATACCGAACCCGAAGTTTTAAACTGATTGCTCCCTTCTTTATTATTATTTTCGTAATTAACTCGAATTTGGAACCGAATTGGCCCTTAATTTTTGCAATTTATATTTTCCTTTCCATGAGAATTATTTATGCTAAATAACGTTGAATTTGACTCAGTAGTTCTTGAGAAGAAGATTTTTTAAAATGCACACCCCCCTTCTTTTTTTTTTTTTACAGTTTCGAGGTTTTCACCACTTTGAATGAAAACTGGTCTTTCATTTCTGCAATTTATATTCACCTTTCCATAGGGATGCTTCATGCCAAATTTGGTCGAAATGGGCAAAGTGGTTTTAGAAAAGAAGTTTAACGTGAAACATTTACAGACGGACGGACGGACAGACGGAGAGATCGACGACGGACAAAATGTGATCAGAAAAGCTCACTTGAGCTTTCAGCTCAAGTGAGCTAAAAAGGGATCAATAGAAAATATGCTCACGAGAAGATTTTGTTTGATACTGACAATCAATTAAAAGGCAAACCTTTATCCACCAGCTTCCGTTGAAGTATTAGCCAGACTGGATAATACGGGAAGACTATGCTCAGTACATGTACAAGGATTGACACATACAGTATATCTGCTTTGACCTTAATCTAGAAATTTTGGTTCAATGTCACTGTACACTTTAACCTGCATGCACTTTTTCAGTGATGTAGATGATGGACCGTCATGTTGTGACATGTTCCGGCAAGTGATACACGACAGAAATAGAATCAGAGTACTGATAGCACTGGAAAGGATTAATTTAACAAGTTTGCTTGGAATACATGTATTTGCATTAAAATTTCCTGATTTATATACGGTTTTTTAATAAACTGGTGTAAGTGTTTTCTAAGACTGGGCAAAAACTCGGTAAAATTAATGATCGCATCATAAAAATAAACAACCACTTGGATCTTACATGGAAATCGAATTTGTCATTTTTGTTCCAAAAAAAAATTACAATTACATTAAATGAATATCAACTTTTTACTTCTCACAATACTTTGATTCATCATAGGTAGCGCTTTGGCGAAGCACCCGGGTTGCGTTATAGTTTTGGTTACATAATATAAAGCGTTTAGCGTATACGCTAACCGCTTAAAAATTGAAAAGTTAAATCGTAATTGAACACCCACCAACGACTGTAAAAGCATATACAGAAAACATACGGAAGAGTCTATTCCTAGCATAAGTAATTATAAAGTTAAAGGTGAAATAGAAGTGCATGTATATTTGTTTTATAACTAACCTCAGATACAGACAAATTACATAGAAAAATGTAAATATCTGATGCTTTAAAGCATGAATGATTTTAAGAAAAGTCAACATACATGACACTATATTTATTTAGGTTAAGTTGATCAAGTGGTAGTACAGGAATTAATTCTCTAGCTAAAACATCTCTTCGTGCCTGTATAAACTTGATTGGGCAGTTAACGCAATAAAAACCGCGGAGATGTTTACAAAAAAGGAATACTGCTCCAACCCAGTCTATACGAGTACAAATTCTGCATGTTTAATCTACTCATTGTAATTCAATTGATCATCATTAAAATCAAATCAAATACCATAACAAGAGGCCTACAGGCCTTGACGGTTACCTGAGTACCATATACCTTACATTGACCTGTCAGAGGGTCTCATTTTTGCATTTTAAGCTTCATATTGGAGTCTAAACACTAATCCAGATTGTCTGTATGAAAAACATTTTTCATAAGATGGGGGGAAGGGGGGGGGGGGGGGGGGGGAGTCGGAAGAATTTGGGATTATTTATATCCTAGCCCAAGGTGCCAAAAATTGTAAACTTTTGGTAAAAAGAGACCTGCAGGCCTGTACTGGTCAATCTTTTATGATATTCAGATTTATTTCTAATACACACAACATGCATACAGTTTATTTCTACAAGCCTACAATACACAGGAAATTAAAGTACATTTCCTAAAATATGGCGGCAATAGGTTACCCGAGAGACTCAAATGACCTAAAAAAATATATGTTTACTACATTTGTCACCCCCCCCCCCCCCCAACCAAATAAAAAGCCCCAACATCTACCCTATGGGTAGTGAATTTAAGAACGATACACTATGTACATAATAATAATGCACTTGGTTTATCTCCACAACCATGAAGGTACAGAAGAAATTTTATAAAATTCGATACTTTTTCTCTATGTGGCCATATTGGCCTACCTAAGGGCCCTGAACCCCTGTCCCAGAGGTCACGAATTTTACATTTTAGGTAAAAGGTTTCACGAATATCATACCATGCATTAAGTTGATCTTCCCCTGCTGTGGTTGAAGAAAAGCAGATTTTTTAAGATAAATACATTTTCACTATTTGGTCATTGACATAAAAGGCCCGCCCCAGGGCCATGACACAGGGGCCATGAATTTCACAATTTTGGTGGAGGGGTGCCTGAACATCACAGATTCATGCATTCAGTTTATCTCCCCTCATGTGGATAGAGAGATGAAGATATTCTAAGATTTAATACATTTTCACTTTATGGCCATAATGGCCCCACCCTAGGGCCTTAACCCCCGTTACAAGGGCAATGAATATCACAGTCTTGGTACAAGGCTCTGTGGACATCATAACCATGCATTTAGTTTTTCTCAATTTAAATATATATAAGAGTAGAGAAGAAGATTTTCTACGATTGAATACATTTTCACATTTTCATATATTGGTTCCACCCTAGGACCTGAACCCCTGAGACAGGGACCATGAATTTCACAATATTGTTAGAAGGCTTCATGGACATCACAATCATGCATTCGGTTTTTTCCCCCCACGTGTGGGAGTAGAGAAGAATATTTTTTCAAAATTTAACCCTTTTTTGCACACGATGGACTTGTCTGTTTTAAGCAACCTTGGACAATGAATGCATAAACTAGTCCACACAAATATGTCATAAAAGAATAATTCAACGAAAATAAAAAAGGAGCAAAGTCCCCGGGGGTCCATACACCTGGGGTGGTGGAAGGGGGAAGGAAGGAAGTGGGCGGTCGTTCCTGTCCCCAAGCACCTGTGATATGGGTTAATAAGAATTTCTAAAAATCTGACCACCTGGACCTATTAAGTGAATTTATATAGGGTATAACTATACTGATATTTATTACATACTTAGTGATAAATACAGGGTTTTTGCATATGTGATACAGATTACTTTACAATACCCAACGGACGACGGACGAAGACCAATTGCAACAGGTCACCTGAGTGACTCAGGTGACCTAACGAGCAATTCAAACGGAACGTCAAGCGAATTTTAAAAGTATTAACTTTTTTATCTAACCAATATAATAGCGAGTTACAAACAGATATGGGATTATAAGACTTAGAAAGAATCTTTCTAAAGACGTCTTTCATCTAATTTATGACCACCAAATCAACCTTTGAATAATAATGTACAATATTTCTTTGGCATAGTTTGTAATCCAGAAACATCACACTATTTTGAAATCAATTCGTTTTATTGCCCTACTTTCTTTAAAATAATATGCTTCGTCAGTGTGTGGCAAATACTGAGGATAGGTTTGTATTGAATGTTCTTGTCAGGGTTATTCTTATGCATTTCAAATTCTAAGTTTGCAAGCTCTCTGTTTGTTTCTTTCAACCAAAAAAGAAGATTCACTGGTCCATTATTCTGTTCCTGGGTAAGGATTTTGTCGAGTGTGTCCATTAGTACAATCCATACACGACTTCCCAATTCACGATTAGATCCTGCAGCATAGCCTGCACATGTACATGAGAAATGATAAATCAGACTGGGTTTTGGGGTCTAAACAGCATTCAAAAAGATTTGACGATTCGCGAATTATGTAAGGGAAAGGGGGCATCTGTTTTTACCAGAGAGAGAGGGAAGCAAAAACGATTCGGTTTTGGACGAAATTACACTCCCGATTTTGACTAAGTACGTATAACCCCGACTTTTCAAGTTTAATTTGTTATAATCACAAAAGATAGATATAGGAACAACAGTCCTTTAAAATAAAAACAAAATTTATTCAGTTTTTTCCTAGACATCTTTCAAACAAACAGTTGCTTGCATCTATAAGTCTACAATATAATGAATGAATGGCGTGTCACCTAAAACATAACAAGCTTACACCCAAAGTTCAGGGGATATTTATCAATAAAATGAGTCAGTGAAAGGGGTGGTTTTGAATAAACTTTCAATATTTCTATATACACAGACAATTGTGCCTCACGTGAATTTCACGTGAAATTCACATGAAATTTTTCACGTGAAATTCGTGTGAAAAGAGCACTCACACGAATTTCACGTGAAGTTAACATGAAATTAACGTGAATTTCACGTGAAGTCTAATAGCTTTCTTTAGCCTTTTCATTAGGTATTTACACTCAAATGATGGTAAATACACCTCATTAATTGTTTTGTCATTAATTTTCAAAGCATGTGCACTTGTAAATACAATTGTACCTCTACAAAATAATATTCAAAATCTGAGTTCTTAATCAAGCTTTGTTAAACATGTATTGATCATTTGCATTAATATATTCAATTTGTCAATTGATTTCGAAATCAATGCCTCCATTGGATCCAAACATATGAATCATTCATATCACAAACCCTGGCAGTTACCTCTTAATAAACAGTAAAACTTGATATAAAATTCTTTAAGCTTTATTTTTCTCTGTATTACAAAAAGATGTAAGATACTCTTTGGTGCTTCAATCTGAAAGAGAAAAAAAATTTTCAATTTAGTAATTTTTTTACACAATGTTTCTAAAGCTCTTTCATTATAATATGAAATAAAACCTATGATGTGATAACGTTTTTGCTTATAATTCTTAGTATACTCAGGTGTACTGTTTTTATTTATTGGAATTCAAAACATAAGGTCGATAGGTAAAATAAACAATGAAAAAGATGCAAAACGAGAGAGAGAGAGAGGAGAGAGAGAGAGAACAAATTCAATCATTAGCATTTCGTTTTTTCCTGTAGGGTTTTACAATATTAACTTTTCAACTTTTACCTCATCTTAGTTGTCTTCTGTCTACCACCTCCACGTTCTCCTTTGTCAGTGTTTTATTCTGTAAAGGCATAATGGGATAATTTCTTAAATGTTTATAATTATAATCAGTGATAAGATAGATTGGGTTAGAGTTTTGAAACATTATTTATAAAATTGACAAAAAGATTAAAAAGTACTGAAAATTTTATTCTTGAGGAAATTCAGTACTATCCTCATTTAACCTCATGTAATATAATTCTAATATATTAATATCTTTGTTCATTCTTGAATCTTTAAACTGCTATTAAAATTCAAAATGGTATTTTATTCTTCATACAAACAATCCATCTAAAAAACTTTTCAAATATTACCTTGGATCATTGTCCCCATCATATCAGCTGCAGTGCGGAGATTATAACCTTTGAATTTAAGAGGAATGGTTTAATCTTCTGGTTATGTCCAACCACATCTTAGAAACCTACAAAAATGTACGTCTGTCATTTACTATACAAGTATATCAAAAGTTGTACATTTACAAACTGGCATTTGGTGCAATTGTATAATTTAAAAAAAAAAAATTAATAGTAAACAACAATCTTTACATACTGTATCAATGTAAGAAATATTACCATACATATACAATTTTTTTCTTGGTATAAATATATAGATCTTGTAACTTTAATACATTAAAAAATGCTACAAAATGCTTTATAGCTAAATGTTCTTGAATACTCACAATTATAGTATAATATTCTAAAGAGACACAATGTATTTCTATGATAGACTCTGTGTAAGACTGCATATGAAGACAATGCCTTCCAAACATCATGTAATTCCTTGAAAAATAAAAAAAAATAATTAGATGGTAGATAAAATAACAAAGAAACTATGTTCATGATTACAAAGTGATAAATCATTTTTTTAAACCTACTTTTCTTTAAAAAAAAAAAAAAAGAAGAAGACAGGTGTACATTAATTGTTTAAAAAAGAGGGAAACTACAAACAATCGCCGATTACGTTAAACAATTAGGCCTAGATAAGTCACTCACCGAAACCAGAACATGATCATCCGTAATACAGCTGATCTATCCTGTTTTCATCTATCGTTGTTGGCGAAGTCAAGTCTCCCCTTCCACTTTCAATTTTCTTCCGATGCCACTGTATCTAGCTGCCTTCAATAAATACATATGTATGAAACCCAATGCTTTTATTCTTGATAAAATTTTATTGTTTTTTTTTTTAATTTATCAAACCCGCAAAGCTTTAGTAATATTTAAGATCTTTCCGAGAAAATTCGGATTGACAGACCTACCGATCTCAATTAATTTGATTATCAACATTATTTCACAGTGACCTTTAGTTAACTGTTTTTAAATTATTTTATTTGCATAGTTTATTGAAATATCCTCATCAGCATCACGCTATATATGAATAATATAATTGTAGGCATATCAAGTGTCGATCGCGTCTTCGAGACAGTCAATGTTCAAAGTGAAACAGAATTTTCACGGATAGAGATAGATATAAAGCGTTGCAACAAGATCTACGCGGTCACTACTCTTTTTATTTTATCTTTTTATTTTAAAAATATACAGCTTACCTTACAAGATTGGCATCCAAGTTACACCAGTCCACAGCATAACATACACAGTGCAGTCCATCTTCTGCTTCAACTTGTGACGTAAAATGTGACGTCGGCACGAGCACGACTAATTCAAAGCCGATTCAGACTTCAATCCGGAATTCATTTAATTAATAGCATTGAAATAATATTTTACGAGTTGAAATTATGAGCATGTATGTTGATGGACTTTTATTGATATGCTTATACATTTTTAATTTTATTTATATATGTTAAGATAACGTTAAATTGCTAAAGGGTTTTTGTTGTTGTATGCATTCCTGTTATCTGGTTATATCACTTTGGTGTAATCGAAAGTATTATAAATTGAGTTTAACAACTCTCAGCCAGTACTGAAGTAAAATACAGATCTTGAAAAAAAATAATCAGGTGTTTGAAATTTCACGTGAAATTAACATGAATCAATTCACATGAATTTCACGTGAAAGGGATTTCACGTTAAAAATGTGTGAAAATCATGTGAACTTTCACATGAATTTCACGTGAAGATGTTTCACGTGAAATTCACATGAAAAATTTCACGTGAATTTCACTTCACACGAATTTCACGTGAATTTCGTGTGAATTTCACGTGAATTTCACGTGAGGCACAATTGGCTGTGTAAAATAAAGTAGGGTTTTGGTTTACTGTAAAATTTATAAGTGAAGTGATCAGGCTTGTAGAAAGGCAATAATGGTGGGAAATATAAACACAAAAAAAAACCATTTAAAGTGTGAAAACATTGAAAAACTCATCAGAATTATACATGAATTTAATATTCTTAGGGAAAAAACTAATCATTTCTTTACAAAAAAAAATTAATTAAAAAACTGGCTTTTGATCATGACTGCCAATTACTAGTATACATCGTAAAATTTGGTACAGACTAATAAGATAAGTATTTTATTGATAATTCGTTAAAAAGCAGCTCAGAAAGTATGTACGACTTCAGCGATTCATGTACGTACCTAGGCGAGTATATACGGCATGCAATACTTTATGACAATGCCCTGGGCAATAACAGATAGCAATTGGTAACCTGATTGATTCAGATAATCTCAAAATGGAACAAAAATATCGCAATGTACTAGTACATGTATTTGTATACTTACCAAATGTAGTGGAGAAAACCATGACACTGTTCTCTAAATATGGAATTGAAGGTGCTCTGTTAGTGTCATCTACAATATTATTTCCATTGATATATCGTACTAGGATTTTGCTGAATACGATATTTCCGTTAATTTGATCCTCGGGATCTTATTCGTCCTTGACCAGACACCTGGCGTTGTCTGTGCCACGTTATCTAACCCAGAATTCTCTCCTCCTCAACCTGGGGAGTAGCCCTTTCCCTGTATAAAAAGAGGAGGCAAAAGACAGCTTCCAGTTGACTACTCCTTTTATTCAAGTTTACTAATAAAACATTCCAATCAAATTCCACAATATAATATAATGTATAATTAATAACAATAAACATTGATTACAAAAACTCTGAAAATAAGATATTATATTTACTTGAACCTTCTGAATCATTTTTGTTAACTTTTATTAAAACCGCGCAAGTATCCTACTATGATCTTACCTGTATAAAAAGAGGAGGCAAAAGACAGCTTCCAGTTGACTACTGGAGAGCCGCTTTCCCCGCACCTCCTTTTTATACGCACGGACACTACCTCCGATCTCCGGACCTTATAAGTAAATGCGATTAAGTGCATACTAATGATCTGACGCACCGTGGTCAGTAGAAGCGTTTTATTTAGATTTCTGACCCGGCATCGACAGGCTCATCACTGGACTTAATAACACATTTCTCCATGAACCTAAATAAACATACGTTATCTATTTACCGCATGTCCTTTAACCAATTTCTGTATAATTTCCGTTATGATAGATATATGATTATATGTATACATGCATGATGATGATGGACCCTTATTTATTTGGAGACACCTACCACGATGAATAAAAATGCAGATGTAAGAAAACTGTACAAGATATATATTGTTCTGTTAAAATTGATGACAGATTCCATGAAATATATAATCCAATAAAAAAAAAAAGTAAATCTGACATCAATATTTCACTCCGTGACAGTGCACGTTATTTAGTAATATGGCATTCCTAACACCTTTGGGTTTAAATCAACTGGATTTGTAGACCAGAGGACATTGAATCTGAACCAACAGAAGCATTATCTGCATCTGTCTGATACACATAGACAAATACTGGACCTTAGCACATGGATGATTTTAAGATTGATTGTACATGTATTATGAATTTAGTGTTTTCGTTTAATAAATTCAAGGTACCAAATTCAAATTGTTCGTGTCAATCATTTTGGTTGAATAACGCCATAGCTCAGTGGTTAAAGTATCGGGCTTGTGAACCGCAGATCAACAAGACAACTTCAATGAAATTTTATAGTTTAAAAAAACTAAAACAATTTAAAATAACATTCAAAAAATAATAATTTTTGAATAAACTGTTGTAAAAATTTTGAGAACAATGAAATGAAAAACTATAGAATACAAATGAAATTTATACAATGGAAATGGAAAATTATACAATGTAAATGGAAATTATAGAATACAAATGAAAATTTACACAATACAAAAAAAAAAAGAAGATCGAATATTGCTAGGTTTGACATGCCATATAAATATACGTATAATTATGCTCTTGGCGTTTTGTAACTATTTTGTAGAGACCCCCATTTAACTGATCGTGAAGTAAACAAAAAAAAAACCCAATAAATTACTGTATCAATCACGAAAAGAGTAACTAATTTAAATTTATGAATTTAAAACAAAACATCAAGAATACAAAAATTATAAAGCGAGGCCATGTGGCGACTATCTTTCTAATGTGTTATCTTCAACAGTTATTAATATTATATTATACATGGAAATTTTCAGATCTGAATGAGTATAGGTAGATATTTCAAAGTGGAAAATTGTTTTGCTCTACGGCAAACTCTCATGATTTAATCGCATCTGTGACATTCCTTTTTAACCAACCCTTGTACGTTAAAATGTTTGATATACACATGCTTAAGTTGATGCTAGTTTTATTCATTCAGGAAGCTTAAAGGGTCATGGTCACAATTTGAGTTGATGTTATTTTTTTTCAAAATTTCTTAATTTTTAAAATTCTTGTTCTTAATAAGAGAGCTGGATTGTCGTTGCCATTTTTAAACCTTACTTATCTCCTTGAGAGGAAGAGCTCAGTATAGAAAATAAACAAACATCTTCAACTTTTAAAGCTAAGTTCTTTTTCTTTACTAAAAAGTAGTTAATGGCCAAAGAAATCATGCATCTATAAAATTTTATAGTAAATCTGACGGGTAATTTGTTGATCATCAATTTGAAACCTCTTTAAACTTTTAAAGTATTTTAAGTTATCTAATTTTAAAACCTTTTTTTATATGCAAGCTAATAATAAACACAGTTAAAACGGTTTGAGTGTTTTTGTCTCATTTCATTTGTTTTGAATAAATGTATTTTATATTTAGCAACCGAGGCATAAAAAAAAACCATAGCACGAACCTTGTATATATAACAAAGAATTTTAAATTCTGTATCATTTATTACTTGACAACCGACGTTAAAGTTTTTGGTTGGCCATTAGAAATACCTTAATTAAGCATTGTAACATTAAAATGGACAAATTTGAAAAATTTCAGCTCAAATCGTAACCTGATGCCCCTTAAACTACATCTTACCAGGATGCTGAACTTGTTCATCTATTTCTTTTCCACTCAAAAGGTAGCCTTCATCTACACCTTTACCTCTGCATGCCTTCAAAATTAATATTCACTTTTCATGACATTTCTCCTGCAATTGTTATAGGGTATACTGGTATTAAAGCTAAGTGTATAGAGTGAGTGAGGACTGAGGACTGAGGACTGAGTATGTCTTCTAAACCCGGTGACCTACCGTATATTTGATATTTTTTTCGCTTTCACGTGTCCCCAAATTTAGAATATGGGGGTAACTATGTAACC